>CM033469.1:194883831-195483831 GCA_019447015.1 Hymenochirus boettgeri | reverse complement strand
TGCTACAGCCATTTACAGTTTATCTGTTATTGATCCGAACTTTTCAAACTATTGGCTCCCCGTTGGCTTTAATGGGTTCCTTTCCAAACTTCCGAACTTTTACTGAAATTCAGTAGTTCGGGCACAAACCGAAGTTCGGCCATCTCTAATAGAAATGTGAACAAATGTTTTTCAATTATTTCCACTAGGCGAACAAAGGAAGACTGAAAAATTGGTTGTTTATTTTTAATTTTCCTTCTGATTCCCAAGCAATCCAATGAAATATTTTTTCTAGTGGGGCCTCAGCCTAAATGGAGATCTCCACATCAGGGACCTGCTTGTAACTTCTGGGTCAACCTGTATTGGAGTTGCTTCGGTAGCTCCTTGTTTTTGGTAATAAAACACAAACACATAGAAACCTACACAGCAAATGTTACTATGACTTGTTTATTTGATTTTTACATTTTATTAAAAGTGTGTCAACCCTCAAACGAAAATTTGGTATTCAGCAGGAAATGGCTATAAACCGCGACCAGGAAGTGAAGCGGATGTCAGCGCAGAAGTCCTCTGCTCCTGTTCTTGCTCGAAACAGGAGCAGGGGGAGGGGCCTAGATGGCGAGGGACCAGGTCAGGTAAATAAGTTCTGGGGCATCTTTGAAATCTTTCACCCATGTGAAAGTGGGGTTTGGGGGGTTAATAAACATTTTAAAGATAATCCGACTGGCTTTCTCAATTCAGAATGACTTGTAGAAAAATCTGAATGACATCAACTGTCTGCCATGTACAATGCTGTTTTGACACCTTACCCTGGGCAGTTTCGATAACACCCCTTAGCCACAATGCATCCACACCTTGCATTCAGAAGGTCCCTAACACCTGGCTGTCATATGCTAATTGGGACTTTTCAGGGTACATAATTGCCAACAGATTCTTGTACAAGGCATTCTGAATTGAGAAAGCCAGTCGGATGACTAGCAAAACGTCTTCAAGAACTAAACTTCAAGTCCAGTTGATCTAATGAATATCAATGAAAATGCATTATTATAATACATGAGTGCTACTACTCTTCATTTTCTTTCATTTCTTTAATTCCTGTTTTTCTCATTTCTTTCATTCCTGTTTCCTCTTATGTCTCTGGATATTATTATTTTATTAAGAAAAAAAAATCTCATTAGTGTCCCTTTAATTGTGGCAAGGAGAAGATAAAGGTCCTTAAGAGACGGGTAGAACATGGCAATCATTTGTAATTATTTTAAAACATAACAAACATATATAGCCAAAATCCGCAGGTTCCTTTCTCTCCTGACCACAGCTATGCTTATGCATGCTTTCATCATATCGCGCCTGGACTATTGCAACCTACTACTTTCTGGTCTTCCTGCTTCCCACCTCTCTCCCCTTCAGTCAATAATTAACTCTGCAACACGTATTGTGTCACTCTCTAATAAACTGGATCCCAAATCTCCTCTGTACCGGACAACAACCTGGCTCCCCGTTAAACAGCGCATTGTATACAAAATCCTTCTCCTAACATTTAAATCCCTTCGCTTTGCTGCTCCTTCTTATATTTCCTCTCTAGTCTCCCCATATGTTCCTGCCCGTACCCTCCGCTTATCACAGAACAAGCTCCTGAACAGACCCCCCCACTCGTACTGCTTCCTCTCGCCTTAAACCTTTTTCTCTTGTGGCTCCCATCCTCTGGAATTCTATTCCCCTCTCTCTACGTCAAGAAACCTCAATTAGTAGGTTTAAATCTAGCCTTACATCCTACCTATCTGGTAACCAGCACAGTATTTGATTGTTTTATTTGCACTGCATACCTCTCACTCCAGAACTTATACCCATTCCATTGTATCTGTATGTTACCCACCTTACTAGATTGTAAGCTCTACGGGGCAGGGACCTCATTACCTCTTGTGGCAAAGCTCTAGCATTTCTATTTATATAATTTATATATTTATGTACTGAACTATCTATGTAATTGTGGTACCCTTGTATAACTTTATTGTATTTCGTTACTGTACAGCGCTGCGTCCCCAAGTGCCGCTTTATAAATAAACTATACATAAATACATACATATGGAGGATTTTAGTGAAAAGCAGACAGCTGATTATTTTTAAGTTTCAATTTTTTAACAAGTAGGTTGTGCACCAGCTAATAAACCATAGTGACCAGAGTGGGTATCAAAAATAGGGATGCATGTGATAATAATAACTAATAAAATAGCTATTCTTGGATTTCAGTTATGGGCTGTAATCCCTTTTCCTTATACAATACCAGTCAAACTTGCTTTAGATCTGCATATTGTATAAAAGGTCAGTCATGGGAATTGCCCATTTTTAATTTTACATTCAGCCAAAAAAGTATTGTAATTTAAATTTCTTGAGCCTATAATTACCTCATGTTTAGCAGGAATGTACTCAATCCTTGTTCATTGTTACATAATAGAGCTAGGGATTCATTTACTAAGGGCTAGGCCACACTAGCCCATTTCTCACAAACTTACAAACATGTTTTGCGATCCACTAGTGTGTGAGGAGCGCATCGCAGTAAATTCAATGTGGATAGACACATTGTGTCTGCTGCTTTTTGATTTCAGAGCGCTTGCGATCACCATACGCAATTCGCATTCTTCCCGATAATGGACTATTACTGGAAGGGCAGTGAAAACAGAATATAACAATGTGAATTGTGCTGCATTGAGTGGGCATTTTTCACATGTGCTACTGCATAGTGTGGCCGCAGCCTAAAGGAGAACAAAACTCTAAGGCTGGGTACACACCAGCCAATCTTTTTGGCTGACCGACCAATTCACGGCACATTCGGTTGATCGGCTGAAAATATCTGCTGGTGTGGGGCGGAAGGCTACGACCGTCATCGATCGTTCGTTTGTCCGGATCGGATGAACGAATGATCAGGCATGTCGGAAAATTCCGATCGATCATGCCGATTGATCATTCCGATCGTTCCCTATGAGAATGCACAATCGATCGTTCGCAAATTCGGCCGCGACCGACAGACATTTGTCCCGACAAAAAGTCCCTCCGTGTGTACCCAGCCTAAAATGTTAGCTTTGGAGTTCGAATTCTGCCCTAAGCTTTCCAAAGGTTAAGTGATTAGGAAATACTTACCTTAGGCTTTAGGATTTACCTAATGCAATGCCTCCCCTGTCACTGGGCCAGCTCCCCGTTGTCAGCCCAACAAAAAATATGGAAGAGAACCTCCCCCCCCCAAAAAAAAAGATTGATAGCTTTGGAAACGAGTTAATACTTAAATGAGCCATAATAGCATAAAAGTTCACTTTTATTAGATCAGTTAAACTAATCTAAGGCGCATATAAAACATATCCATTTTTTGTGTACAGTCAGTCCCTAGGTTACAAACCAGCAGGGTTATTCAATAACAGTTCTCATTGTTTAAAATGGTGCTAATTTTTCCCCAACCAATCAGATCTTATTTAACATTTGAAAGCAAACATCTGATTGGTTGGGGAAAAATTAGCGCCATTTTAAACAATAAGAACTTTTATTGAATCTCCCTGCAGGTTCTCTAGGATTGTCCTTAAATTTGTATGTAATTTGGAACAGGTACGAACTTTATACCGATTAAATGTAACAGATGCAGCATTTTTTTAAATAGATTGCAGTGCCGGAAGACTTTGTGATCAGCTGTTTTTAACAGCTGCTTCTGGTACATCCCAAGGTGGAGAAAGGGGAGGGTGGAGAAATGGGAGGTGGACCGGCTGTATGTTCCTGCAGACACCCATGCTGTTCAGTATTTGCCGTTATGCCCCTACATTTGCTCCATTGTAAGTAGGAGTTGTGTGGAAGTCGAATGCTTGTAACTCGGCGACTGCCTGTATATGGTTGAATCCCTCACACTGTTTGGGGGTATTCTTTGATTATTTAGTGGAAGGTGGTTTGCATTATCTACCAAATAATCAGAAGTTGTTTAGTGTGGCTAAAATGTTCAATAGCATCAATCCCTGAGGTGTGTCCGCTCACACACCAAACCATCCAACAGGAACAACAATAGTGGCAGGGAGACGCAGGCAGACCATAGCTTGCAATTCAAAGTGAAATTTAATGCTGCTTCAACAGGGTCACAACATGTTTCGAACGTTCAAGCGTTCTTTCTCAAGTGTCTTGATGAAGATATGTGCTGTCATTATTAAACCAGTAAAAAAAATTTCCCCATTGTCAACATTCCAATGACATACTGTACCTTGCAAAATGTTATGGGATGTGTCATAAGTACTGTATGTACCAAAAAGCATAATATAAATAAAAAGTTATATTTTATTAAACGTAATTTCATGAAAAACATTCTTTTTATTCTTTTTAGATTGTAAGTAGTTGATTCCAAACCACTTTTTTCCTGGAACATGGCGTGCTGTCTAAGCAGTGCTGTGTATGACTGGGGAGAGGAGGGGGAGAACCTTGCCTGTTAGGTGGGCCTGTCTACTCCTACGATGGTTAGCTTCTATTCCCAGCGAGGCTTTGCGAAGTGAGTGGGCAGGTCTAAGGTGGCTGCATACGCACGTGATGATGTCATATGTTACGTGGCGCAAACGGGCATATATAAAGGGGGCGGAGCTTGTCGCCATTTTAATCCTGAAAATCACCAGGCAAGTCTTTCCCTTCAATCGCTCCCCCGATTATGTGCAATAATTGTTATGCAATATTTATGTATATGGTATTTATGTTAAATTAAAGGGCATGTCCACCTCTATTTTCAATTTTTGCTGTAGTGTAGGGCTCCCTCCCCCCCCCCCAACTGCTATAGTAGTTTGACAAAAATCTCCCCCTATCGTTACTTACATTACCTCTTTCCCACGGCAATCTGATACAGCCCTCTGCTTGCATGAAACTGCAAGCAGAGGGCCGATTGAGCGTACAGTTCAGGGGAGATTTTTGTCTAACTACTATAGCAGTTGGGGCTGGGGGAGGGAGCCCTACACTACAGAAAATGGGAATTACACTAGGGGCAGAGGAAAGCTAACCGAGATTGGGAGGGAGGGAGGGAAGGTAGGAGGGCTGCTCTGAGCAAGCCAGAAACCTCAGCGGTTTCCTCAGAGGTGGAAACAATTTCCCTCGCTGCAAGGCTTCTGGTGGTTGCTACAACTTTGTCAGACATCACAAGAGAACCATTTGGAGTATGGATGTAAGGTAAGGATTTTACACACTATACAGTGGGGCCAGCAATGGGGGAGAATTTGGTTTTGGGGCTGGACATGCCCTTTAATGTTGTATTTTATATTAATGTTTGCAATATCAAACTGATTGGAATGTCACAGCAGATCCTTGTTGTTTGGTTATTATTATTGGATTTTACATGCCCACCGTAATTGGTGGCTGGCATACAAAGGGGAGCTCAGAAACATCTGTTTGGTGGTCAAGTGTTTACGGGGTTGCTATAGCAACCATTGGCATGGTAACAAACAAAAGGATCTGTAATATCTTGTAATAAATAACATCAATAAAAGCTGTGGTCGACTACAATCACCCAACGAGATGGAGCTTTGTGTGATTATTACTATTAAAGGGACAGTTCAGTGGAAATTAGTGTCAATATTTGTTAAATTAATTAGTTAGTTTGTGTAATGCCTTCTTATTTATTCTACATATTCTCTCCCATTTTGAAAAATCAGTTGATTTCATACCCTTAGCTGTTCCCTGCTGTTGACATTAGTGAGCTGCCATTTCGTCTTCCCAGGATGCACCACATCCTTGGAATGTTCCTAACAGTAATTTCTACTGATTGGCTGTTGGATGGGTCAAAGATGCTCAGATCTCTACTGAGCAACTGAATCAACCCAGGCGCTGGATCAAGGGCAAGACCATAACGGTCTCTTCCCAATTCATGGTATGTTAGCATAAAAGTGGTTCCCACCCTTCTCTCTTAAATCAGTCTGCCCTATTATGTGATTACTTTCATCCATCCTGCTAAAGTTACTTGACAACAAGTCTGCAAATCTTAGCCAAAATTCTCAAAATCACCTGTACGATAAAATCCCTGATAGAAACTCTAGCTTATTACAATAATAAATCTTATATCTTATCAAAAAATATTCTCTTCCATAACAATCAAATTAATAAATAAATTAAATCATCACAAGCAATTAGTTTATCAAATTATTCCAATTGCTGTAAGCTGGCACACAAAATGGAAATTAGCATATTTGTATACTGATTGCAATGAAGTGTATAAGATTTAATTTAATTCTGGATTTTTAAAAAAAAAATATTTGCTTTATAGTAACAGAGCCCTGGGAGCATTGTAATAAAAAAATATTTAAATGCTAAACATACATGATGCTTGGGGGGAGGGGGGTTGATTCAATCAAAAGCAATCAATGTTTTTGTCTTTATGGGGCATACCATATACCTCAAATAGAAAGAAAGGAAGAGAAACTATCCCCCTATATTATCACACCCTACAACAACCACAATGTCCAGTGGAACAGAGTGATTTAAAATCTAACATTTATTTGCATTAAAAAACTGGTTATTCACGCATTAAAAAATAGACCTTCACTGAACCAACCGTTAGAGCAGAGGCAGAAGACTGCATGCGCTTGAGACCCGATCCTCCTCATGAAAATATAAGGGACAGAATGTAATGCGGGTATCCCATTCGCTCTAGCGATGCAACTTTATGTACGCTGTGACATACTGTACTGATCAATAATGATGTCCGTGCTGTTTTCTCTTCGTTTTAAACTACATCCGAACCAAACCAGAATTAGAATCAGGGACCTAGACCAGTGTTTCACTTCATTTGGACTAGGAGAAGCACTGAGTGCTCAGGGTTGCTTTACATACCATAGCGCAAGCCTTTGGATGGAAAGGTCTCTCCCACTCATTTCCAGGGATAATTTAGGCTGTGTCTTATCTGATTATCGTTCATTTCCCCTACTCTTCTGCTCTAACGGTTGGTTCAGTGATGGTCTATTTTTTAATGTGTGAATAACCAGTTTTTCAAAGGGTAACTGTGGTCTTCCTGCAGATTCTCTCCATTTAATAGAACTCTTGCATACCTCTCAAACAAGAATATGATGATGTCCCTAGCTTCTCTGGATCTAAAGTTATAGGTTGGAAAAGTTACAGTTTCTGGTCTGTCTAAGTCTCTGTGACAGTCACATGATGTTCTGTGTGAGAAGCCTCACCCCCAAAAATGTATCTTTTCTGAAGCTAGTTACAGACCTACAATCATTCCCTGTCCATTCCTTTACCTATGGGCACCTAAGGGAAATAAAATGATGTCTGAAGAAGGTGTCATGGGACACTGAAGCATTACACTATGTTTTGAATAAAAACTTTTGTTTGTTTGCAAAAAGACTGGTGGGGTTGTGATATTGCATCTCTTTGAAAATGTTCAGGTCAGGTTTAGTCATGTCTGAGACCTTAGCGTTTATTTGAATGCAGTATTAGAAAACAGTTTATGTAGTAGCTTTCCCCACTGTCCTTAAATGGGCAAATAAAAGGTAACCAAAAGTTAAATCTATAAGGCACTTACATAGTATGACAAATCTGTATAGGATACCTTGGGGCCCAGTTCACCTTTACACAATAATTTTTACTATGCTAACCCTTGTTTTACATTCCAAACTTAAAGGGCATGTCCACGCTAAAATAAACTTAGCTTAATAATGTTTAACAACCCCTCACACCTACGTTACGCAATATTTTTAAGTTTCAAAGATGACCCTGAACTTCCTTACCCGACCCAGTCCCTCACCGCTCCTACTGCTGACACCCGCTCCACTTCCTGGTTGCAGCTGCCTGACAGCTGCGACCAGGAAGTAGAGCTCGAAGCGAGCTGAAAACAGGAGCAGGGAATGGCGCCCAGGCAGCGAGGGACCGGGTCAGATAAGTCCCTACAGGGGAATCTTTGAAACATAAGAATATTGCGAATCCTAGCTTGGGGGGGGGTTAAACATTTGAAAGCCAACTTTTTTTAGGGTGGACGTGCCCTTTAATAGGATTTCTAAATAAATAAATAAAGGTTGCAACCCTATAAGCTTTAGTGATGTGCTGTACTGTACCCTTTGTGTTTTACTACTGCTGACGAGAGTATCAGAGTATGACCAAGTGTATCTCTCGAAAGCTTGTCTGTAAAAACGAACCATAATAAAAACATATAACCATTTCCTACAGTACTCATATGTTTATTATTAACCAAGTGAGAGAGTGAGGTAGAGGCTATCCATTGAGCTGCTAAGGGGATAAGAAGCAAAATTCCGGGTACACTCCAGCACATCGATGTTGGCTGTTTGCCAGACAAATAAGTAGGTGCTATCCCCCTAACCCTCCACTCCAAGGACCAAACTGTTCTATAGCACAAGAAGAATACCTGAGGTACCTGAGGAAGGGACAGTGCGTCCCGAAACGTTGTGTATGTTGTTTGAATAAATACACTTGGATTCACCTGACTAGTGTGCTCCCCCATTATTCTTCTTGTGCTAAGGGGATAAGGAACAGTTAAAAAGCAACTGTTGGACCTACTGTTGTGAAAGATTTAACATCAGGCTTACAGTATCTGTTAATTCGAATTAAAAAAGCAAATTTACACTTTTCAGTCCAGTGCTGCGGGTTCAATTAACAAAATAAATACATACTGCCCTAACTTCATTTGACCTTTAGGGTGAGTATACACGGGAAATTATTTGTGCTGACCGAGCGTTCCCTACTATTGAGCGCTCGGTCAGGAAAAATCACTGTCGGTCGCAGCGACAATGCCTGCGGCCGCCAGTTTGTGCAACTGATCGTGTGGTCCTCTAGGGAACTGCACGATTGCCCATGATTTACCAACAGGCCCGTTCATCCGTTCCATTTGTGGTCAACCCGCACACACAGACGGTCGGACGAAAATTTCTTACCGTGTGTACTCAGCCTTTAGATGGAAAGGCTTAGATACATTTCATCTTGAACTAACTAGTACTGAACTACAAGACCTATGTGTAGCCTTGTCTCCTTCCAACCTATTTTTGTATATTATTGAAATGACAATAAACTCTACTTACATAGTTATAGAAATATCTAACTAGAATTTTTTTTTTTTACCTCAGTTACCCTATAATTGTTATTGCTCAATACCCACATGCCTTTATCTTTAATGGTAAGTTCAGCAACGCCCGGTTTATTTACAAGCTATTCTGAAAAATGTAGTAATTAGATAGTGGGCATGGTTTTACTGTATATGCAAATTACTTATTTTAATTAGCTTTATGTATCCTTTAAAGTCACTTTTCGGCAGCCTTAATTGAAAACTGTTGGACCGGTATGTGTTTTAGAATTTAATACACAATGACATTAGTATTAGCATTAAATAATGTTATTAATGTGTTACCACCATTTAATGTAACAAAACAGTTTGTAGTATGATCTACGACAGCAAAATTAAAAGAATATATGTAGCACTAAAGAAGAAGCATTTTCAGAGCTGTTCCAATGCGAATAAATGAAAGGTTTCTGATATTATTTTATAAAGATGATGATAATATGCCTAAATATGACAGTGTGAAATGATAATATCTCTATTACACTGTACTCAATTGCCAAAAAATACTAGTAGCCAGTGGTTTAGGCAAACCAAAAGTAACACATTGCAGGGACTTCGGGGTTCCAGTGCCTGATATGATAGCACACAGACCAGGGTTTCCGCATCTCCAGCTACAAAAACAGCTAAACAATGGCTCAAAATTTACACTCTTACAAGGCGATGCATGGAGAGGCACTATCGGCTCTCTAGTGCAATTGGTCCGTTGATGCTACATTCGCAAAATGCCTTTCCGTGCATTCTGAAATGGACTTTCACCGTTGCAGGATATAGGCTGGCGTTAAAAAGTCCCGTAAAGGTAAGGCGCTATGCAAATATAGCATTGCTTGCTACACCTGTGCTGTTAAATCCCGCGTTAACCACACAGGCACCGCAATGATGGAGTTTAAGTTATGCTAACTGATATAACAGGCATAGAACTAGAGACAAAGTTTCGCAATGCACTACTTCCTGATCTCACAGCCTGCATAGAAAACGCACTAGACAAAGCTCTTAAGCCTGTAACACAGCAACTGCAGACATATTCGACCTGCCTAGATGAAGTAGAGCAAAGGATGTCAGACGCTGAGGCAGACCTTCTGCATCAATCCACATTCACAAAAATCCTGCTGTTTGCCGACTACTCAATCGAACGGTCTAAAAAAAAACTTTTGCAATAGTCTGCTCAGTCCTCCATGCTAGGCAACACTATCAGTACAGATGAAAGATGGAATTACATACACCTTCCAAGACCTTCCAAAAAGAGGCTAAGAACAAAAGGCAAATGCCAACCTGAACAAATCCATCAAATAAAAACTCCCTAGGACAAGTTGTCCAAGACCATACAAATATTTGAACAATTCTACTCATATTTGTCCTTACCAAAATGAACCACTTCTAAACTTTTGAATTTTGAATGCACCTATATCAGAAGGTGAAATATCTAAAACCAACAAAGGTCCTGCATCACTTAAAGCCCCGTGGCCAAAAGGATATATGTCAGACTTCTATAAAATCCTTTCTTCCCACATCATTCACTCCCACATTGTCACAACACCCCAATACCTGAAAGGAAGTGTACAACAAGTTAAAAAACCACACAGAGTTATCTCCCGAATTTGAACCAGAACACGTATCAGAGCCCCATGGCAAAAATAGCATCAATGGACTTTCTAAAACTATTCAACTGCAAAGGTATGTCCCCTCTAATATTCAACCACTATCCTGGTATCTAACCAACAACCTTGACCTACAAGGAATTCCTATTTCTCGGGGTTGGTGGCCTCAGCGGAGTTGGTGTCAACGGATGGAAGAAAGAAGTCATCGCCCAAGGGCTCTTTTAAGAGCCGACGGGGGTCCCGGTTTGAGCTGCGGGACCCCCAACAAAGGTACTTCTCAGTGCCACAAGGGCCCTTACTAGGGCCGGGGAGGGGGGTCCCCCCTAAGCCCCAAAGGGCCCTTCTCAGAGCTGCAAGGGCACTTGTAAGTGCCACAAAGGCCCTGATTGCACTGGGGAGGGGGGTCCCGGTTTGACCAAAAAATAATTTTGATCAATAATCAAAATAGTTTGTTTTTTTAACTTCTAACCTGACACAGGTACACACACACAATATTAAATCGCGAGCGTCGGATGCGTGGGGGATTTTTGCGTAACCTGCGCATCCGATGCTAATATGGAGCTAAAATCACAGTAACCGATAGCGTCTGGGTAAATGAGCCCCTTAGTCTTTTATCCCCCAACCTGACAGGAGTACAAACACCAACTGACCTACCCATTCATTCATATGACTGCCATATTTAAAGGGTGAGTAAAAAACAACAATGTCCTCATCATTGCAATTATTGAGTTATAAAATCTGCAGCACAGACACACACATTCCCTTCCAAAATGAGGCCTTTCAAGCCAAATTCAAAATTTATCCTTAAAATTTCCCTTTCTAGTTTAAATATTGGTATTACATTGGCTTTTTTCCAATTCTGTGGCATATCAACACACAAAAGTGGAAAATAAGGAACAGTAGTCTATATATTAGTGGACTAAGCTCTCTTAAGATCCGAAGATATATTTCATCTGGTCCTGGGGCTTTATTGATATTAACTTTGTCTAATTGTTTCTGTACCATAAACTCTGTCAGCCAGAGTGAATATTCTTTTTATTGCCTTCATAATATTACTAGGATTATCTATAGTGTACACAGAGGACATTACAGTGTTTAGTCTGAGAAAAAGATGCCTTACGGCTCTGAAATACAGTAACAGCTTCAGTCATCTGTAACCACAAAAAAGTCTCAATGTCAACAGTGAAGAGGCAATTCCATGATGATCATAGGCAGAGTTGCAAAGAAAAAACACAGGTCTCTGAATAGCTAATAAAATAAAAAGGTTAAGACTTTTTCTTTCCAATCCTGCCTAGAAGGCATTACAAGTTTAGATAAGGCTGAAAATTATTTTTTGTATTGACAATTTGTTTTGCACCTATTTAGATAAATCAGACTGTGTATCACTTGCATTTATATTATATCTGGTTTCTGAGAACACAAAAAGTGCAGTCAAATATCTTTACTCTAATATTCCAGAAACCAAATGTGTTTCCTTCCTCCTTCTTGTAATTTTGTAGATTTTTGTAGCATGACATATTTACTTGTTTTGGATTGTTTAGAATTTGTACATAGATACATCCTATCTCCAGATTTTGAACTGTCAAAAAAAGAATACATGTGTACCCCTTTTGAATTTTTTATGGAACTATTAGGTTGCTTTACTTCTATGCGCAGGTTTTGGCAAGCTTTAAAGGAAGCAACACGTAAGTCCTCCTTCATCCTTCAAAAAGGTAGATAATAAATTTGTGAAGCTATAGAGCTTTTTTTTTTATTCTTTTACAGTAGATCAAATTAACCATTCCTTTGCATATACTAGATTTCCAAACTATATCTCTCCTTATTTTATAAAGATATATTTACTTTCTTTTCTTGGTCTACTTTTCTGATGAATGCATGACCTAATTATTACATTGTTACATAGTTAATGGATTAGCGGGTTACTAAAATTCAAACACCAATTATGTAAATATCATCACCCAATAAATAGATGTGTGCTGAATAAGTCAACTCCACCTTTTTAGATTGCTCCTTCTCTTATATATACATATTTCACACTTATGCACATTCCCTCCAGCTTAAATGGGGGACCTCATTGTTTTTTTGTTGACCCCTGCTGTTAGTCTGTAATTCCCCCTAATTTACTGCACATCACCTTTCCATAGCTATTAATCTTCATAACATGTAACATAAATGTTCCATTCCATTTACCAATTTTGGACCAAATGTGTTTAAAACCCACATCTGATGAAATATTGCATAAATCCCCCACAACAAGCACTCGTAACATGCCCAGTAAGATAGGATATGCTGCATTGTGATATTGCATCACCCTCTTAGATTTAGATCCTGCACCATTTCCAGCATACACTTCACTATCAACTGTTGTCCAGTTCATAATAATGGCTTTAAACAGTTTTATGTAATATAGATTTCCCCAGGCTGTTCTTTGCCATCAAATGGTACAGACATTGGGAGCTTGTTTTAGACCCCTTTCAAGTACAGTATATAGTGTGGAACGTTAAAGGACTATTATACTGTGAAACTTCCCAAATTTAAAAAAAAAGTGTACCTTTATATGTAAATGTTCATAAAGGTAGGAGGGAGACATGGACAGAAACCTGTACAGGAATACTGAGTCTACGCCCAAAGATCCATAGGTTTGTCTGCCCCCCGTCGATCCCACCATTAACTTCTAGAGGATTTTCCCTTTTTCTCCTGCAGTTATCTCAACAGCAAGACCATTAACATTTTTGTGCAGATTTGCCTTTTGACATTTTGATGTAAAAGAGCAGTTAAAGGAGTAAAATACATTAGGGTAACTAATGCCTGCCAGGGTCCCTGTCCGTTTCTGGCAGGCAGCAGTATCGCACATTAGCATTTTGGAAATGTACATGGGGCACGGCCGTACATTTATGCTGAACCTTTGTTAAATAACGAACGTTCGGTTGTAGAATACCATTTGGTAGTAAATACTGCAATGATTGCAGTATTTACTACCACATGGTATTCTACGACCGAACGTTCAATGGTATTCTATAGGAATTGTAAATCTATGATTGCATTATCGCAGATTTACCATTGTTAGCGGTAATTTAAGGTTGTTATCGTTAATTAACGATATCAGTTGTAAATTAGCGATCGCTAGATTGCTAAATCATTAAAGGCGCAATATTGCTAAAAAGCGATACTGCGCCTTTTTAACTATGGCTCAATGATTGGGTAAGGTAGGAGTCTGAATTATAAAAGGAATAGCGTGGTTGAGGAAGGAGAGTTGAAATGGATAAGGGAACAGAAAACAGTATTCCAGGCTGGAAGAAAAGAGGGAGGCAAAATAAAGGGGAGAAAAATAAACTTAAAAACACACGATTCAAATAAGATTTTGGTAAGAGACTAAAATGAGATGAGAAATGAGAGGAATGGATGATGGAAAAAAGGAGAAGAATAGTAATATAGAATAGTAAACAGCAAATGGAATACATGGTAAGAAATGAAGCAAGCAAATATAGAAAAAGGAGATGTAAAGTAATTAAAGATGAGGGAGATCGCACAGAAAGGAAGGGCATTGAAAGAAATAAGAGGGTAAAGGAAACAAACTGAAGGGGGTGACAATGGAGCAAGGGGTACCAAACGGAACAGGGAATGCTAAAAAGCTGATGGGGCTAGGTAGGAAAAAGACAGGAATATAAACTAGAAAGGGAAGGTTTAAGTATAAACTTTGAATTTGGCTTGAAAGACCGCATTTTGGAAGGGAATGTGTGTGTTTGTGCTGCAGATTTAAAGCTCAATAATGGCAATGATGTTGTTTTTTACTTACCATTTAAATATGGCTGTCACGTGAATTAAAGGTAGGTCAGTTGGTGTGTACCTGTGTCAAGTTGGAAGTTAAAAAAACAAACTTTTTTGATTGTTGATCAAAATTTATTTTTGACTATAGTTATCCTTTAAGTATGTCTGCCACAGAAATGGAAGAGTAGGTCAGTAAATTTGTGTACCTGTGTCAGGTTGGGGGTTAAAAAAACAAACTTTTTTGATGATTGGTCAAAATTATTTTTTTTGACTTTAGTTACCCTTTAAGTATACTGCCACCGTAATGGATAAGTAGATCAGTATGTGTGTGTACCTGAGTCTGGTTGGGGGGTATGACATTTTTTGTGTTTACAACCATAAAACTATCTTTTATTGAGGAAAAATCTAAATTAGTTTTTTTGACTATATTTACCCTTTAAGTATGGCTGCCAAAGGAATAAAGCATAGGTCAGTAGGTGTGTGTAACCGTGTGAGGTGGGGGTATATGTTTTTGCATGTATGACCATATAACTAACTTTTATTGATGATTGATCAAAATTGTTTTTTTGACTATAGTTACCCTTTAAGTATGGCTTTCACAGGAATGAAAAGGTAGGTCAGTAGGTGGGCGTACCTGTGTCTGTGTGGGAGGTTGGAGGTATCAGTGTTTGTATTTATGACCATGAAACAAAACTGTTTTGAAATATCCACATTTGAGGATTGTTACCATTATACCAAAATATCCCGTAATTCACCAATAACGCCGTAACACTTCCACGGATTCCTTAGCTAGAAGACAGCACACTTCTCCTATATGTCGCGCACGTCTGTGTCAAATTTTATGTCTGTAGCTTAAAAACTGTGGGAGGAGATACAGTACAAATAAGCGGAAGAATAAAATGGAAGAAGAAGAAAAAGAAGAAGAAATAGAAAGAACAAGAACTTGGCTTTTTCAAGCCAAATTAATGAATGTGGAAGAGAGGGATATAAGGAGAAGAAAAACAAAAGAGTAAATAAAAAATAACACAGAAGGAAAAGGAAAGCATAAGAGCAAGAAGGAAAATCAAAGAGGTAGAAAACAGAGGTGAAGGGCTCAAAATATGATGTAAAAACATTACATAAAATTAGATTGAAGGGCTGCTAAGGGTTTGAAACATTCCTTTGTAATTGTTTACAACAGTATATTTATTACAGAGTGATACTGATTTTAACTATAGTGGAATAAGAATTTGAATGTATTCATATTTTATTTTCATAAAGAGTAAAATAAAAATTGTTTATGTAACATGGAAGTGAGGGGTCATGTGACACAGAGAACAGTACAGGTGGCTCAATCAGCCTGTCTGAATTATTAAATACATCTAATGTGGAGTCATTGTCTAATGATTAATCCAAACGGGGCCTAAATCATCAGCTTTATCTTTCACTATTAGTACTACCTTAAGGTTCGTACACAAGTGCGATCGCGGGTGCCGATCCGCGAGGCACAATGTGTATGAACGGCCGTTCGTTCAGGAATCCGGCCGGCCGGTTGGGCAACAATTCCAGACCAAACATCCATTTCGGCAGATAAAGTGCCCATACACGGCACGATTATCGGCCGTAAAGAACCTTTAGTACTATTCTCTGGAATGTCAAAAAATTTTCAGCCAGTCAGGATGGTGGGAGGGACTATCAGCTCCAATCGTAGTTCTGGGTGTAAATGCAAAGGTGGATGGGATTTAGTTTTCATTAGTAAAACAATGTAGACAAAACCCTCTGCCTCGGGACACAGCGGGAAAATCAGCATGAATTTAGTGTTGGTATGGTAAGAATTACCTTAGCGCTCTCTAATATTATGGAAATCAGGAAAGGGGTATTAATTAGAGATGTACTGTGGGTTCTAATAGAACCCAGTTTCGAATCCAAGGGTTTCGAAGTCCAGACGAAACCTTTGGAACTCCCGGAATTTCTGAAACCCGATTTTCCGAGTTTTCGATTTTTATCGAAAATTAAATAATCATCAAAATGGAAAGTAGATGATTATCTAAATGGAAAGTAGATGATTATCGAAAGTAGATGATTATGGAAAATGAAAATCGAAACCGCAATAATCATCGAATTTATGGAAATTACTCTGCCACATGACCTAAATTCAGCAACCACAGTAGTGCCAAACCCTTGGGTATAAAAGGCAATGTTTCAGACACCATTTTGTGAGTGTGTTGGAGAGTTTTGTAGGAGACCTGATAGTGTTGGAGTTTAGAGAGATTTTTTTTGCTTTTTGAGCAAACTTGAGCTTTGATTGTGTGGATTTCAGTGTGGTGGGTTAACACTTGCTGTTACCCCCCTGTGTTCACACATTTATAAACCCAAAGGTCATTTTAAGGACTACTGTGAGTGAAACCCAAAAGTCCTTTTAAGGACTACTGTGAAACCAAGAATCCTTTAAACCCCTACTGTGATACCCAAAAGTCCTTTTAAGGACTAACCCATCCCTTTAAGTCCTTTGGACAATTTTCTGTTAGTCCTTTTAGAGGGCTTGGTGTGTTTTATTCCTCTCTGTCTGTATTAGTGTATACAGTATATCCCTTATATTATATAAATAAATTTATATTTTTACGGAGATTGCATCGAGTTTTTAGGAGCAACTAATTAGGTGGGGGTATATAACACTATTACACATAGGAAAGGTCTATATGTATGTGTGTAATTATCTCTATTTAATTAAAATCACCATAACAAATAACACTATACAAAGTATAGCACTACTACCTACTACTGAATTACAAAACAAATGATATACAATTAATAAAGTAAACTTACTTTACTGGACACCTCTAAGTTTGAATGGAAAACTCAAAATGATAGGTCTAGCCACACCTCCAGGATTTCTACAGGGTCTCCATGTAGACACTAAAAGGAAGTGGAATTTTACTAACATCCAATGAGAGGTTCTGATCTTACACTGTTAGCAAATCAAAACATTTTCTTAGGCACTGTCCATGACAAGACAGGAAGTGTAAGGAAGTTCCTGTATTATACCCAGTTATGTGCTGTTTGTAAAACATGTGACAGTCTTAGCCAATTAGAAAATTCTTCACTCTCACATTTACTCCTCCCCTCTCCATAGAATGTAATGAGGCAATCCAGTTTCTGTGTGGTAGACAGGAAGTGGTGTCTGTAAAGGATTAAATGATTTTGCATGTCTCTAAAACTACCCAGCATTCTTAGAGAAATCGGCAGTTTCCCCTTTTATTCCACTATTGATATAATAATAACTGAAAAGCTGTGGGGTACATTCTGTTATAAGAAGGCTCTATTTCATTTTATACTCTGTGGGGAGCTTTTAGCTCCTTTATCCAAACCTCTCCATAACTTGTAAAGCTAATCACTATCCTGTGCTTCCAAGTCCTAACCTCAAAGTGAGTGTAAATGTGGAACTTGCTGTGGTTAATGAACCTAGCATGATATTCTGAATCCTGTATAGGGTCTCAGGATGTCCAATGGTGCTGTTCAGATTGAACTGCACATTGTGGCAGGATTGCCTGGATCTGTTTTCAGATCTGCAGGTTAATACCATTGAGTCTGGATACATATAACACTAATATGCCCCAACTAAGCATCTGCTTTGAGGACAGCTCTGCCGTGATTGTTGGTCACAGCAACAGTGGCTGCAGCCTGCAGTGCATGTGATTGACTGATAATGTGGTCCCATAGGGAACTGCATGATTGGCCGTGATTTACTAACTGACCTGTTTGTCTGATACGGGCAACCAAACTTAGGTGGGGCTGGCCGCCCCACACCATCAGATGTTTCCAGCCAACTGATCCGTGGCACTATCAGTTGGTTACTGGTGTTTACCCAGCCTTAAGGTTTATACACATGTGCGATCGTGAAGCACGATGTGTACGAACGGCCGATAATTGTGCCATGTATGGGCACTTTATTGGCTAAAATGGCTGTTCTGTCGATACACGGCATGATTATCGGCCGAAACGGCATGTGTGTACAAACCTTTAGACTTCATGGATTATAACTGCCAGGTAGGTGGTATTTGGAAGTGAGTGCAAATATGGTAAAGTTTATGACTCTAACAGGAAGATTCACCCAGAGGCAAAAGCTCTCTGGGCAAATCTCCTGTACTGGATTTACCAGAGGCTGTGCAAATTTGGGTGAATCTCACCCGCATAAGTATTTAACGCCATGTATATTCAATCAGTATTTTGTGCTACAGCAGGTGGCCTCTGCTCCAAGGCAGGTCAGTGGCTCAGCAGTGTGGGACTTCTTCACCTTGGCTCCAAGTGATGCCACAGTTGCAGTGTGCAGTCTGTGCCTGCAACGTGTTAGCCATGGGAAGACCACCTCTAACTTGGGCAGGAAATCTATGAGGAAGCATTTGGTGCTGCACCACAGAGCTTGGTGGGAGCAACAGACAAAGAATGTACAGGCACCTGCATGTTCCCTTCCTCATGCCCAAGGAGCGACCACTCCTCCCCCTCCAGCTTCATCAGATGCTTCACCAGTGAAAGTTAGGGAGGAGAGACAGCCTTTGGCCCCAGCAGGTGGTGTTAAGAGGCACCTTGACACTGCTGCTGGTTTGTCAACTAAAATGCAGGTCTCTCTTCTCCAGTTATTGGAGCGGAGACAGAAGCTGTCCCCCAGTCACCCCCAAGCACAGCGTCTCACTTCTGGCTTAGCAAAACTTCTGGCGGTGCAGCTGCTACCATTCAGCCTGGTAGACAATGCAGCCTTCAGGGAGTTTGTGGCTATGGGCACACCACAGTGGCAAGTCCCTGGCCATAATTATTTTGCCAAGAAAGCAGTACCAGCCCTGCACGACTATCTGCAGGGCAATATAGCTGCTTCACTGGACCAGTGTGCAAGCGTGTCCACCTTACTATGGACTCGTGGTCCAGCAAGTATGGCCAGGGGCGGTATCTGTCTTTTACAGCCCAGTGGGTCACGCTGCTAGCCGGCAAAGACACAGCACGGAGCACAAGTGGGGAGATGGTGGTACCCCCACGTATTGGTGATATGCCAGTCTCCCCCACCCCCTCCTCATCTGGTGAATCCTCCTCTTGGACAGCCCTGTGGCCCCCTAGAGCTTATTCTTCCTGCCAGGTGAGATGGTGCAATGCAGTGTTGCAGCTTCTGTGTCTCGGTGATAGGAGCCATACCGGGGCAGAGTTGCTGGCTGCACTGCAAGGGCAGGCTGAGAGGTGGCTGACCCCCCCTCCACCTCTCAATAGGCAAGGTCATGTGTGACAATGTTACTAATATCATCTCTGCCCTTCACTTGGGCAAAGCCACACACGTTCCTTGCCTGGCCCATGTTCTCAACCTGGTTGTTCAACAATTCCTTAGCAAGTACCCTGGCCTGCAGGATGTACTGAGGCATGCTAGGAGTGTGTCGAGCCACTTCAGATGGTCATACACGGCCACAGCTTGGCTGTCCGAGTTCCAACAGCAGCACCATCTGCCGCAGAACCGCTTGATATTCGACACCCCCACCCGCTGGAACTCTAATCTCATGATGATGCTGAGGCTGCTCCAGCAAAGGAGAGCCATCATGAACTATTTGTACCATTACAGTACAAGATCAGGCTCTGGGGACCTGGGTTTCCTGTTACCCAGGCAGTGGCGGCTATTTAGGGATGCTTGCCATGTGCTTGCACCATTTGAGAAGGCCACCAGGATGGTAAGCCGTGATGATGCCACCATCTTGGATACCATCCCACTCTTGTTCCTCCTTGAGCACACACAGAGCAGCAGCTACGTGAAGAGGAGAATGGCGATACCATGGCTCTTTCTGAGCCCAGGGATCACGGTACAGAGTAACGGTCTGATGATGATGAGGAGGATTTTGTTGACCTGGAACCAGTGGAAACAGGGCGTTCTTCTAGGGGGACACTTCAACCCTCCCAAGTACCACATGTCATCCATGGTTGGGGAGAGGTTGGATCCTCTGTCTTCAGTGACAGCGAGGACATGGAGTCCTCTGAGGCAGGCAATTTGCGGTAGATGTGCTCCTTTATGTTGCAATGCCTGCGCAAAGGACCCCCGGATTAAGGCCATCAAGCAGTACTGGTGGCCACCCTTGTAGATCCCCGCTACAAGGGAAAAATCCTGAGTTCATACCCGCATCTCAGAGGGAAGGGAGAATGCAGAACTATTGCTAAGTGACAGCTTTATTGTGCTTTTTAATGCGCCACTAGTTACATTAACTAACACATTAACTAACATTAATAGGTAATAAAAGTGCTTTAAAACAAATATAAACTATAAAACAAAAGCTTCTCTGACAACTATTTATGTAAATAAATGTGATAATATTTTATATAAACATTTTATATAACAATCGGGGCTAGGCTGCACTAATGCGTTTTTTTAAACATTTGCTCCCGTGATTTTCGCGATTTTAAATAACATGAAAATCACGGGAATGCAAAAATTTCTGCGATTGCACATGTGATCACCTTTTTTTTGCGCAATCCAATGTGTTTCCATAATGGAAAATATCAAAATTGCATGGGCAAATGCGAGACAGCACACCGGAATTGCGTGAATGCTTTGGTGCGTTGCAGTGTGGCCTCAGCCTCAAGGTAAAAAAAATTGTCTAAAACCATGATACTTGCCTTGTGGTGGTGCTAGAGGCTGAGGCGGAGAAGGAGGATGAGGTGGAGAAAGAGGATGAGGTGGAGAAGGAGGAGGAGAAGGAGAAGGAGAGGATGGGGCATAGTCCTCTGTCCCTGTATCTTCCTCTTCTGTAAGATTATATAAAAAAATAAAATCAATTAATATGACGGTAGCTACAGCTTTGCTGGGCTTTTTAACGCCCCACCTGTTTATTCATTAACACTAATTAACATTAACTAACATTTATAGGTAATGGCTAGCATGCAATAAACTTTTAAAAAAAAGTTTCTCTGCCAATTATTTATGTGGTTTACAAAAAAGTACAAATAAATGAGATAATATTTTATATAAACATTTTATATAACAATCAAAGCAGAAATCAATGGCTAAAACAGTGATACTTGCCTTTCTCTCTCTTTGCTATGTCAGTGACATAGCTGGACCTCTGCCTCTTCAGCTCAGACCACCTGCGCTGCAGCAGGAAGATGGTCTGGCTCATATCAAATTTAGTTTGCAGCTTACTTTGCAAACTGCGCATAATGCGCAATTTGCGCCTCTTAATATGTAAGGTGCCAGCCGGCATCGCGTCATAATTTTTCTTGGCCAGGTAGGCCACCATATACTGCTGCTTTTCCATGCTTAGCATCCTGACTCAAAGTGAGGCTCTAATGCAGATGCTTATATAGTGGGACAAACAGGAAAAAGCAGACTGATAACCAGAAGTAGATACCAAAAGCAGAAAGGCCAATTTCGGCAATCCCCGAAAACGCAGGCCAATTTCGGTAATCCTCGAAACCGCACATTGATTTCGGTAATCCCCGATTTTACAACAGCCATAACCCTTCGAAAGTAGCTATCGATTTCGCTAACCCTCGAAAGCATGGATCGATTTTGGTAACCCTCGATAGTTATATTGATAATCTTCGGAAGTGTCTGTTTTGATAACCCTCGAATTCGTATTTTCGTCAACCCTCGAAAGTAGAGATCGATTTCGGTTACCCTCAAAATTAGTGTTCGATTTCGGTTACCCTCGTATATATAAGTCGGTTTCGGTAACCCTCGAATGTATGGTTTGATTTCTGTAACCCTCGAATTTGTAATATTGGTAACCCTCGAAAGTAGTGTTCGATTTCGGTAACCCTCGAAAATAGAATGCGGAAGCTCGAAAACAGCCCAATCGAGAGGAAAGATAGTTTTTAAATAAGTTTTGGTTCCCCAGGTCCCTGTGTTTTTTACAGTAACCTACTAGTACTATTTGATCCTTAAAATTGATAGAAATTTTCAATTTTTTTTCTCCCATAGACTTCTATGGGTCCGTTTTCGAATTTTCAAATTTACAGTTAAATTCGAAAAATTCGAAAACGGGACGAAGCTCATCAGTTTCGAACATCTCTAGTAATAATCTCTATTTATAGATCTCTTTTAAAGGGCAACTCCACCCTCATAAGAACATCTTTTAGAAAGAATGGCTTCTTTAAAATATGTTGATATATCATAGTTTGTCCTATGAATTCATTACTGTATGCCTGCTATGCTTCTGGATGCCTCATGGAAACTGAGCAATTTAGAAACCTGTACTGAGCCTGGGCATGCTCAGAAGAGGCAGACAGGGGATTCAAATTCAATAATTGGCTGTGATGTCAGCTGTCAAATCCATAACTGACAGTTGCTAACTGGAAGAACCAGGAAGGAGAAACAGGACATTGTGCAGGACTTCAGGTTATTATATATTTCATATTTCAAACTATTACAGTTTAGGGTTGGGGGGGGTGATTTACCTTTATGTAAGTTTTCATTTTAGGGCTGGACTTGCCCTTTAAGGCTCACCTATTTACCTTTGCTTTTCATTAAGGAAATACATGTAACTGTTGGTGTTTTTAACGTAAATAAACTTGTTTACCTTGTCAAAGTTGTTGTTTACATTGATTATAAAGTGGGTGAAATCCTTTATCAGCTGAAGTGAAAGGAATGTACTGTTTATGCCTATCTAAATATAACCCAATAAAATATAATCAATGGGTAACTCATTACAGAGATACTTTTGCAGCCAAAGTTAGTAGATCATGTGCACTTTTGCCATGTATCTAATTCATTTTTAATGATGCTCTGGGATTTAGGTTAATTTAATACATGTTATCCTGTAATTTATTTAGTGATGTATACATACACACCCTCATATAAATATACATCCATACAAATACAGTATATGTCACAAACCCTCCGGGCTGAAACGCCCAACCACCTATCCGTTACCGGAAAACACACTCCAAGCAACCGACAGGTGGACGGAACAGATCAGACCCGGTGGGTTTAGTGAACAAACGATATACTACACAATTAATATTACTAAATATCAATATACTCTCTGCCACCACATTCCGATAAAAACAGCGGAATGACCTGTTTACCTATAACTATGGGGTTATCAGCACCCCTACTTCTAACAACCTGTAAGAAAATTGGTTATTCATCCCTAATATTCTATACACAGTTATACAGTATATCTATATTGTAACAAATATAAACAGGGCAACGCACTCTTTCAAATCTTGCTCAATTTATTTGTGACATGCTGGTTCACACTATACAGTATACAGTATATCTATATACCTACACAATACTTCTCTATAGTAGCGTACTTCGAAGACACAGGTTCGTTTTGGGATATACTCAGAATAGGACAATATATATAATTTATATCATTTATTAAAAGTTGACAAAAATAGTGCATAAAAAATATAAAGAAAAACTAAAGCAATTTACTGAACATAAAGCGGTAACACAGGTGAGGGTAGAAATGGATAAAAGAAGGAATACTTAAGGATAAATGGCATCTGAAATGTCCGTGAGCAGAGTCCAGAACTTGATAATCCAGTTATTGGAAAAGAATAGTCCAAATAATAGTTCCTGCTGTAAGCCAATACAGTCCGTCCTGTGGGCTAGATGTTATTGTAGATGTTATGACGAACTTGTGGGCTGAGACCCAATTCCACTTTTATCCTTTGTCAGAAAATGGGAGTGGTCTGGTCTCTAGAGGGGGTGGACTTGGTTCTGCCCCTCAAAGGTTGGTTCCTATTTTTGGAGGGAATTTTAAATATCCAATTCCCCTCCAGTCCATAATCTGTGAACCATACATGTCACATTCAAAATAATATCATGATGGTCCATAACTAATTTTTCCCAACAAAATAAGACCAAATATGACATATCTGGGATATCGTAGGCCTAGGAAGGATAATATCCCAAGTTTGGCCTGGGCTATGATATTATATCAGGTATCTATAAATGCAGAATTAATTACTGGATAAACTGGGGGTATTTATGAAAACCTGAAATAATTCTACATCCTGAATTATTAAGGAATATGAATTACCTTTGATCTGCCAGTAGATTCCCTGCTGAGCTGGTGCCGATCAGCCTGTGACAGTGTATGTATATTACAGGGACTTCACACCTTGCCCCTTTGAAGTCAGACCTCTTGCTAGGTCAGCTAACAACACCAAATGGCAATGGCTATGGGAAAGGAAGCAGGGCTTACAAGTTAACATGAATTAACCCTGTGATTATCCATGACAGGGAACAATGTGGGAGCTGCGATACTGCTGGACCATGCCAATAGGGTGAAATAATTGAAAATTGGGAGTGCAATTTCAGACATTGTCTATGGCATTTTACATTGCACACCTGTTCATCACACCTCCCCACTTAGCTGTCGCATAGGGATTGGTTTTACACAACCTAGACCGTTGCGACCAACTTCCCTTGCCGCCATGGTGGCTTTCTCCTTTTATGACATGTTACATCACATTGCTGGGAAACACATTTTCTTTTTTGTGGTTTTACACTCCCTCCAGTCACAATGCTATAGGTACAAGCTGTGCTGGCGTTGGGATCCATTTTGTTACCCATGGCAGACTGGTCACCCTCTATACATGGTATTAACAATGGATCATCTCCAACACAACCATCTTTCTGACCTGGTACCACAACTTCATTTACATTACCTGCTGGATAAACCATTTGAACACTGAGAGCTCTGTCACTGACATCACCCCCTGGTGTGCTTGTGTAAACAAAGGGCTGGAAATAGTGGCTGCTGCGCTCACTAGGCATCTGGACTCTATTTCCCAGAATGCCATGCTGGCCAAATTCCAGGTTACTACTGGTTTTGCCAACATTTTTACAATTTTTACACTCTTCACCACCCTCCTGCACAATACTTTCTGGTTTCTCTTGAGACAGAGACCAATCCCTGGGTTCTTCCAATACAGTAAGATCTCTGGTTTTTACCTGGAAAACAACCCCTGTTTCCCTACACAATCCCGTATCAGATTTTATAACAGGTTCTTTGCTTAGTTCTACCTGCCCAAAGCTGCCCTTGTCTCCTTCAGTCTGGACAACAACATCCTCTCCACTCACCACCTGCCCCACACACTCCTGCACTGAATTCTGAGCCTGGTCTACACTCTGACTGCTACTCACCAACTCAGGCAGTTTGGGTAAAGGATCAGGGATCCCATATTGCTTGTTCCTCACTGTCAGTAACGTTCTGGACTTACATGGCAAATTTCTCTCTTCCCCTCCCCCCTCTACAATAACTGACTTGGGCTTAACTGGTTCTGGCACTGTCGGACTCCTGCTCTGGTCTCCCAGCCCTCTGGTCTCCAGTTACTCTGCACTAAGTCACTAGATCGAACCAGGGAGATCTCCGGGAAAAAGCTATCCTCCTCACCTCCCTCTCCAGTCATACACTTGGGCCTTACTGGTTCTGGCACTGTTAGACTTCTACTCTGTTCTCCCAGCCCTCCTTCCCAGTTACTCTGCCTTATGTAACCTGACTGAACCAGGGTGATATCCAGGGGAAACCTAGCATTCCCTACTGCTCTCTCTGAAGGTCCCAACTCATTCAATGTGCTGTCAGTCTGCAGTGTTATCTCAGAGTCTGCATCACAAGTTCCAGCCAACTGTCCTGTGGGCAGTTGGTGAAGCTTGGCAGGGGTTGAGTCAACTGGGTCAGAACATGGAACGAACTTGCAAATAACGTCTCCCTGCTTTGATTCCAATGACCGTCCCCTAGCAGTCCTTCCAACACTGTGAGTGACTGTTAACACAGGTAACACATTTTTGCACCATTTTCATTTGTAACATATACATTTACCACATGTAACTTACATTTATTGGACACTTTATCACCTTCCACACATACCTTGGAGGCTGCCCCCTCTGTTAGTGACTCAGAAGCCTTTCTCCTGGGTGACTCCAGACTGGGGTTACTGTGTAGTGCATCAATCCATGCGCCACTACCAGTTTCAGCCAGTTGCCCTGTGGCACGGGGGGTCAACTGCTGACAATCTACATCTCTGAGGTCATAGCAGAAATGGATATCTTGGACTTCCTCTTTCAACACTGAACCCCAGACCATAGCAGTACTACCAGTAACTGCTACTTCCAGTACAACATTATCACAAGTACAATCATTGGCATCCTTAACATTACTTATACATGCATTCCTATCCACAGATACAGGCTTAATGTTAGATACACTATAATTACCAAATTGCACATTTACCCCAGGTACCTGTGAACTAGGTCCTGTCAAACCCCTTCCCTGCTCCAGCTGTTCTAATGCACGGTAGCACAATACCTTTGTGTGAGTTGAACCTTTAGCTTCGGACTCCGGGACGCTTTCGGCAGTTTGATACTGGGCCACTAATGTGCCTAAATCTGTCCCCAACAACACTGGGACAGGGATATCATCCGAGATACCCTCTACTTTCTCCTGCTTTCCCACCCCCCAGTCGATTTCCACTCGGGCCTGGGCGATGTTGGGAAGAGTGCCCCCTATTCCCGTGAGGGTCAGGGGCTTATCCGGGAGGATGTTCTCTTTTGCAACAAGGTTAGAGTGAACCAAAGTGATGTCTGCTCCTGTATCCCTGAAGCCAGTAACAATCCGGTCATTCACTTTAACCAACTGGTGGTTTTGAGTGTGGCGTTGGATTTCCTTTCCACTGGCAAATAAAACAGTAGATGTTCTGTGTGCAGATGGGGGTCTATCCTGCTGCTGGCTAGTTGCTGGTGGTGCCCTCTTTAGTGCTGGACAGGAGTATTTGAAGTGTCCTGGCTGGTGACAATAGTGACACATGCGATCCTCAGATGACTCCGGTCTCTGGGGTGGACGGCTCACAGGCGCTGGAGGAGTAAATGGTTTACCTCCTCTCCATCCCTGGGACGACGTTCTGTGCATGTCAGGCACACGGGTTGCAATGAAGTATCCGCCAGTTCAGCGGCAACGGTTGTTGACTTGGGTTCCCACTCTAGCACAAACTGACGAACATCCGCTGGGCAAACCTGTAAAAACTGATCTTTTACCGTAAGATCCTCCAGGGCTCCATAAGAATTGTTGGTGAGGTTCTGAGTCCATTGTCGGAATGTGGTGAGTAAGTTGCTAGGCACATCCAAAAAAGAGTCTGTGGATCCTTTTTGTACGGACCAGAACCTTTTACGATAGACCTCTGGGGTCAACTGGTACTTGGTTATGATAGCAGCCTTGATAGCTCCATAATCGTTATCACTTTCCTCTGGTAACTCTGTAAACGCATCCAGCGCTTTGTAGCGCAGGTGTGGAGTCAGATGTCTGGCCCAATCCTCCTGAGGCAGACGAAACTGATGGCAGGCTCTCTCAAAAGAGCGTAAGAACAAATCAATGTCTGTATCCTTCTCCATTGCTGCAAATTTCAACTTGTGACTCACTGGTGAACTTGTTCCTCCTGCTCCAGGAGAACTTGGGGATGAACTGTGGCTGGACTGGTGTAGTTTGGCCATCTCCAGTTCATATTGTCGTGCAGCTTGCCGCTCTGCAGCCTCAGCCCATCTCTCTGCACTCTCACGCTCAGCCCGTCGCTCCTCCATCTCAGCTTGCTGCTGACGCTGGCGTTCCAGAAATTGCAGGTACTCCATTGGGTTAACCTTTGCAACACTGCCTGGAGCTGGGGAGACTCTGTAGCTGCAGACACACACATTGGTACTGGGGATACAGTCCTTGGTGGTATTCCATGCTAGGCAGTAACAATATCATTTGAGTCCAGGTCATAGTGAGTGATTTCCTGTGCTTGGAAATCTGCCTCCATTAATTCACGAATCAGCTCCTCCCTCATTTTCCGATAGGAATCAATGTGTCTGCTTTGGCAAACAACGATTAAGTCATCCAGACTCATGCTTTTGTAATTCACAGATTCAGACATTTTGCCAAGTAGAAGAGAAAAAGATTTTGGGGAAGGGCACTGTGTGTTTACCAGTTCAGTATATATTCTAATGCACCAGCTATTAACCACAGAACTTGGGTTCTGCTCTACAGAGTTACTTAGTTAACACTGTATTATTAGAGATTCTGAGTATAAACACCAAAGATCGCAAACGCTGCCAACCAATTGTCACAAACCTTCCGGGCCGAAACGCCCAACCACCTATCCGTTACCGGAAGGAAAACACACTCCAAGCAACCGACAGGTGGAGGAACAGATCAGACCCGGTGGGTTTAGTGAACAAACGATATACTACACATAATTTATAAATATCAATATACTCTCTGCCACCACATTCCGATAAAAACAGCAGAATGACGTTTACCTATATCTATGGGGTTATCAGCACCCCTACTTCTAATACTTCTCTATGTAGCGTACTTCGAAGACACAGGTTCGTTTTGGGATATAATCAGAATAGGACAATAGCCTATAAATGATTTTATATCATTTATTAAAGTTGACAAAAATAGTGCATAAAAAAATATAAAGAAAACTAAAGCATTTACTGAACATAAAGCGGTAACACAGGTGAGGGTAGAAATGGATAAAAGAATGAATACTTAAGGAAATGGCATCTGAAATGTCCGTGAGCAGAGTCCAGAACTTGATAATCCAGTTATTGGAAAAGAATAGTCCAAATAATAGTTCCTGCTGTAAGCCAATACGGTCCGTCCTGTTGGCTAGATTATTGTAGATGTTTATGACGAACTGTGGGCTGAGACCCAATTCCACTTATCCTTTGTCAGAAAATGGGAGTGGTGGTCTCTAGAGGGGGTGGACTTGGTTCTGCCCTGAAGGTTGGTTCCTATTTTTGGAGGGAATTTTAAATATCCAATTCCCTCAGTCCATAATCTGTGAACCATACATGTCACATTCAAAATAATATCATGATGGTCCATAACTAATTTTTCCCAACAAAATAAGACCAAATATGAATATCTGGGATATCGTAGGCCTAGGAAGGATAATATCCCAAGTTTGGCTAGGGCTATGATATTATATCAGGTATCTATAAATGCAGAATTAATTACTGGATAAACTGGGGGTATTTATGAAAACCTGAAATAATTCTACATCCTGAATTATTAAGGAATATGAATTACCTTTGATCTGCCAGTTGGTTTCTGCTCAATTCTCTACTAGGAGATTCCCTGCTGAGCTGGTGCCGACCAGCCTGTGACAGTGTATGTATATTACAGGGACTTCACACCTTGCCCCTTTGAAGTCAGACCTCTTGCTAGGTCAGCTAACAACACCAAATGGCAATGGCTATGGGAAAGGAATCAGGGCCTACAAGTTAACATGAATTAACCCTGTGGTTATCCATGACAGGGAACAATGTGGGAGCTGCCATACTGCTGGACCATGCCAATAGGGTGAAATAATTGAAAATTGGGAGTGAAATTTCAGACATTGTCTATGGTGTTTTACATTGCACACCTGTTCATCACAGTATATATAATAATAACATATGAACCAACAATAAGGCAACATTTATTCTCTATACAAAATATAAGTACCGGTAAATACAGGGAAACCTACATCTATGGGTGTGGTACAAAATTTGGTTTCCAAAGAATCTACAAATAAATCAATAATGAAGTGGCCAAAATATTTTATTACCTCCCTGATTATTGTACTTATGACAATCAGAGAACAAAGAAACCGCCTCCCCACTTAGCTGTCGCATATGGATTGGGTTTTACACAACCTAGACCGTTGCGACCAACTTCCCTTGCGCCTGGTGGCCTTCCGTCCTTTATGACATGTTTTACATCACTTGCTGGTAAACACATTTTCTTTTTTGTGGTTTTACACTCCCTCCATCACAATGCTATAAGGTACAAGCTGTGCTGGCGTTGGGCTCCATTTGTTACCCTGTCAGACTGGTCACCCTCTATACATGGTATTCCAGGGATCATCTCCAACACGACCAACCTCTTTCTGACCTGGTACCACAACTTCATTTACATTACCTGCTGGATAACCATTTGAACAAAGAAAACTGAGAGCTTCTGTCCTGACATCATCATCACATCAAAGCCAATCATCAAAGAATCAAACACAAATCCATCATCAATCACATCCATCAAAATCAAATCAATCTCAATACACAACACATCCATCCTCAACGACATCATCATCACATCAAATCTCACATCAATCAACACACCAAACATCATCCGAATCAATCACATCATTTCAAATCACAATCAATCCATACAAATCCATGTCCCAGCAATCAAACGATCACAAATCACATCATCCAACAAGATCAAAATCAACATCCACTATCAATCAATCTAAAAATCACAAAATCAATCCAAAAAAGTCATCACAAAATCATCAACATCAACACAATCCGGACTCTATCACAAACATTCAACCAAAAATCATCATCGGAGTCCACAACTAATCACCATCAATCAAAAACAAATCAACTCATCAAGCATACAAAAAAATCCAAACCATCATCAATCACAACATCCACATCAAATCAACACAATCTACAAAACATCATCAAAATCCATACATCCATCAACAAAATTCAAAACATCAAACTCATAACACACTAAAAACTCACACATCACAAATCAACATCAATCTCATCATAATCAGCCACACAATCATCAAAGTCAAGTCATCATCAAATCCAAAATCAATCATCATCACATCACATCATCAAACATCAATCCAACACCAATCAGTCAATCATCAACATCAACAATCACAACACATCACTATACATACATCCAATCAACCCATTTCATCACAATCACATCCATCACAAAAATAATCAAATCAAATCAAACACCAACTGAATCAAAACAAAAATCACGTCAAATCAAAAACTCATCAAATCATCAATCAAACAACATCAATCAATTTCATTCATCCACAATTCACATCAATCACAAAAAATACATCAAACTGTAAATCCACAACTCTCACACCAAAAACAACGATCAAAATCATAACAATAATCAACATCACAACATCACTCAATACATCAATATCATCAACCACAACCTCATCAATCATCAAAAATCAACTACAATCATCATTCTCATCAAAACACCCCCTGGTGTGCTTGTGTAAACAAAGGGCTGGAAATAGTGGCTGCTGCGCTCACTGGCATCTGGACTCTATTCCCAGAATGCCATGCTGGCCAAATTCCAGGTTACTACTGGTTTTGCCAACATTTTTACATTTTTACACTCTTCACCACCCTCCTGCACATACTTTCTGGTTTCTCTTGAGACAGAGACCAACCCCTGGGTTCTTCCAATACAGTAAGATCTCTGGTTTTTACCTGGAAAACAACCCCTGTTTCCCTACACAATCCCGTATCAGATTTTTATAACAGTTCTTTGCTTAGTTCTACCTGCCCAAACTGCCCTTGTCTCCTTCAGTCTGGACAACACCATCCTCTCCACTCACCCCTGCCCCACACACTCCTGCACTGATTCTGAGCCTGGTCTACACTCTGACTGCTACTCACCAATTCAGGCAGTTTGGGTAAAGGATCAGGGATCCCATATTGCTTGTTCCTCACTGTCAGTAACGTTCTGGACTTACATGCTTTCTCTCTTCCCCTCCCCCCTCTACAATAACTGACTTGGGCTTAACTGGTTCTGGCACTGTCGGACTCCTGCTCTGGTCTCCCAGCCCTCTGGTCTCCAGTTACTCTGCACTAAGTCACTAGATCGAACCAGGGAGATCTCCGGGAAAAAGCTATCCCTCCTCACCTCCCTCTCCAGTCATACTGGGCCTTACTGGTTCTGGCACTGTTAGACTTCTACTCTGTTCTCCCAGCCCTCCTTCCAGTTACTCTGCCTTATGTAACCTGACTGACCAGGGTGATATCCAGGGGAAACCTACATTCCCTCTGCTCTCTCTGAAGGTCCCAACTCATTCAATGTGCTGTCAGTCTGCAGTGTATCTCAGAGTCTGCATCACAAGTTCCAGCCAACTGTCCTGTGGGCAGTTGGTGAGCTTGGCAGGGGTTGAGTCAACTGGGTCAGAAACATGGAACGAACTTGCAAATAACGTCTCCCTGCTTTGATTCCAATGACCGTCCCCTAGCAGTCCTTCCAACACTGTGAGTGACTGTTAACACAGGTAACACATTTTTGCACCATTTTCATTTGTAACTATCATTTACCTTACCACATGTAACTTACATTTATTGGACACTTTATCACCTTCCACACATACTTTGGAGGCTGCCCCCTCTGTTAGTGACTCAGAAGCCTTTCTCCTGGGTGACTCCAGACTGGGGTTACTGTGTAGTGCATCAATCCATGCGCCACTACCAGTTTCAGCCATTTGCCCTGTGGCACGGGGGGTCAACTGCTGACAATCTACATCTCTGAGGTCATAGCAGAAATGGATATCTTGGACTTCCTCTTTCAACACTGAACCCCAGACCATAGCAGTACTACCAGTAACTGCTACTTCCAGTACACATATCACAAGTAAATCATTGCATCCTTAACATTACTTATACATGCATTCCTATCCCACAGATACAGGCTTAATGTTAGATACACTATAATTACCAAATTGCACATTACCCCGGTACCTGTGAACTAGGTCCTGTCAAACCCCTTCCCTGCTCCAGCTGTTCTAATGCACGGTAGCACAATACCTTTGTGTGAGTTGAACCTTTAGCTTCGGACTCCGGGACGCTTTCGGCAGTTTGATACTGGGCCACTAATTGTGCCTAATCTGTCCCCACAACACTGGGACAGGGATATCATCCGATAATCCCCTACTTTCTCTCTGCTTTCCCACCCCCCAGTCGATTTCCACTCGGGCCTGGGCGATTTTGGGAAGAGTGCCCCCTATTCCCGTGAGGGTCAGGGGCTTATCCGGGAGGATGTTCTCTTTTGCAACAAGGTTAAGTGAACCAAAGTGATGTCTGCTCCTGTATCCCTGAAGCCATTAACAATCCGGTCATTCACTTTAACCAACTGGTGGTTTGAGTGGTGGCGTTGGATTTCCTTTCCACTGGCAAATAAAACAGTAGATGTTCTGTGTGCAGATGGGGTCTATCCTGCTGCTGGCTAGTTGCTGGTGGTGCCCTCTTTAGTGCTGGACAGGAGTATTTGAAGTGTCCTGGCTGGTGACAATAGTGACACATGCGATCCTCAGATGACTCCGGTCTCTGGGGTGGACGGCTCACAGGCGCTGGAGGAGTAAATGGTTTACCTCCTCTCCATCCCTGGGACGACGTTCTGTGCATGTCAGGCACACGGGTTGCAATGAAGTATCCGCCAGTTCAGCGGCAACGGTTGTTGACTTGGGTTCCCACTCTAGCACAAACTGACGAACATCCGCTGGGCAAACCGTAAAAACTGATCTTTTACCGTAAGATCCTCCAGGGCTCCATAGAATGGTTGGTGAGGTTCTGAGTCCATTGTCGGAATGTGGTGAGTAAGTTGCTAGGCACATCCAAAAAGTCTGTGTGATATTATATCAGGTATCTATAAATGCAGAATTAATTACTGGATAAACTGGGGGTATTTATGAAAACCTGAAATAATTCTACATCCTGAATTATTAAGGAATATGAATTACCTTTGATCTGCCAGTTGGTTTCTGCTCAATTCTCTACTAGGAGATTCCCTGCTGAGCTGGTGCCGACCAGCCTGTGACAGTGTATGTATATTACAGGGACTTCACACCTTGCCCCTTTGAAGTCAGACCTCTTGCTAGGTCAGCTAACAACACCAAATGGCAATGGCTATGGGAAAGGAATCAGGGCCTACAAGTTAACATGAATTAACCCTGTGGTTATCCATGACAGGGAACAATGTGGGAGCTGCCATACTGCTGGACCATGCCAATAGGGTGAAATAATTGAAAATTGGGAGTGAAATTTCAGACATTGTCTATGGTGTTTTACATTGCACACCTGTTCATCACAGTATATATAATAATAACATATGAACCAACAATAAGGCAACATTTATTCTCTATACAAAATATAAGTACCGGTAAATACAGGGAAACCTACATCTATGGGTGTGGTACAAAATTTGGTTTCCAAAGAATCTACAAATAAATCAATAATGAAGTGGCCAAAATATTTTATTACCTCCCTGATTATTGTACTTATGACAATCAGAGAACAAAGAAACCGGGGATGTAATAAAATATTTTGGCCACTTCATTATTGATTTATTTGTAGATTCTTTGGAAACCAAATTTGTACCACACCCATAGATGTAGGTTTCCTGTATTTACCGGTACTTATATTTTGTATAGAGAATAAATGTTGCCTTATTGTTGGTTCAATGTTATTATTATATATACTGTGATGAACAGGTGTGCAATGTAAAACACCATAGACAATGTCTGAAATTTCACTCCCAATTTTCAATTATTTCACCCTATTGGCATGGTCCAGCAGTATGGCAGCTCCCACATTGTTCCCTGTCATGGATAACCACAGGGTTAATTCATGTTAACTTGTAGGCCCTGATTCCTTTCCCATAGCCATTGCCATTTGGTGTGTTTAGCTGACCTAGCAAGAGGTCTGACTTCAAAGGGGCAAGGTGTGAAGTCCCTGTAATATACATACACTGTCACAGGCTGGTCGGCACCAGCTCAGCAGGGAATCTCCTAGTAGAGAATTGAGCAGAAACCAACTGGCAGATCAAAGGTAATTCATATTCCTTAATAATTCAGGATGTAGAATTATTTCAGGTTTTCATAAATACCCCCAGTTTATCCAGTAATTAATTCTGCATTTATAGATACCTGATATAATATCATAGCCAGAGCCAAACTTGGGATATTATCCTTCTAGGCCTACGATATCCCGATATGTCATATTTGGTCTTATTTTGTTGGGAAAAATTAGTTATGGACCATCATGATATTATTTTGAATGTGACATGTATGGTTCACAGATTATGGACTGGAGGGGAATTGGATATTTAAAATTCCCTCCAAAATAGGAACCAACCTTCAGGGGCAGAACCAAGTCCACCCCCTCTAGAGACCAGACCACTCCCATTTTCTGACAAAGGATAAAAGTGGAATTGGGTCTCAGCCCACGAGTTCGTCATAACATCTACAATAACATCTAGCCAACAGGACGGACCGTATTGGCTTACAGCAGGAACTATTATTTGACTATTCTTTCCAATAACTGGATTATCAAGTTCTGGACTCTGCTCACGGACATTTCAGATGCCATTTTTCCTTAAGTATTCATTCTTTTTCCATTTCTACCCTCACCTGTGTACCGCTTTATGTTCAGTAATTGCTTTAGTTTTCTTTATATTTTTTATGCACTATTTTGTCAACTTTTAATAAATGATATAAAATCATTTATAGGCTATTGTCCTATTCTGAGTATATCCCAAAACGAACCTGTGTCTTCGAAGTACGCTACTATAGAGAAGTATTAGAAGTAGGGGTGCTGATAACCCCATAGATATAGGTAAACAGGTCATTCTGCTGTTTTTATCGGAATGTGGTGGCAGAGAGTATATTGATATTTAGTAATATTAATTGTGTAGTATATCGTTTGTTCACTAAACCCACCGGGTCTGATCTGTTCCGTCCACCTGTCGGTTGCTTGGAGTGTGTTTTCCGGTAACGGATAGGTGGTTGGGCGTTTCGGCCCGGAAGGTTTGTGACAATTGGTTGGCAGCGTTTGCGATCTTTGGTGTTTATACTCAGAATCTCTAATAATACAGTGTTAACTAAGTAACTCTGTAGAGCAGAACCCAAGTTCTGTGGTTAATAGCTGGTGCATTAGAATATATACTGAACTGGTAAACACACAGTGCCCTTCCCCAAAATCTTTTTCTCTTCTACTTGGCAAAATGTCTGAATCTGTGAATTACAAAAGCATGAGTCTGGATGACTTAATCGTTGTTTCCAAAGCAGACACATTGATTCCTATCGGAAATGAGGGAGGAGCTGATTCGTGAATTAATGGAGGCAGATTTCCAAGCAAGCGAAATCACTCACTATGACCTGGACTCAAATGATATTGTTACTGCCTAGCATGGAATACCACCAAGGACTGTATCCCCAGTACCAATGTGTGTGTCTCAGCTACGAGTCTCCCCAGCTCCAGGCAGTGTTCAAAGGTTAACCCAATGGAGTACCTGCAATTCTGGAACGCCAGCGTCAGCAGCAAGCTGAGATGAGGAGACGACGGCTGAGCTTGAGATGCAAGAGATGGCTGAGGCTGCAGAGCGGCAAGCTGCACGACAATATGAACTGGAGATGGCCAAACTACACCAGTCCAGCCACAGTTCATCCCCAAGTTCTCCTGGAGCAGGAGGAAGATGATTATTGTACTTATGACAATCAGAGAACAAAGAAACCGTGATTACAGCTGGTATATTATTTTATAATTATGATTCAGATATTGAAGGAATGTGTGCAGCTACCAGTAATTAAATGAATGCAGTAACTACAAAACGTTGTATTCATAGTAGGTCACGGTTGTCCACAGTTTATCAGCAGTTAGTCCAATAAATAGCACTGTGAATTGGCTCCTGTGTGATTCTATATCTTATGATTATCACATTTGAGGATTGGTGTGTCCTCTTCATAAGGTTGAGCCTACTCAAGTTATTTGAATATCTGCGGCCTGTGGACCATCTTTTGTTTGATTTATTTTACAAGTACTACATTAAAGTGCCTATTGTCCTTAATTAAGTACATCACCATCACTGCTAATAAATAATACTGAACTTCCGGTTTGGTTTTGGGCTTTTTAAACAGTTGAACACGCATTTCTTTACTTCATACGCTGTTAAAACAACTGATCAGGGATCAACCGGGTCAAGGGATTGTGGGTCCCATTGTTACACCTCTGAAAAAGAGCGAAACCTAAAGCATGCCTGGTTTGCTGGGAAACCGTACGATTAACAGGGTTCTTAGCTCTTTACCACAAATTGCTGTTTCACACAGAAGCAGAAAATAGAAACATGAGTGCCGGCCAAGAGTGGCTACAAGTGTTTGGTTGAATAGTTAAGTTAATGGAAACATAAGCTCATGTACTTAATATGTATTCTATGTGGACCTCTTAACTTACCTGCTTTTCATTTTAAGTGGTGTAGCAAGTACACACCTGCATTAAACGTAATTCTGCAAACAGTTCATCAGAACAGCTGACTGTAGAAGAAACTGAATGTAAAAATCTGTAAAAAAAAAAAAAAAAAAATCAAAAATAAACCAAAAAAAAAAAAAGTATTCATGTTATATCATTTTTATAACCAAATTCTCCAGTTCCTAAAAGGGAAATCAGATAGTACAGCCCCTATTCCAACCCCAAAATGAGACGGGCACATTACACTGTCATTTAATAAATCCCCAGTAATTAAAAAGGTGGGTAAATAACCTAATCCAAATACAAGTGAATATAGTAACAAGAGAAATTCATTTTATTTTACATAACAAATAAATGCATAAACATACATAAAAAATGTAAAAAAAAAAATAATTGTATGGTTTTTATGTATGTTTTCACATGTATTGGGATTAGATTGTACACCATCCTTTTTAATTACTGGGGATTTATGACAGTGTAATGTGCCCACCCTCATTTGGGGTTGGAATAGGGGCTGTACTATCCGGTTTCCCATCTTTATGGAACCTTGAGAATTTGGTTCTAATTGTTTTTTAGTTATATTGCCCCCAGCACCGACACGAAAGTGACATCTTTTAATGTCTCCCCTTTAAACGTATACCCCGCATCAGTAAAAGAGACAACTACCTGTTCTTTAGATTTCTTATTCTTCTTCTGTTTTATTCTTCCACTTTTTTGGACTGTATCTCCTGCAGTTTTCCAACTATAGACACATAGTAGAGGTGTGCTATTACCTAGTTCTGGAATCCATTAATTTTAGGACATTTTCCCCCCATTGACTATAATAGGTCCAATACTCAAACATGAACATTCCGAGGATACTGATCATGTGATCTAATCATAAATGTCACTTTGTAGGAAATGCACCTGGGTTCAAGTTTACACTAACTACAGTGCCACAGGAAAGAGATCTGTCTTGTATAGTCACAAATACAAAAACATACAGTAACCTCTATCACCACTAGAGATGTCCGAACTTCGCAAAATCCGGTCCGCTCGAGGATCCACGAATTTTCGAAAAAATTAGAACATTTGAAAGTCTGCGAGCAGACCCATTAAAATGAAAAAATCCTCGAAAATACGAGGTTCTTCGAAAATACAAGTTTTCGAAAATTTTCGCAAAAACTTATTTTCATGCATTTTCAAAAATACGTGAAATCTCGTAATTTCGAAAATTTTCGAAAACGGGTTCGGAAAAGTTCACGAAGAGGTAAATCGCCGCAGATTCGCTAGGTCCTCACCCCTGGGTTTGCGTAACTTGAAGCACAGTCTTAGTGCAATGCTGCTCTGGTAGGCTCTGCCCCCTCCTCTCCTTGCGCGATGAGACAATAGGAAGGCACGCTTGTTGCAGAGCGTGCCTTCCTATTGGCCTCGTCACCGAGGGGGAGGAGGGGGCGGAGCCTACCAGAGCAGCGTTTCAGTAAGACTGTGCTTCAAGTTATGCGAACCCAGGGGTGAGGACCTAGCGGTTCACACACACACACCTAATGATACACCCTCACAGCCCAACCTACCATTCTATTCCCATAGCAACTATACCTAAACCATCAAAAAAAGTTAGTTTAATGGTCTGAAATTCAAAAACATACCCCTAACCCCACACAGAAACAGGTACACACACCTACTGATGCACCCACACCACCCTTGTTTCCATGGCTACCATACACACAATAGTGAAATATATGTATTTAAAACCTGAGCGCCAGACTCTGCTTCTACAAAGCCAAGTGATAAAACCTAAACTGTATGAGAAATAGAATATTGTGATTAACTTAAGGGATTTAAACAGCTTTTTTTAAAGGAAATTTCATAAAATAACTTCTTGGATATAAACAATAGTTGGCTTCATAAACATTTTTCTACTTAGGACAGGGATGTCAAACTTGCAACCTTTTAGGTGTTTGAAAACTAAAACTCCCAGTATTCCCTGGCTGCAGCACTAATGCTGCACAAAAACTGTAGCTGGAGTTTCAGCTTGCAATGCACAGGCACCTAACCTTTTATATACAAACATTCGTCAGCCACAAATTATTTGCCTATTAATGGTGCACAATAAGATGGGGTTTATCTCCCATGTGTCTAATCAAACTGAATATGAGTAGCGCACACTGAAAAAGACGGTCACAGAGCAGAAAGTTAAAAACCTCTTTATTCCTTTACATTCCCGGAGGTAACATCAAGAACTCTTGGATCACCTTATCTCCTATGTGTATTTGTATATTTATATGTTGGAATATATTTATAAGAAAACCTGCAGATGGCCCGAAGTGACATTTTCAATACATTTTTGTGCTTGCCAAGTTTGCATTTAGTTTAGAAATCCTGTTTGCTAAATTTAACCTGGAGGCAACTTCTGATTGGCTGTTTATTGTCTGTCTGTAGGGATTGTTTGCAGTTTGTTTAAAACTAATAACTGGTTCTGTTACTTGGGGCCAGTTCTTGGTATTTTGGTGCCCTAAGCAAGTCTCCTTTCGTTCCTCTTCCCAAATCAAACTCCCCCAAACCCCTTCTTGTATTAATCTTTAGGTAGATAAGAAAACCTGAAGAGATAGAGAATCATCCTATATTTAGCTATGTCTGGTTAACATTTTAGACACATTGAAATCCTATCACTGCTGTGTACTTGTGGTGTCAATACAAAGTATGTATAGTGCTTGAACCATATCACATAAGGAAAGATGTCCCTGTCCCGTAAAGCTCACAATCTAATTTGGTAAGTAACATACAGATACTTAGGGAAAGGTAGAAGTGCCATAGTTAGAACATGTGCAGTGCCATTTTAACAATCCTATGCTCTGAAAGGTAGGATGTGAGATTAGATTTGAATCTATTTATTGACGTTTTTTTGGTGAAGAGAGAGAGGGTAATATAGTTCCAGAGGATGGAAATCACAAGTGAAAAAAGTTGAAGGTAAGAGGAGGCAGTGTGAGTCGGGGGTCTGTAACGAGGATGGTTCTGTGATGAGCGGAGGGTACGGGCAGGGACAAATGGGGACATAAGAGAAGAAATATAAGAAGCAGCATTCAAAGGGATTCAAATGTTAAAAGAAGGATTTTGTAAGCAATACATTGTTTAATGAGGAGCCACGCAGTTGTGTAGCATAGGGTTTATTTAAATTTCCTGTTTATTAGAGTGTGAGACGATACATGCAGCAGAGTTTAGTATTGGCTGAAAGGGAGAAAGATGGGAAGCAGAAAGCAGAAGGTTACATTAGTCCAGGTGTGTTAAAATAAGAGCATTGATAAGCATAGCAGTAGATGGAAGAGAGCAGAACCTACAGATTTTCGCAATATTGCGAAGAAAAAAGTAAAAGGTTTTTGTAAAATTGTGGTTAGAAAAAGAAAGTTGGGATTGGGTTGAAAAATATTAGTTCCTTTTTAGTCAGGTTTTGTTTATAGCATTGTTGCTCCATCTATAAGGAGACAGTACCGAGACAGCCAGAGATGCGTGATTGGATGTCAGGACTTAGCGCAGGGGTGGAAAAGTAGATTTGTGCATCATCAGCATACAGATGATAATTAAAAACAAATTAGCTAATGACATCTCCCAGGGAAATGGTATAGAGGGTGAACAACAAGGGTCCAAGAACAGAACCCTACGGAACACTGTTAGAGTGATAGGATAAGAGACAGGATGCCGCTTCATTATGGTTGCCCAAGGAGTTAATAATTTGCATTATCAGGGAATAATAAACTGTGTTGAAAGCAGAGGAGAGGCCAAGAAGGATGAGAATAGAAAAATTGCCTTTGCATTTAGCACCCTTAATGTCATTCACAACCTTGCACAGAGCCGTCCATGTGGACAAATCCTGACCGCAAGGGATCCAGTAAGTTATGAACCTGAAGATAGTGATAAGGGAGAAGATGAGACGTTCCAGAAGTTTAGAGCATATCGGTAAAAGAGGGACTGGGTGGGTCAAGGGATGTTTTGATTATGGGTTTCAAGTATGCATGTTCTAAAGGAGGAAGGGAAAATACCAGATGGTAAGTTGGCATTGAATGAGGGGTTAGCATAGGGAAGACTGCCTGATTACAGTGCTTCAGTAGGAAAGAGGGCATGGGATCAAAAGGACATGTTGCAAGCTGACAGGACCGAAGCAGATTCTAGAGCAGCAGAGGGGGTTGTGGGGAATGAGAGCTATCCCGAATACTAGGAATATGTGTACAAATGAACCCTTTTTTATTTTTCAAGTAGTCAGCAAAGTCTTGAAGAAAATGCAGAGAGAGAAGAGAATCATTGGGCAAGGGAAAAAGGGAGATAAAGATGGAGCGGCGTGGGTTTAATTTGTTATTATTTATAAGTGTTCTATAGTAGTTTTGTTTTGGTATTGAAAGTGCGGTGTCGAGGCATTGTAGCATAAACATGTGGATAAAGTCATCCTTCTCCACATAAACATATAAAATGGGTTGTGGGGTTTTGAGAGCAGCAGTTGTGAGGTTGCAAGAAGGCAAGAAAAAGCTCGACTCAAGAGCCAAAATGATTATACTGTATATACACAGCAAGGCTACAGTGAACTAGAACAGAATCTTATTGCTCTATGGCTTGTATAGATCCCTGTCTTCAATAAGAGGAAAACTTTGAATGGCGCCCTCCATCATCTCAGTGTCCTAATTATTTGCCTAGCTCGCCTATGCCTAGAAACGTCCCTGCTGCTACTGTACATGTATCCTTATCAATCGACTATCAGAAAGAAAAAGTTGATGCTTGTTCAGGTAGTACATGAGTTTACCATGTGTTTGCTGTATGTTTACTATATGTTTAGCATTTGTTTACAATATGTTTACCATGCGTTTCCCAAGTTTAGCACATGTTTATAATATGTTTAGCATGTGTTTACCATATGTTTACAATACGTTTACCATATGTTTACAATACGTTTAGCATGTGTTTAGCATGAGTTTACCATGTTTTGGAGGGTGTAATAACATGAGTATTGCCTTTACCAGCATGTAATACCTGTTCATACACATTTGCTATCAGTCAGTATATTACAGGATTACTTACTTTATTTTTCCAATTAGGAAACAACAAAGCAAACGCAGAACTTAAACGTAGCTAGAATTTTTTACTTTGTCATTGGAATCTTTCATTTTTGCCATTATTTTATTCCAGCCACTAGATGGCAATGTTCCGCCACAACTGGGATAGGAAACGTCCTTATAGCAGCAATTCAATGTGGGTGCTCCATCAGGGTTATTCAGTAAAATTTCTTATTGTTAAAAATGGTGCTAATGTTACCTCAACTAATCAGATGTTCGCTTTCAAACGTTAAATAATATATCTGATTGGTCGGGGCAAAATTAGCACCCTTTTTATTGAATCTCCCTGATCATGTGTTTTGCACACAATCCTTAAAGGGTATGTACACTGTAAAAAAAAAAAAAAAACCTTTAGCATACTGGATAGATATTTTTTTTGTTCTATTCTCCCCCTCCCCCTTCCCCCTATAGTCTACCTCTACTCCTTGAATGTTGCTGGCTTCCTCCTCTTCTGAAATGGCATCTTGAGCTCCACTCCCATGAGATCTCCATCTTCCTGTGTCTTGAAAGGTAAAGTCATATTGTAGCACGCGCCATGACGTCACTGCGTTCACGCTCTTGACGTCAGTGCGCACAAGACATGACGTCAATGCGCATCACGCATCGCGGCGATATTGCTGTGAAAGTGCGTGCATGTGATATCATCGCAATTCGCCATGATCGCGGCGCAATGACATCAAAGTGATGATGATAATGACAAATAAATATGAAATTGATGACAGTATATGAGCTGTAAAATCCAAATTTGTAATTTTTCACTTTCCCTTGCAAACATAGCTAAATATTATAAACATATCTGACTATTATAAGGAGCACTGTTAATATCTTATAAATTATATCCTTCCAGACACATTGCTTATTTCTTAACAATATCATTAGTTATCTTGTATGTATATAGATAAAGATATATATAATCAGTGATAAGCTATTGTATTAGTGTTAAATTACTTATTAACTTATTAAAAACATATTATATCTAATATAGCGGAGATATGCAAAATACTCCTTTATGTCCCTTAGCTTATGCATGTGTCCAGAACCGCTGGCTTAATAACATGCAATATAGCCTAATATATAGAGCCAATCATCTGACCTGCAGACGTGACATGTTTCAATCTTGTTAGATCTTGTCAGTGCAAGATACAGATTCATGGCTCTATGGTGTAAGAAATTACTTCTTGTTTCTTAGGTTTTGTGGTCAATGCTATTCATATAGCATGAGACTGCAAGATGCCTTCTGTTATAAGAAGGTGTTTCTCCATTTTTATGCTCAGTGAAGGGCTTTTTGCTCCTTTTGGCGCCTCTTTCCCTAAGCTTTCTAGCTGCCTTTTCTACTGTATACCCAAGTCCTACACCATAGAGCCATGAATCTGTATCTTGCACTGACGAGATCTAACAAGATGGAAACATGTCATGTCTGCAGGTCAGATGATTGGCTCTATATATTAAGCTATCTTGCATGTTATTAGCCAGCAGTTCTGGACACATGCATAAGCTAACGGACATAAAGGAGTATTTTTCATATCTCCGCCCCTTACTCTGGGGAACAAGGGAGTAAGAAATGACTTCTTGTTTCTTAGGTTTTGTGGGCAATGCTATTCATATAGCATGAGACTGCAAGACGCCTTCTGTTATAAGAAGGTGTTTCTCCATTTTTAGGCTCAGTGAAGGGCTTTTTGCTTCTTTTGGCCCCTCTCTCCCTAAACTTTCTAGCTGCCTTTTCATCTCATATAGCCAGTAATGCACCCTTTCCCCCTAAAAGTCATATAAATATAAAAAACCTTATTAGGTTTACTGTTAATAAACCATAAACCTTACCTTAAACTTACCTTAGTGGCTGTCTATTTCTCCCCACATCCGTGCCTCTGTGTTTCTTTCTCCCTCTAGTTGTAAATGAATAAAAACTGCAGGGGCACACACAGAGGGATGGAACATGGACAAAGCAAGTAAGGATTTTATTATATCAGATGGCTATGCTTGTAATTATTCTCATTCATCTAGGTCATGGTAAATCTGTGCTATTCATTTAGATCAACTGGAACTGACGTGCTTACTTGAAGTCCAGTTGATATATCTGAATACCACAGATATGGTATGGGGTACTACTTTACATCCCAACCATTCCAGTTTGAGTGGAACAGTCTTGTTTTTAAAGGGTCTCTCCACTGAAAAAATAAAGTTAGGCCAATTAGTTTTAGTGAAGAACGGGAGGTAAAGTAGCTGTGTCTTACCTCACATTCTTCAATAAAACTATCAGGAGCCGGAAGAGAAGGTAAGCTACTTACCCAATCATTTGCTCCCCCACCGCGTTGCCTGACAGTTCCCAACAGACACTGTCTTCTATGAGCATGCACAAGTGGAGATACCCTTTAAGGACCTTTTTTTCTTAGTTCTGACGACCATTGTTCCAATATGGTTGGTTTGAATTAAGTGGCATGGGCACTCAATACATGGACACAATTAGGAAAACCCCACCCATGTCCTACTGCCCTCCCAGAAAAAGTTGGGAATTATGTTATTTGCTTTACCACAAACAGGGATTTTAGCTACATGGTTTTGATCAGCAAAATGCTTTTAACAATTTTAATGTAAGGTCCTGGTCCTGGTCCTGGTCCTGGTCCCAGCTACTTACCTTGAATCATTATTCTGAGCATGTTTGAGGGCATTTTCTTTGAAACTGAGCTTTTCAATTCCATGATTTAACAAGCTTTCCCCCCCTCTCCTTTTATACCTTTGCTTTTTATACTTTACTGTACAGGAGGCCATCCTGGTCAATTCACACAGTGGGCAATAGCAAATGTTGATCCATGATTGCAGAATATAGGCCAAATAAATGTTTTTAAAGTTGAATGTAATGAATGTAAAATATAATAGGACAGCCACAAGACATGTTTCTTGTTGTACTCAACACTTCACCTTCGACAAATACAACACTAGATTGTAAGCTCTACAGGACAGAGACCTCTTTCCTCATGTTCCATGGTTCAAGCACTTATTGTATATTGTACAGCAACGTGTCCCCAAGTAGCAATACATAAAAAAACATATACATACAGTACATACATACATACAAAACACAGCAGGTGGCTTTTGGGTGCACTCTGTTCTATTATTTTTTTATATAGGGCATTTTCAGTAAAGCATTAAAGCAATTCTTTACATTATTCTTACAGTATTTGGCCTGCATCCTGGAATCATGGATATAAATATGCTATTGCCCTAACGTTGAATTGTGTGGGTGATTGCAGTTCCTCACCCACCTAAAATCTATTGCCAGAGAAGTGGAGAAGGTGAATGTGGAATTTGCACGGAAATGTTTATTGCCATCCAGGTCAATGCACAATATTATAGGTGCTGGGACAATTTTAGGAGTTAATTGCTTTCCTGCAGATAAACCCCTCCAGGTAAATGAATACTACACAATTGGATCTGGACAAAAAAACTGAACACAAAAAATATATATTCAATGCATATTAAAGAACTCCATACTTTTATTATAGTAACTGCAAGGGCATCCATTTAAGGAGAAACTAAGTAATCCAAGTTATGACCTGCATCCGTCAATTAGTGGAGAGAAGCCATGGCTTGCAGTGTATAATAAGCTAACCACCAGCGCTGAAGAGCCAACACGTTATGTGGGAAACTATGAGTCTCACTTTTAACTACAGCATAGCTTTGCACGATAATAGTTGTTCATGTGCAAACATGAGCCTGGTATTTCTCATCAAGTGTTAAGAATGTGCTGGCTCTCCATGTATTTATTTAGTAATGATCTAAAGTTTGTGGTTTCCATTTTTCTGTTGATTCAAATAATGATAATGCTTACATGTAGCCTATGCAAGGGCAAAGCAAGGTCTGGGAGAGGCCCCTGGTCAAAATCCTTAGGGTTTTGGGGATCTGGGAAATTTTCCAGTTTGTCCCTATTGTAACAACAGACTTGAGCCCAAGCCCCAAAAGATATTGGTTTAAAGCTAATCTTTTAGAGACCTGAATAGTAATGGCTAAAACTTTTGTCATTACCAGTTGTACAAAATGGTACCTTGCTCATACATGTAAATATCATTACAAAAATAAGGGTATAAAGTAGTTAATTGATGCAGCTTTTGAAAGCCCCAACCATGTCCTACATCCTTTTCTTTAAAAGAAGCACTAAACCGAAATGTAAATAAGTTTGAATGTATTCTATCATCTTTAAATAGCAGATAGCTGTCACTGACACCTGTTAAATCAGCAGCGTTGTGTAGATGGTTTCTGTAATTTATTCCTTGTTGTCTGCAGCAATTGTTTCAAGTGAGTTGGTTGGTTTAAGTAGGTTAGTTTTCTGTCTGGTAACTTTGGCTTGGAGGGAGAGGAAGGAGGCAAAAGAGCTCACTGGGCTTGCGTAACTGGAAAAACAAGAAACCTGCAGAATTATAAATAAACAGGGAGATTCAATAAAAGTTCTTATCGTTAAAAAAGTGCTAATTTTCCCCAACCAATCAGATGTTAGCTTTCAAATGTTAAAAAAAATCTGATTGGTTGGGGCAAAATTAGCACCATTTTAAACAATAAGAACTTTTATTGAATCTCCCTGATGGTTTCTCTACAACTCTACAAAGTTTATATGTTAGAGATGCGGCTATCAGTTACTTTAACATTCTAGATTGTGGGTCATTTATATTTATATTTTTGCTTTAGTTCTATTTAGTGTCTTTAAAGTATGGAATCTAATTTGTGTACAATCTTGTATACTTTTTGTTCCCAATTGAGAGCGTGGGTAAATGTATCTTGGGTCCATGACTTTTTTTCAAGAACCTATACTGTATGTGCAGGAGGATGTGACATCAACTTACTTGAGTAAGATTCATCTGGCAAGCAGCAAAAAGCAGCATTCAGTCACAATATTAATATTGTTATAATTGTTGTTTTTATTTTTTCATTGTGAAGCAATAACACTGCAGGTTTGGGAGTTACACAAGAATACAGTAACCATAACGAGTATTATAGAAGATAAAATGAACCACTTAAATGCAAACAAAAGCATAAAAATGTGAACATAACAGCTTATTACCCGAGACAGAAACATTGGTTTGCAGCACATCTTTTTATTATCATAGATATGAACCATGTTTATCTAATGGTTCTCATACACTAAAGCCTTGTACACACCTGGCAATGTGCGTACGTCGGGATCGGGTGTCGGCCGGGGTCGGCGCTCGGGTGCACATTGCAGGTGTGTACGAGGCTTAAGTATTAGATAGATTAGATGATCATCTATAGATTATACCTCCCAACTTTCCCATGAGCCAAACCGTGATGGAGGTGGAGCCTAATTGGCTCAACCCCAAAATGCCCATCCACACCACTGAACATCATGGCGAAACCCCTGAAAACCTGTGCATTGCAGGACTTTACAGGGATTACTCCAGGGCAGATCCTTCCCATTAGTATGGTATGATAGATGAACTTCTAATCTACCTAAGAACCGCTTAGCCCATTCTTCTTTGCAATCGACTTGTGATTGCAAAATAAATGGGCCAGGAGAGAAACTCTAAAGGTAAAAACTGCTGCTTATAACAAGTGGTCATAAGCCATTAGATAGATTAGACATTTGTCTATGTCTGCCTATTGTATGGTCAGCATTAGACATTTGACCTCATACAGAAATTATACATTGCCCTGGCAAACCCTTCTCAATCTTTACCTTTTTTAGATCTGGATCTAAAAAAGCAACTGAAGAAACTTGCACAACTGGACAGTGACATCTTCTCCTTAAGCAGAGAATCGATTACAAACAATCAGGGAGATTCAATAAAAGTTCTTATCGTTAAAAATGGTGCTAATTTTGCCCCAACCAATCAGATGTTAGCTTTCAAATGTTAAATAAGATCTGATTGGTTGGGGCAAAATTAGCACCATTTTAAACGATAAGAACTTTTATTGAATAACCCTGAAAATCGGTTAGGCACCAGATGCTAAATATTAGAGTTAACTAGTCTCATGCTAGTTAACTACAGGTACAGCCATCCATGAAAAATCTAACAGTAGTCAAAAATAGAAATGAAGCATGGATAATCACTGGGCACACTGAACACAATCTTGGGTGGTATCATAAAAAGTAACTTTTTTTAGAGCCAGTTAAAAATATATTAGCAATATACCGGTATATTGAGATTAAAAAGTGCTATTGCAAAACAATGGATCAACCCCTAAGTACACACAAATACATGATTTAGGCAGTGTCAGCAGTGAAGCATAGACCTGAGTGTAATGCCAAATGTACAATACCAGGGGTCCTGTAAAGGTGCTATGGAGGGAGAATATTCCTCATTTATACCCTTCATATTATTACAGTCCCTGGTATACATTATAAATAATATAAGTGTCCGTCTAATTAAATAAAAATTGGTTAGGCACCAGAGGTTAAATACTTGATTGAACTTGGCCTGTACCATAAATACTCTTTACGTTCCATCCATGAAGGATGTAGAATCAGTAAATGCAGATACAGAGCATGGATATAAATGGGCACACTGACCACAGTAATGGGTTGTATTGAAAAAACAGAACTTTTATTAAGCCAGAAAAGGTTAAACACTTCCCTTGATCCCAAAGCCCAGCTAGCAATGTACCAGTATATTGACCCTATAACGTGTTATTGCGTAACAATGGATCCACCCCTAGGTACACATAGGTGCATGATTTAGGCAGTGTCAGCAGTGAAGGATAGACCTAATATTGCGCCAACTATACAATACCAGGGGTCCGGTAAAGTGCTGTGGAGGGATCATGGGCAATTAAAACGATCTGCCAGATGCGTTTCGTCCGCAGCCGCGGACTTCCTCATTGGCGCATGTGAAGTGCACTTCACATGTATTTGTGTGTATTTAGGGGTTGATCCATTGTTTTGCAATAGCACTTTATAATCTCAATATACCGGTATATTGCTAATAGGTTTATGGGATTTATGGGATTTTTTAACTTTATTCTCTGATTGTAATCATGCACTTTACTGATTCTCTAATATATTTTTAACTGGCTCTAATAAAAGTTACTTTTTATGATACCACCCAAGATTGTGTTCAGTGTGCCCAGTGATATCCATGCTTTGTTTCTATTTCTTCTCCTTAAGCACATGCAATACAGAATCCGACTCTACATACATACAATAGCAGGTTTTCAGAACATCTATGCATCAGGAGTTCAGAAAGACTGCAAAATAACCTCATTAAGATATGCTACAATCTAAAAAGGATTACAAAGGAGGAAATACAGGCCCTGAACCTACTCCTGGAGAATGACAACACTGGCATTGAACAGGTACTCCACTTATTCTACATAAAGCTACAGAGTACTCTAATCAACACCAAAAGGAAGAAAGTACAGAGATTTAGACAAAAACAAAATTCCATGCCATTCCTAAAGCACAGAGAAAACAACCAAACTGTTATCAACCTTTCTTCATACAAACCTAAAACAGCAGAAGAATCCATACTCTCAAAAGGACTGTCATTCTGCAATTCAACAATAAGGACTTCAACACCACCGACGTTGAACCACAGCATATTAATCCACACTTTTACACAACATAAACAGAAAAGAACAAAAAGCCATTAAAGGAACACTAAACCCACTAAATCCACCTTCCTGTGAATAATAGAAATGGATGGCATATACTAAAAAAATGGATTTAGTTTTCCTTTAAATCCCTGAGAGAAAACAAAGACATTACTATAAAACCAGCTGACAAAGGGGGCGCTATTGTCATAACGAGCATTTATGACTATATACAAGAGGCACATAGACAGCTACCAACAGCTAACACTACACAAAATTACAGGGAGATCCTACAAACTGCTACAAGAAAAAACTAAAAACCCTGGTAAATAACTTCCTAACTAAAAACATCTCTGGTTGGATTGAGAGTATACTGAAACCTCTGCAGAAGCTCTCTATACCAACATTCCCCATGATGATAGCATCTCAGCTTGTATGGAATATCTACAGAAACGGGACACACCTTAAATTGACAATTTGCCAATTGCTAAATTAATGGAGTTTATTCTGACCCATAATTACTTCTCCTTCAATAAGGATTTATACCTTCAACAAATGGAAGTGGCAATTGGAACACGATTTGTGCCACAATATGCTAATTTGTTTATGGCAAACTTAGAAGAAAAGTTTCTTTCAACATGCCCCATCAGACCCATGGCCTACTTTTGCTATATAGATGATATCCTTGTAAGGAGGTACAATATATTAATATATGATTCTATAGTGGCCACTAGTGTCATGGAGCACTAAAATTAGACTATGTAATTATAATTGTAAAGTATGAATTGTTTTGTAGGGGAAAGAAGAGGAGGGAGGACAGGAACAGGAAGAGTGGGTTTGGTGTTCGGCAGTGATAGAGCAGGGGACAGTAGTCTATGTCAGGGAAAGGTAACAATTTAAAAAAGAAAAACTCTGTGCTGTTTGCTGTCTGACAAACTATAATTCACTGCAATAAAGTTTAATTGATTAAGAAAAGTCTTCCATACCTCGTGTCTCAAGGTTACATTTGGCGTAGTCGGCAGGATGGAAGACTCTGGAGTGGTGACGCCAGCGGCAGCGTTGTTCTTCCTACCGTGTTATTGCAGCATTGCCAGTATACCCAAGTTTGATGGGAGGAATGTGACTGTGACAGACTGGGCTGAGCGGCTGCAAGGGGCTGCTCGCTTATACAAGGTGCCCGCTGAGCATCAGCTGACCTCGCTCGCTCACTGGAGGGAGATGCTCGCAAGCAGAGTGCTTCAGTTTATCAGTGGCAGAGAGAAGTTCCCTAGATGAAATAGTGGCCCACTTGGAGGCTCTACGGAGAAGTTGCAAAGCCACAGTTCTACGCACCAGGTTTTTTCACGCGAATACGAGAGAAGGAAGACACTCCCCCAGTTTGCAGTGGCATTACGGGAACTCTGGAATAAGCTAATAAGGGTGATAGCCATGGACTTGCTGTGGTGACGAACCAGATAGCCTCCTTGCTTGACCAGTTTGTGGCAGGCCTCGCGCGAAGCCAGAGTGAGAACCGCATTAAAAAAAAGGTAGAGCCAATACTACATTCTTTTCCGGGTAGTTCTGCGGAGGCCATCGAGCGGAGCCAAGAAGGAGGAACCAATCTCCCCAGAAGGGTCCTCAAGCTGGACAGTAGCTGTCTCTGAGTCAGTGCAGTGGAACCTCCTATAGACTAAGAGGAATGGTAAATTTGCGGCGTCCCTGGCAGCAATACAGCAAGAGGTGGCCAGTCTCCCCAGCAAATTCAAACTTACCCAGCCAGCCAGGGGCCACGACGACAGAGTGGTAGAGGACCCCAACGATGTTGGCACTGTGGGGCACCAGGACATTTGCTCGAAATGCCCTGCCTCAGAAGACCACCATTTAAACTAATGGGGCCCGCATTCAGGGGGCCGACTGCGGGGGAAGCGGATGCCTGCCCCATGGAACAAGAGGAAGGGCTATTTGGCCTCGGCCCTTTGTGACAGCAGAGCTGGGAGGGAGACACCATTGCCTGTTGGACACTGGCTCAGAGGTAAACTACCATGACCCTGTCCTTCTTTGAACAAGAGGATTCCATACCTGGAAAGACAGTTATCGGGTTTCTCTCTCTGGGCAGTGAATACACACCCTATTGAAGTGGTGGGCATCACCTGGATGGACATTACATTGTTTGGACAATGTGTGCCTTGTAAGGGGGGTTTGTTGTGTGAAACAGGCCCAGACCCGAAGCTCTCCAGTTATCATTGGCATGAATGTCCTGCAGTACGGATGGATTACTCTGGCTGGTGTGGGGCCAGAATACTGGAATAAGGTCCGCCCAACTTAGAAGCTCGCCAGCTACTGCGGCAAGTGGACGGAGGTGTGAACAACAGCAAGTGCACAAAAGCTGCCTGGCCGTGCGGGAATTGTACGTACATCAGCTAAACAGCCACCTCACCCTTCCAGGTAGCATGAAGTAGTAGTGCCTATGCGGGTGGGCACCCGTCCATTTCGGATGGAAGGGCTACTGTGATCATTGAGCCCTATGCTGACATCAATGGGCGTGGAGAGGAATGGTAGTTGCCCGATCTGTGGGGAAGGTACGGGATGGCTGGGTGCCAGTGAGGATAATGAACCTAGGCCCCTCACAGTGACTATGCCCACTAATACTATTGTAGCGGAAGTGTTTGCTATCACATCCGATGATGTGTTGGATGCCTCTGAAGGAAGATACTGCCCGCACAGCCCCACAGAAAATAATTGTCTTCCAGATAAGTCCCAGCAACAGTCATTCTTCAGCAACTAAATGTGGGCCATTTGGGTTGACAGATTCACAGCGGCAGGCCCTGAGTGTGGTGCTGCTGCGGCATGGAGGGTATATGCCTGTGATGATGAGGACTATGGATTTACTGAAGCTATTGACCACCCAATTGAGACGGAATTTCCCCTCCCATCCGAGAAAGGTACAGGAACATTCCCCAGCATTATATCAGATAGAGGGAGCTTATTGGCGCAAGATGCTTTGATGGGGAGTATCAAGGAAAGTCAAAGTCCCTGGCAGCTCCCATTGTCCTGGTCCGAAAGAAGGATGGTTCTCTCAGTTCTGTGTAAGACACCGGCGTTAAATTCCTGCACCGCCGGATGCATACCCGCTGCCACGAATTGGGATCATTGGCCACATTGAAACAGGCTGCTTATTTCTCCTCATTGGACCTGGCCAGTGGTTATTGGCAGTGGCTGTGCGACAGAAGACCGGGCCAAAACTGCTTTTATTCACTCCCTGGCCTATATGAATTCAACAGAAGCCATTTGGCTTGACAAATGCCCCCAGCACTTTCCAAAGGCTAATGGAACATGCCTGGGGGACATGAACTATGACAAAGTACTAATATTCTCGATGATGTGGTAATCTTCTCCAGAAATTCGAGGAACATATCCTACACTTGGACACTGTGCTAAGCCGTTTGAGTCATTTGGCTTGAAATTAAAGCCTGCTAAGTGTCGATTGGCCAGAAGCAGCTAACCTACTTGGGACATATTTTTAGCAAGGAAGGGGTGGCTCCTGACCCCGGTAAAGTGCAGCGCCGTACAAAGTTGGCCTCCTCCCACTAATGTGGGGCAAATGAGATCCTTTCTTGGGCCTGGCTGGATACTATCGGCGCTATGTCAAGAACTTTCCTGCATGGCAGCCCCTTTGACTAAGCTACTAGAAGGGCATATGAAGGGAAAGGAAATAGACGCCAGGTTACCCATGGACTTGGGGATCTGACAACAAGAGCCTTTGAGCAGTTAAAAACCTGCTTACCTCCACTCCGGTACTGGCATATGCGGATTATAACCTGCCATTTCGGCTTGTATACAGATGCCAGCTTGCAGGGACTAGGGCGGTACTAGCCCCGGTCCAAGAGGGGAAGGAAAGAGTGATGCATATGCCAGCCGAAGCCTGCGACCTACTGAGAGAAATCCAACAAATTATAGTTCGTTCAAGTTGGAGCTACTGGCTATTGTTTGGGCTGTCACTGAAAAGTTTGCTGAATATTTGGTGGGCATCATGTGGACATTTACACAGACAATAACCCATTGGCCTACCTGGGCTCTGCACGATTAGGGGCCTTGGAGCAGCGTTGGGTGGCCCGGCTAGCCCAGTTTTGACTATGTAATTCACTATAAGCCTGGGAAGTGCCACCAAAATGCAGATGCCCTGTCTCGTAACCCCACAATGTGCCGATTGGGCGCACAGGATGAGGAAAGAGAAAGGGTTGAGATTCCCCCAACTGAAAGTAAGGGCTAGGGGCAGACAGGAGGCCTCTAATGCACAAATAGCCGGGGTGGAAGGCCCTATGCCAGAGATCTACACAGTGGACCAGTGGAAAGAGCCCAAAAGAAGGATCCTGCTCTCCACAAGTACTCAATTGGTGAGAAAGCAGCACGCCCCCCTGGTCGGGTGAGGGTCCGGATGGTTCCAGTGGCTAAACATTGTTGCGGCATTGGGACAGGCTGCAAGAACGCCATGGGCTACTATACCGCCAAAGTGAATGGGAGAAGCACGGAAGGTCTGGCAGTTGGTGGTCCTGCCGCTCAACTGCGGAAGTGTGCCGCATTATGCATGAAACTGGGGCCACTTCATGGCAGAAAAGACTGAACAGCTAGTCCGGCGTTACTTCTTTCTCCAGGACTAGGTACAGTAGTCAAGGAAGTGTGCCAGCAGTGCCCAAAATGTGCTATTTATAAGACTCCTCAGATAACACCACTCCCCGTCAGATCTGCACTGGGGAACCTTTTGAGCTAGTGGCCATGGACTTTATAACGATAGCGGGGGCACACGAGGTTACCGGTATGCCCTGGTATTTATTGACCATTTCTCTAAGTTTGCCATGGTAGTGCCCACAAAGGATCAAACAGCCAGACTCACAGCTAAACTGATGTGGACTCATGTTATAAGGCCATATGGTTGCCCTCAGCGATTCTTGTCAGATCAGGGTCCAATTTTTGAATCACGCTGGTCACTGACACTCGTCAATTTCAAGGGTGCGTAATCCCGCACGACTCCCTATCACCCCCAGGGAATGGAGTTTGTGAACATTTAATCGAACATTGCTAAATCTGTTGAGAACCCTGGGGGTGGAGTACCATGATAGATGGCCAGAGGTTTCTGCCAGATGTGGTGTGGGCTTACAACAACACGTACATGCATCTACAGGGTATACCCCCTTTTTCTTGTTGTTCGGTAGACAGCTAGACTGCCGCTAGACCTAATACTGCCGGCACTGAAGACTCCATGAAACGCAGTCCAGAACAGTGGATTCAGGTGCTGGCTAGGCGTTTGAGGGAGGCACGGAACTTAGTACAAAGGAACCCGCCAAAGAGGTGCCACAGGTGAACCAGCACCTTAAAGCCGGAGGATCGAGTTTTGATGCGAACCCAAAAGCACAAAGGACGAGCTCTAGTGTGCCCCAGGTGGAACCTGATCCTTTATATGTGTATCTCAGCGCGACAGAATTTTCCGGTCTATCGGTAGAACCTGAGCGAGACAGAGGAAAGTGTAAACGTGTACATAGAGATCTGCTCAAACTTTGTGTATTTCACTACCCAGAGAAGTATTAGCTGAGCCTGAGGGGAATCCAAGGAAGTCCCCACCTCGGCACCAAGGGCCACCACTGATCTGGCAGGCATTACCAACTGATAATCAGTTTGGGCTATCTACAGCACAACATCCCTGAAAGTTCCAGGATTGAGGAGGTTGCTGACTCTGCAAATACTTTTGAGGAAAGGTTCCCTGAAATGGAGGATGAGGCCTCAGAAGACCGGTTCAGGGAGGAGGAAACAGAGGGGTATGTCTTCCAGGAGGGGATGCCCCGGACAGAGTTGAAGGAGCTGAGAACCAGTCTAATGGACACAGCAGAGGGACGCTATCCGGTGCGGTCCCCCCGCAATCAGCTGCCTGTCCAGATTAATGGATTACAAACTGTGCTGAGACATACAAGAAAAAAAATGTAAATATGTTGTTTCTTCCACAGCGAGCCATTGTACCAGAGTGGGCCGGTTGGCCCTCAGAAGTGGATGTTCGATTGCACTGTGGATATGATATGTTTACAATGTCAAATGGGTTGTTCATAGTCATTTAAGTTATAGTATTAGGATGTTATAACCTGATATTATTTTGCAGCAGCCATTGTACCTAGTCAGGTTTCAGGAGAAACCGCTGAAGATTGTGTTAACTAAGTAAGTGTTTATTTTGATATGACAAGGAATGCGTTAAGATAGACAGATAGTGATTATCAGACACGAGGACGTGTCTGATTTTCGAAAGGGAGAAGTGTAAGGAGGTACAATATATTAATATATGATGTATACTAAGTTTGGCCACTAGGTGTCAGTGAGCACTAAATTAGACATGTAATTATAATGTTAAAGTATGAGATTGTTTTGTAGGGGAAGAAGGGAGGAGGACAGGAACAGGAAGAGGAGTGGGTTTGGTGTTCAGGCAGTATAGAGCAAGGGACAGTAGTCTATGTCAGGGAAAGGAACAATATTAAAAAAAGAAAAACTCTGTGCTGTTTGCTGTCTGACAAGAACTATAAGTCACTGCAATAAAGTTTAATTGATTAAAGAAATTCTTCCATACCTCGTGTCTCAAGTTACATCCTGATCATCTGACAGCAAGTAAAAAGGACCTACTGCACTTTCACCAAAGATACAATGATTTCCACCCCACAATTAAACTCAAAAAGAAAGATTATCCAATCGAAATAAGCTTTCTGGACACTGTAATACAGATTAAAGGAAACACATTACAAAATTCCATCTATTGCAAACCTACAGACAGACCCATATACCTCAGAAATGACAGTTTTCACCCTAAACACATAAAGAACTCCATAATCAACCGTCAGGGCATACGATATAACAGCTCTGATTTTGGAACAGCTTAAAAAGGACTTTACAAAACAAGGATATACTTGGTCAAGTACAGAAACAATAATCAGAAGGCACCCAGCATTCCCAACCAACCTGCTACAGTCACCAACAGACCCAAAAGGAGAATAGAAAGGAAATAATCAGAAGATAGCCAAGAAACTCCAACACATGTTACAAAGGACAACAGAGTACAAGAGATATTCCCAGACCCCCCTCTCTTAGCTTTCGACAACCACTTAAATTTAAAACAACGGCCTGTAAGAAGCTCCCTAACGGCCCCGCACAAAATAAAACATCTTCCTGTTTGCAGAAAAAGTGTGAAACCTGCAAGTCCATCCCACCCTGGGACAAGATACCAATACAGGTTCCAACATTAGTTTAAAATAAAGGGAACTTTCTCTTGCAAATCCTCAAATGTACAGTAGTATACCTGATTTAATGTTCTAGGTGCCCCTCAGGACTATATGTAGTAGAGACTGGACAGACCCTAAGGCAAAGGATGAACTCTCATAGATTCACAATCAACACAACAATAAATGAGATGTCCCTGTGGGTGCCCATTTCTGCAACCAGGCACACGCCCAAAGAACCTAAAAGTCACGGTGCTCATGGTAAATTTTAGAACCCAAAAGGAGAGGTTAGAATGGGAATGTAAACTTATAAAAAAAATTGGAACTCTGGACTCAACAAAGATCTAAACTTCATGTGTCACTATGTTTCTAATCTAAATGTCATGTAGAATTAATCAGACCAAATCCCTCAAAACCACCCAAACCCATAAATATCTCATTTATACCAGACCCTCCATGGACACTAGAGGTGAAGTGTATCTGATTTGTTTGTCTAACCTTTGCTGATTCTTTTATTACTGCATGTGATCATTGAATGTGTAGTTACTGTTTTATTTATGACAGCCATTGCCAGGCAAATACTGAGTGAATGTGGACCCTCTGCACCTAGGAATCACGTAGAAGCTGTAGGCTACACTTCCTGGTATCTCTGGACCAGGTTTAGTAAATGAATCAATGGAGGTATATGTGTAGCTTACAGATGGCACAGACTACAAGCTGTGAATTGAGATATCTTTATTTGAATTGTGTGCTTGAGAAAGGACCTTGGTCCGAAACATGTAGCACACATGTTTTGTTCAAATAAAGATATCTCAATTCACAGCTTGTAGTCTGTGCCATCTGTAAGCTACACGTATACCTCCATTGAGCCATTGCCAGGCACGGCAATGGCTGTCATAAAATACAAGGTACACACCGTACTGTGTGTACCTTGCATTTCTGAACGAGCGCGCACCCGCCGAACGTTCGATCCGGCTGAGCGCTTGTTGGGGAAAGAGGGAAACTCCCCTATGGAGTCTGCCCTGGCCGAGGGAACACACAGTCCCGAGCATTCTCCTTATGATGTGTATAGGGAGAATGCTTGGGACTGTGTGTAGCCTTGCAGATTCCTATTTTGTCAAATGGCTAGAGCATTTAGGGAAACTCTGCTAAGAATGATGAGATCTATTTGGATATTCCAAAGTTATTGTGTTGCAAACTTTATTATTCTTTAAACAAACTGGTAAAAGGGATACAATGTTAATGTTATAGATAGATGATTGGCCCTGAGGTTATGTGTTCTTGAATTGGCCCTATTGGTAGCTGATAACAACTGCCTATATAAGGTAATAATTCCCTTCTGGAATGATCAACATGCACAACACGCGGCGCTGTGGAGCATGCTTGGCTGTTGTTCAAGTTATGCGTATCCTATTTTTTGGTGGCCAAGCCTGAATGTGGTAAAACTACTTTTGTAAGGTGGTTAAGTGGCAAAAGACTTGATATGAAAGGGGTGGACAAAAGATGTTGGGTTTACAAGCCCTAAATATGACTTTAGAGACTGTAATTCTGTCTGTTAAATTCCAGGTTTATAGTCATAATTTTGTTCTCTATAGCAAAATAGTTAAGACGTCTCTTTTCTCTTGGCTTTTTAGCAGCCATATTGTTTTTTCTATGTCTTTCCCAATAGCTGTCATCTTTCATTTCCTCTAGGACAAATTTTCTCCTTCGTCTTGAGAAGCATGGAATCTTTTCTTTGCTAGTCTTCTCATTTAATTGTTTTAAACCTGATGAGTGAGACATCGGCAACTAGAAAGTATATCCAATGTGAAAAGGTGAATTTACTGCCTGAAAAATAGACAGCTACATAAATGTAAGCTATTACCTTTATTTAAATGAATTATATAATACAAATTGTGTTGGCCTTATATTCTTACTCTGGGTAGCAATCAATGAATAGTGCAAGACCCAGAAAAATATTTTTGTTCTTTATGGAATTTGTACATGTTTTTGTAAGTAAGTTAATTACATTTTTTCATGCTAACCCATAGATGCAGTAATAATAACTAAACAGCAAAACATATGATATAGTATAGTAAAAGCACATAAAACCAATTTATTTTTGTTTGCTTTCTTTCAATAAAGTTGTCATCATATTTTCCTACTCCCCTACCTACGATACAAACTTTCACAGAGATGTAAAGCCAGAAAACCCACTCTACATCTCCATTTATGTTTTCATTACAACTTATTATGTATGTCAAAGTCAACAGGTGTTTTATTTTCGTTGTTCTCTGTATGTTCTTAATACTAGAGAATCCCAGGGAATACATACATCACAAATCCCTTGTTTTTTCCGAGAGTTTGGTTTCAAGGTTTGCAAAATTAAAAAAAAAAAAAATCTTAAACCTTTTTACTTAGTGGGGCATATTTATTTATAATACGGCAGTTGAAAATACTGCACAAATATTTTATGATAATGGTGCGAAATTCAATCCGCATTTTGAAATACTGAACCATGTTGGGGCATTTTACAATGCTGACATAATCTAATTCTGTGAGATAAAGGTTGAAATCTTATGACTGCGGTTCTATATTACAGCTACGTTGTAAAACTGTGGCCAATACAACTTGACTAAATACTGACCCCTGGGAGTTATATAGTGTATCAGGTATGAACACGAAGAAGGCTATCAAATAAAAATAAAATCACAGACTAATAGCAGGAGTTAAAGTCACACATTGGGAATCTTGGTAATTGCAACCATGTATGCCTTGCCTTCCTAACCATTTCCTATCTAAAGTTACTTTACTTCCTTGCCCACCAGTGAAACAGGCATACTGAGTGTGCTTCACCTGGAAAAAGTCAGGAGCTGTCCTATTTTATCTCCCTGTGCTAGGGTACAAGTAAAAATACCTGCAGAGCTTCTGTAGTGAAGGATTTCATTTTACATCTTTGGTTAGAAATTATTTTGTAATTGGTTATACAGTATAACTAAAAGTTTTTAAAGTTTGAATGAAATACAATTAAAATATCAATGGTAACATAATGTAAACGGCTGTGGGACCTGGGAAATGGTCTGGGGAACATGTTCGAATATCCAGGACTTTCGAAAACTCGATTTTACTCTCACACGCGCTACTTTCGAGCTCTTGCGTCCGACTTTCGGTAATTATCCCATGAACGACTTGCGGATTCGAGAATTCGATATTTACTCGGGTATAGGTTTAATAGACATTTTACTTGCGGATTCGATAATTTGATATTTAATCTCGTATTGGTATAATAGACATTTTACTCACGGATTCGATATTTACTCGCGTATAAGTATAATTGACATTTTACTCGCGGATTCGATATTTACTTGCGTATAGGTATATTAGACATTTTATTCGCATATTCGCACACTTCGAACGATCGAACATTCAATAATTATCAAAAGTCCATAAAAAATTGAAAATCCCGGCCTGGGATAGTTCGAGAAGTCCAAGTCCGTTCGAACTCGAATAGTTCGGCTCAAACTCGGGTTAGAGTTGAAGTTGAAGGTTCTCATTCATCCAGGTCATGGTATATCTGTTGTATTCAATTAGATCAACTGGACTTGAAGTTTAGTTCTTGAAGACGTTTCGCTAGTCATCCGACTGGCTTTCTCAATTCAGAATGACTTGTACAAGAATCTTTGGCAATTATGTACCCATGATGACTAGCGAAACGTCTTCAAGAACTAAACTTTAAGTCCAGTTGATCTAATTGAATACAACAGATATACCATGACCTGGATGAATGAGAACCTTCACAAGCATCCTAGAACAGTGCTAATACTGTAGGTTTTAATGAATCACATTATGTATGAAGTGGTGAAATGAACATAAGTATTGTATAAGAACTAATAGTAGTAGTAGTAATTATTGCAGATACTCATCCTGGATACTGTTGATAAGTGTGTTTTTTTGGGGGGGGGGTGTAGCAATCTCCATATGCATTATAATTGTCATTTAATCTGAAAGCACTCCTTTTCAGCACACCTGTGCAGAGTTTCATTTATTTACATATAAGAGCTGTATTATATAACTAACCTGTCATATTACTGCCTGTGCATTTACTCTTCAAACTGCCTGATGAGCATGTGGGCCCGCCTGTTGGCTATGTTCCTTAAACCCGGTATTTACATTCTCCTTTCTTACAGTTTATTTGTACAGATGTCTCTACACCAATACTATAAAACCTGATAAATCTTTTAAAAGCAGCTGTTACTCTTCACTTAATTTCCCAGTCTGGATGAATGGCAAAAAGAAAAAAGTCATGTAGAAATAAACAAACTCATGGTCTTTCCAAAGAACAGTGTTAATTCTAAAAAAGGATTACTGATATTGATTTTGGTTTTCATCCCACCCTTTGTTGTAGTAAATAGTACTGTATAGTTAGTAAATGCACAAAACTTCATTTTTATTATTTCTGATGGACTAATGTTATGGTTAAAAAAAAGTGCCTGAGGTTCTAGATTTTTTTTTCTGAAGTCCTACATCTGCAATTTTTACCACACAACATTTCTTTCTGACATTCATACTCGTTAAGAAACTTTGTTTGTAAAGGTCCAATCTGATGACAGGCAGCATGGACTAGAACTCGAACCCGAGTTTGAGCCGAACTATTCGAACGAATTCGAACTTCTCGAACTATCCCGGACTCGGATTTTCGATATTTTCGGACTTTCGATAAATATGGAATGTTCAACCGTTCGAATGTGCAAGTAAAATGCCTATTATACCTATACGCGAGCATCGAGCATCGGATCCACGAGTAAAGGGTCCATTAAAACCTATATGCGAGCATCGAATCCACAAGTAAAATGTCCATGGTATCTAGGTGCGAACGCGAGCATCGAATCCATGAGTAAAGTGTCCATTAAAACCTATACGCGAGCATCGAATGTGCAAGTAAAATGTCCATGGTATCTAGGCATGAACGCGAGCATCGAATCCGCGAGTAAAGTGTCCATTAAAACCTATACGCGAGCATCGAATCCGTGAGTAAAATGTCCATGGTATCTAGGCACGAACACCGAATCTACGAGTAAAGTGTCCATTAAAGCCTATACGTGAGCATCGAATCCGTGAGTAAAATGTACATGGTACATTGGCGGGAACAAGCTCGAAAATAGCGTGAGTGCAAGTAAAATTGATTTTTCGAATGTCCTCGATATTCGAACATGTTCCCCAGACCATTTCCCAGGTCCCACAGCCATTTACATTAAGTAACCATTGATATTTTAATTGTATTTCATTAGAACTTTTCGAACTATTTGACTCCCATTGACTTTAATGGGTCCGTTTTCGAACTTTCGAACTTTCCATATAGTTCGAAAATGGACCGAACTTTCGAAAGTTCAGCCATCTCTAATTAAAGGGCATGTCCACCCCTAAAACTATAATCCCCCCACTACTGGCCCCACCATGTAGTGTAGTAAAATCCTTACCTCACATACCAGCTCCATAAGGTTCTCCTGTAGTCCCCCCCCAAAGTCCCAAAAACTGCCCACCAGGAGGATAGCAGAGTCCATATAGGACTCTGCCTCTTACCTGGCCTCCGGGAGAAGTTTGGCATGCGTACTGCAGCCCTTCTCCCCCTCCCTCTCCCTCCCTCCCTTTTGCTATCCCTCCCCCTACCATAAAACCCCTTGCCCATTTAATAGAATATGTTTGCCCAGCCCCAACCGCAAAAAAAATTATTTTAAGAAAGTCCCCAGAACTGTACTTACCTTCCGTCTCTCCACCGGCATTCTGAGAAGCCGACAGCCGTGTCCGTGATTGGCTGCTTCTCAGCCAATCACGGACGCGGCTGCTGGTCCCGCCCCCTGCTTGCAGTGTCTCGCAAGCAGAAGGCCAGGCCGGGCATCGGAGGAGAGAGGGAAGGTAAGTGAAGAACTGGGGACTTTCTTAAATTATTTTTATAGCGGTTGGGGCTGGGGCACTGTGTTCTATTATAGGACAAAATTTCTTATTAAGGGTGGACATGCCCTTTAAGATATTAGTATTCACATATACAAAAATCTACTTTGAAGCCCACCACTTCCTGAACTACCTTGTATCCTACCACTGCCTGAACTACAGTACCTAGTATCCCAACATTAGCTACAACCAAATAGGAGCTACAGATATGCCCCATGAAAAAAAAAACATATATAACCTGGTATATCCACTCACATGGTCAAAAAATAGAAAATACGTTAAGTGCTGGCAGGTTTTGAAGAAGAGGATAGAGAATATGCTCCCAAGTATATTGGGGGATTCTCCCTATTGAGGAACAAATCTAATTGGTATCCATCTTTAGGGGGGTTCCCCAATGTGGGCTTGTTTGTTAAGTTGGTTACCCAGGACATTGAATCCTTTCCAGACACCCCTTTTCAAAAATCCAATCTCTCTAGGGCTGAATTTAAGGCCTTGAGATGGCTTGAGAAACGTGATGATTGGATTGTGTGTGTCACAGATAAAGGGGGCAATGTTGTGGTTATGACAAAACTCCAGTACAAAATGGAAGCAATCCACCAGTTAAGTGATAACAACCAATCCCTTTCTTAATGTCCAGAGAAAATTGAGAGGTATTCTGGACTCCGGTAAACAACAAAGTGTTATAAGTAAATGTGAATATTTTTTATGGGTCCCGTTTCCTAAATTGCCTATTTTTTACCTTATTCCCAAGGATCATAAAAAAATTTAATTATCCCTTGGGAGACCGGTTGTGTCGGGCGTAGGGGGACCCACAGAACGAATTTGTCAATACGTGGACAAAATGCTTTGTCCTTTTTTAGGAAATCTTAGTTTCTTTGTAATGGATACTGGAGATGTCCTGAGAAAAATCCAAGGTATCATCATTGATCATGACATAATTCTAGCCCCTTTAGATATTGAAGGGCTATATTTGTTAATTGCTCATCAAGCTGGCCAACGTGCGGCCAGGATGTTCCTTGAGTCAAGGGGTGAAAAATTTAAGATGCACATGGAATTTGTTGTCTTTGTATTCAACAGTAAATACTATACGTATGCCCATCCCTGGGAAAATAGTGCGGTAGAAGAATCCATCGCTGGTCTAGGTGAGGGGTAGGATGTCGTCCTGTGGCTTTGCTATGTGGACGACGTCCTCCTCCTGACCACTGATCCTTTCCACAGGAAACCTATGAATATAGCTTTTCTTCAGTTAATTTTCTAAACTTGACTATTTTCAAAAAAGGTGATATGTTAAACACTAGAACTTTTAGAAAAGAGACTGCTGTCAATTCCCTGCTTGCTGCGAACAGCCACCACCCTAGGAGCTTGATTAATGGCATCGCAATTGGCCAATTCAGACGCATTAAGAAAAACTGCTCTACAACTGGAGGGTGGTGGTCACAGGCGACATAACTGGCTGAAAGATTTTGCGCAAGAGGCTATACAGAGCATGTCATTAGGATGGGTTTCAAGAGATCACAAAGACGTAGTCGGAGGTCTCTATTGGTACCCTCTCAGAAGAAGTTGAACAAAGATGGTGATACTATATGATTTATCTCAGGATACAATCAGAATTGGGGAGAGGTGAGAGACATTTTTAAAAAACATTGGAGGTTACTCTCAGATGATAAGGACTTACAAGGGAGTGTCGGTATGTCTCCATTATAGATGTAATTTAGGTTTGAATGGAACCCAGATTTGAATCGAATCTGAGGGTTTCGAAGTCCCGACAAAACTTTCGGAACTCCTGAATTTCACGGAACCCGGATTTTTTAAATTTTCGATTTATATCGAAAATCAAAAGTAGACAACCATCGAAAAGCGAAGGTAGACAATTATCGAAAATCAAAAGTAGATGATTTTTGGAAATAGATGATTTTCGAAAAAATCGAAAGTAGACGATACTCGAACTTTCAAACTTTCCAAAAATTTTGAAAATTCAAAAAAGGAACGAAACTCAACAGTTTCGAACATCTCTAGTCTCCATGTGTAACCGCTAGAAGGGCCCCTAGTTTAAGGGACAAACTTTCTCCTAGTCACTATACAAAACCTGAAAAACATGGTTGAAATTGGTTAAAGAAATTTGTGGGCAATAAATGCTGTGGAAAATTTTGCAGCTGCCCCTTGATGCAACAAGGCAAAGTTTGTATAGGGACAGAACGTAAAGAATGGGAAGTTAGGCGGTATATTTCCTGCCAAAGACGGCAAGTAATTTACCTTATTACATGATAGTGCAACATGAAATATATAGGGAAAACCAAAAGAACCTTAAGAACCAGGATAAAGGAACTATCAAATTGGATATCAAGAGATCGTAGCGTAGCGAAACATATAGCAAAACTGCATAATAGGAGGGCTAAGCGGTCCTTCTGTGGGGTAGAAGTGGTAACTCTAGGCATAAGGGGGGGTGACATTGATAAAAAAAAAACTCCTCCAGCATGAGCCAGTGGATCTATAAACTAAAAACTCTGAATCCTGCTGGCTTAAAGGGCATGTCCACCTCCAAACCTATAATTTCCCCCACTACTGGCCCCACTCTGTAGTGAATAAAAATCCTTACCTTACATCCTAGCTCCAAATGGTTCTCCAGTAATCCTCCCCCAAAGACAAAAAAACTGCCCACCAGGAGTACTGCAGAGTCCATATAGGACTCTGCCTCCTGTCACCCCTCCGGGAGAAGTTTGGAATGCGCACAGCAGCCATCTCCCCCCTCCCTCTCCCTCCCGTTTTGCGATCCCTCCCCCTAGCTACAAACCCCTTTGCCAAATAATAGTTTTCCTTCTCTCACCCGTGGTTATTGCGAGACCCTGTAGAAGCCCATGTGCGATACAGCGTATAGGTGAAACATGCGTTGGTTTGTTTTTTAATGTGGTGAGACTTGGCAGATGGCGTGAATTCCGGCTATGAGTACACTCGACTGTGGACCCTAGAGAAGCGTGAGGAGGTGTGATATTGGACCCCGAGTCGGAAGCTACGGATACTGGGTGAAGAGTGTGGCCGTCCATCTTAAATAGAAGTTGGTCCTCGGTTTGGGAGATCTTTTTCCATCTATTTCTAGTGTCGATGTGTGGGGCAGTGATTTACTTCCTGCGTGCCCTGCGTTTTGGTGTACCCTGGGATGTTTGCTTTTGAGTTGTTCCTCAGCTTGTATTACCCTAGGAGTATTTCTATCCATTCAGGACCTGCCTGACTGCCGTTGTTTCAGTAGCGGTCTGGGGACGCCCTAACTGTGATACTATCTATGTTTTTCTGCACTGTATTATGCACTACACTTTATGTCTTTGTTATAAGATAATTTAGGGGCATGTTAGTGGGTTTTTTGGATGTGAATTAACGTATTTTCTATTTTTTGACCATGTGGATGTGCCTGGTTTTATATGGGGTTCTTTTTTCATGAGGCATATCTGTAGCTCTTATTTGGTTTGTTTCGCTAGTCGTATTTATTCCCCTCCAGGCACCACTGAATTTACAGTGTTTCAAATAGGGCATATTTAAAGGGGTTGTGCTCTTCCAGAATAGTGTGTATATCTAGTACCCCACCATTGCCTGAACTACCTTGTAGCCCACCAATGCCTGAACTACCTTGTATCCCACCACTGCCTGAACTACCTTGTATCCCACCACTGCCTGAACTACCTTGTATCCCACCACTGCCTGAACTACCTTGTATCCAACCACTGACCGAACTACATTGTATCTTACCACTGCCTGAACTACCTTGTATCCCACCACTTCCTGAATTACCTTGTATCCCACCACTGCCTGAACTACCTTGTAGCCCACCACTGTCTGAAGTACCTTGTAGATAACCACTGCCTGAACTACCTTGTAGCCCACCACTGTCTGAAGTACCTTGTAGATAACCACTGTCTGAACTACCTTGTAGACCCCCACTGCCTGAACTACCTTGTATCCCACCACTGCCTGAACTACCTTGTATCCCACCACTGCCTGAACTACCTTGTATCCCACCACTGCCTGAACTACTTTGTGTCCCACCACTACCTGAACTACCTTGTATCCAACCACTGACTGAACTACATTGTATCCTACCACTGCCTGAATTACCTTGTATCCCACCACTTCCTGAATTACCTTGTATCCCACCACTGCCTGAACTACACTTGTATCCCCCACTTCCTGAACTACCCTTGTATCCAACCACTGAGTGAACTATATTGTATCCTACCACTGCCTGAATTACCTTGTATCACCACCACTTCCTGAATTACCTTGTATCCCACCTCACTGCCGAACTACCTGTACCACCACTGACTGAATTACCTTGTATCCAACCACTGACTGAACTACATTGTATCCTACCACTGTCTGAGTACCTTTAGATAACACTGTCTGAACTAACCTTGTAGACCCCCCCACTGCCTGAATACCTTGTATCCCACCACATCCTGAACTACCTTGTAATCCCACCACTGCATCTGAAAAAACAGCATTTCTGAATGAGGTCTGGCTAAGGGGAGGGCGGAAAAAAAGGGGACGGGGGGCGAAGTTGTGGTTTGTGTGAGGCCTACGCCATGGGGATTTTACCACACAAATTTTCTTCGAGACATTCATACTCGAAGAACGTTTGTAAGGTCCAATCTAGGACAGCAGCATGGACTAGAACTCGAACCCGAGTTGAGCCGAACTATTCGAACGAATTCGAACTTCCTCGAACATCCCGACTCGGATTTTCGATATTTTCGGACTTTCGATAAAAATAAGGAATGTTCACACGTTCGAATGTGCAAGTAAACATTGCCTATTATACCTATACGCGCAGCATCGAGCATCGAATCCACGAGTAAGGGTCCATTAAAACCTATTGCGAGCATCGAATCCACAAGTTAAATGTCCATGGTATCTAGGTGCGAACGCGAGCATCGAATCCATGAGTAAAGTGTCCATTAAAACCTATACGCGAGCATCGAATGTGCAAGTAAAATTCCATGGTATCTAGGCATGAACGCGAGCATCGAATCCGCGAGTAAAGTTGCCATTAAAACCTATACGCGAGCTCGAATCCGTGAGTAAAATGTCCATGGTATCTAGGCACGAACACCGAATCTACGAGTAAAGTGTCCATTAAAGCCTATACGTGAGCATCGATCCGTGAGTAAAATGTACATGGTACATTGGCGGAACAACTCGAAAATAGCGTGAGTGCAGTAAAATTGATTTTTTCGAATGTCCTCGTATTCGAACATTTTCCCCAACCATTCCCCGGTCCCACAGCCATTTACATAAGTAAACCATTGAATTTTTAATTTATTTCATTAGAACTTTTCGAACTATTTGACTCCCATTGACTTTAATGGGTCCGTTTTTCGAACTTTCGAACTTTCCATATAGTTCGAAAATGGACCGAACTTTCGAAAGTTCGCCATCTCTAATTAAAGGGCATGTCCACCCCTAAACTATAATCCCCCCACTCTGGCCCACCATGTAGTGTAGTAAAATCCTACCTCACACCAGCTCCATAAGGTTCTCCTGTAGTCCCCCCCCAAAGTCCCAAAACTGCCCACCAGGATTAGCAGAGTCCAATGGACTCTGCCTCTTACCTGGCCTCGGGAGAAGTTTGGCATGCGTACTGCAGCCCTTCTCCCCCTCCCTCTCCCCTCCTCCCTTTTTGCTATCACCCTCCCCCTACCAAACCCCCTTGCCCATTTAATGAATATGTTTGCCCAGCCCCAACCGCAAAAAAAATTATTTAAGACAGTCCCCAAGACCTGTACTACTTCCGTCTCTTCTCCCACCGGCATTCTGAGAAGCCGACAGCCGGTCCGTATTGGCTGCTTCTCAGCCAATCACGGACGCGGCTGCTGGTCCCGCCCCCTGCTGTGCGTGTCTCGCAAGCAGAGGCCAGGCCGGGCATCGGAGGGAGAGGGAAGTAAGTGGAAGAACTGGGGACTTTCTTAAATTATTTTTATAGGCGGTGGTGGGCTGGGGCACTGTGTTCTATTATAGGACAAAATTTCTTATTAAGGGTGTGACATGCCCTTTAAGATATTAGTATTCACATATACAAAATCATCTTACTTTGAAGCCCACCACTTCCTGAACTCATTGTATCCTACCACTGCCTGAACTACAGTACCTATATACCCAACATTCTACAACCAAATAGGAGCTACAGATATGCCCCATAAAAAAAAACATATATAACCGGGTAAAATCCACTCACATGGTCAAAAAATAGAAATACGTTAAGTGCTGGCAGGTTTTGAAGAAGAGGATAGAGAATATGCTCCCAAGTATATTGGGGGATTCTCCCTATTGGGCCAAATCTAATTGGTATCCATCTTTAGGGGGGTTCCCCAATGTGGGCTTGTTTGTTAAGTTGGTTACCCAGGACATTGAATCCTTTCCAGACACCCCTTTTCAAAAATCCAACTCTCTAGGGCTGAATTTAAGCCTTGAGATGGTTGAGAAACGTGATGATGGATTGTGTGTGTCACAGATAAGGGGGCATGTTGTGGTTATGACAAAACTCCAGTACAAATGGAAGCAATCCACCAGTTAAGTGATAACACCAATCCCTTTCTTATGTCCAGAGAAAATTGAGAGGTATTCGTGGACTCCGGTAAACACAAAGTGTTTAAAGTAAGTGAAATTAGGGGCCCCCGTCAAATTGCCCCTAATATTCCCAAGGATCAAAAAAAAAAATTACCCGGGAGACCGGTGGTCGGGCGTAGGGGGACCCACAGAACGAATTTGTCAATACGTGGACAAAATGCTTTGTCCTTTTTTAGGAAATCTTAGTTTCTTTGTAATGGATACTGGAGATGTCCGGAGAAAAATCCAAGGTATCATCATTGATCATGACATAATTCTAGCCCCTTTAGATATTGAAGGGCTATATTTGTTAATTGCTCAATCAAGCTGGCCAACGTGCGGCCAGGATGTTCCTTGAGTCAGGGGGTGAAAAATTTAAGATGCACATGGAATTTGTTGTCTTTGTATTCAACAGTAAATACTATACGTATGCCCATCCCTGGGAAAATGTGCGGTAAAGAATCCATCGCTGGTCTAGGTGAGGGGTAGATGTCGTCCTGTGGCTTTGCTATGTGGACGACGTCCTCCTCCTGACCACTGATCCTTTCCACAGGAAACCTATGAATATAGCTTTTCTTCAGTTAATTTTCTAAACTTGACTATTTTCAAAAAGGTGATATGTTAAACACTAGAACTTTTAGAAAAGAGACTGCTGTCAATTCCCTGCTTGCTGCGAACAGCCACCACCCTAGGAGCTTGATTAATGGCATCGCAATTGGCCAATTCAGACGCATTAAGAAAACTGCTCTACAACTGGAGGGTGGTGGTCACAGCGACATAACTGGCTGAAAGATTTTTGCGCAAGAGGCTAACAGAGCATGTCATTAGGATGGGTTTCAAGAGATCACAAAGACGTAGTCGTCAGGTCTCTATTGGTAACCCTCTCAGAAGAAGTTGAACAAGATGGTGATACTATATGATTTATCTCAGGATACAATCAGAATGTGGGGAGGGTGAGAGACTTTTTAAAAAACATTGGAGGTTCTCTCAGTATGAGAAGGTACAAGGGGAGTGTCGGTATGTCTCCATTATAGTGTAATTTAGGTTTGAATGGAACCAGATTTGAATCGAATCTGAGGGTTTCGAAGTCCCGACAAAACTTTCGGAACTCCTGAATTTCACGGAACCCTGATTTTTAATTTTCGATTTATTCGAAATCAAAAGTAGACAACCATCGAAAAGCGAAGGTAGACAATTATCGAAAATCAAAGTAGATGATTTTGGATAGATGATTTCGAAAAAATCGAAAGGAACGATACACTCGAACTTTCAAACTTCTCCAAAAATTTTGAAAATTCAAAAAGGAACGAAACTCAACAGTTTCGAACATCTCTAGTCTCCATGTGTACCGCTAGAAGGGCCCCTAGTTTAAGGGACAAACTTTCTCCTAGTCACTACAAACCTGAAAAACATGGTTGAAATTGGTTAAAGAAATTTGTGGGCAATAATGCTGTGGAAATTTTGCAGCTGCCCCTTGATGCAACAAGGCAAGTTGTGTATAGGACAACGTAAGAAATGGGAAGTTAGGCGGTATATTTCCTGCCAAGACGGCAAGTAATTTACCTTATTACATGATAGTGCAACATGAAATATATAGGGAAAACCAAAAGAACCTTAAGAACCAGGATAAAGGAACTATCAAATTGGATATCAAGAGATTCGTAGCGTAGCGAAACATATACACAAAACTGCCATATAGGAGGGCTAAGCGGTCCTTCTGTGGGGTAGAAGTGGTAACTCTAGGCATAAGGGGGGGTGACATTGATAAAAAAAAAACTCCTCCAGCATGAGCCAGTGGATCTATAAACTAAAACTCTGAATCCTGCTGGCTTAAAGGGCATGTCCACCTCCAAACCTATATTTCCCACTCACTCGTGCCCCACTCTGTAGTGAATAAAAATCCTTACCTTACAATCCTAGCTCCAAATGTGTTCTCCAGTAATCCCTCCCCCAAAGACAAAAAAACTGCCCCCCAGGAGTACTGCAGAGTCCATATAGGACTCTGCCTCCTGTCACCCCTCCGGGAGAAGTTTGGAATGCGCACGCAGCCATCTCCCCCCTCCCTCTCCCTCCCGTTTTGCGATCCCTCCCCCTAGCTACAAACCCCTTTGCCAAATAATATTTTCCTTCTCTCACCCTGGTTTTTGGCAGACCCTGTAGAAGCCCATGTGCGATACAGCGTATAGGTGAAACATGCGTTGGTTTGTTTTTTAATGTGGTGAGACTTGGCAGATGGCGTGAATTCCGCGATAGTACACTCGACTGTGACCCTAGAGAAGCGTGAGGAGTGTGATATTGGACCCCGAGTCGGAAGCTACGGATACTGGGTGAAGAGTGTGGCCGTCCATCTAAATAGAAGTTGGTCCTCCGTTTGGAGATCTTTTTCCATCTATTTCTGTTCGATGTGTGGGGCAGTGATTACTTCCTGCGTGCCTGCGTTTTGGTGTACCCTGGGATGTTGCTTTTGAGTTGTTTCCTCAGCTTGTATTACCCTAGGAGTATTTCTATCCATTCAGGACCTGCCTGACTGCCGTTGTTTCAGTAGCGGTCTGGGGACGCCCTAACTGTGATACTATCTATGTTTTTCTGCACTGTATTATGCACTACACTTTATGTCTTTGTTATAAGATAATTTAGGGCATGTAGTGGGTTTTTTGGATGTGAATTAACGTTTTTCTATTTTTTGCCATGTGGATTGCCTGGTTTTATGGTGGGGTTCTTTTTTCATGAGGCAATATCTGTAGCTCTTATTGGTTTGTTTCGCTAGTCGTATTTATTCCCCTCCAGGCACCACTGAATTTACAGTGTTTCAATAGGGCATATTTAAAGGGTTTGTGCTCTTTCCAGAATAGTGTGATATCTAGTACCCCACCATTGCCTGAACTACCTTGTAGCCCACCAATGCCTGAACTACCTTGTATCCCCCACTGCCTGAACTACCTTGTATCCCACCACTGCCTGAACTACCTTGTATCCCACCCACATGCCTGAACTACCTTGTATCCAACCACTGACCGAACTACAACATTGTATCTTACCACTGCCTGAACTACCTTGTATCCCACCACTTCCTGAATTACCTTGTATCCCACCACTGCCTGAACTACCTTGTAGCCCACCACTGTCTGAAGTACCTTGTAGATAACCACTGCCTGAACTACCTTGTAGCCCACCACTGTCTGAAGTACCTTGTAGATAACCACTGTCTGAACTACCTTGTAGACCCCCACTGCCTGAACTACCTTGTATCCCACCACTGCCTGAACTACCTTGTAATCCCACCACTGCCTGAACTACCTTGTATCCCACCCTGCCTGACCTCCTTTTGTGTCCACCACCACTACCTGAACACCTTGTATCCAACCACTGACTGAACTACATTGTATCCTACCACTGCCTGAATTACCTTGTATCCCACCACTTCCTGAATTACCTTGTATCCCACCACTGCCTGAACTACCTTGTATCCCACCACTGCCTGAACTACCTTGTATCCAACCACTGAGTGAACTACATTGTATCCTACCACTGCCTGAATTACCTTGTATCCCACCACTTCCTGAATTACCTTGTATCCCACCACTGCCTGAACTACCTTGTATCCCACCACTGACTGAATTACCTTGTATCCAACCACTGACTGAACTACATTGTATCCTACCACTGCCTGAATTACCTTGTATCCCACCACTTCCTGAATTACCTTGTATCCCACCACTGCCTGAACTACCTTGTAGCCCACTACTGTCTGAAGTACCTTGTAGACCACCACTGTCTGAACTACCTTGTAGACCCCTACTGCCTGAACTACCTTGTATACCACCACTGCCTGAATTACCTTGTTTCCCACCACTGCCTGAACTACTTTGTAGCCCACCACAGCTTGAACTACCTTTAGCCCACCACTGCCTAGCACCAGTCAGTTATATAAATTACCATTAAGCAATTTGACTATATGTAGATTGTAAATAATTCTTTTTGAATAGCATACATTAAAACAAGGCAGTTGATAAAAATACTGTGTTTGCACACACAATCCTTTATAAAACTGTGTTGATAGAACTGTATTGTAGTTTACAGGTGAAAGATGAATGACACTAAAATAAGATTAAATATTTTTGTTTCTGCAAAACAGTTCCCCAGGCATAAAAAGTTTGAGAAACTGTAACATACCCAGCTTTACAAAGCACCGCATTCTAATGATTCATCTCTTTGACATGACACCTTTCATTGTTTTCATGTATCCATACGTGATCAGCATAATGACTAAATAAAGTCTTCTCAACCGGTCCCTTGTAAGCTACTTTAGTCCTCTCCTTTTTTATCTGATGAAGTAAAATTATCTGTCAGTCATCACTACCTTGACAGCTGCACCTTTTTGTTTGTTTTCTCATATGAAGTTCAAGTTCACAGCAATTTTACCTTTTGCAACATGTGTGGGAAGAAAGCAATTGGTTAACCAAGTAATATTAAAACAAATAAATTCTAAACCATGAAGAAATACTGAGAACAAGCAGGTTTTTTCCACATTGTTTATTGGATTAGTTGTAAACCAATCTAGAATATTTCTAAACCTGACCATACACTGTGCAGATTAGGCAAATCCCAAATCAGAAATAATTATTCACAATGCTGAGGAACTACTGTCGATTGCATTGTGGACAATCAGCAAGTATTGGCTGACGTAGAGGAAGTCTCTACTGCCCAACATGTGGGCCGGCCGTGATTTCTAGTGGCCGTGCAGACCCACAGGCGTGCGTGGCAAGGGGTGTCATGTGGGCGTGGTGGGGGACGTAGGCGTAATGGAGTGTGTAAGGGGTGGGACTATGCCCATGGCCTGGCCAGAGCATGGGGTGCCACTGCTACGGACCCTAGCTTGAGCCAGTTTTGGCACCCCTGGTCTATGCTCACCTGACTGATGTTTACCAAATAGAGTATGCCTGATCGGTCATTGCACATTGCAACAGACTCTGATGGAATCTGTGTTGCAATATGCAATGGCATTCACAAGCTTATGGTCCGCTTAATGGAGAACTAAACCCAAATTTTTAAAATCGAGAATCTGAAACTATCCCCTCTAAAACACCAATAAACTGTAAAATTCCCCTATAGTAAAATCACATTACATTAAATGTAACCCCCTAAAGAACTGGATGAAATAAATGTGTATTTACAGTCCCCTAATCTCAGTCACATGCTCCCTTGCTTAATCTGTCCTTTAAAAGGATTGGCTAGAGGCTACTAGTGGGTGTGACAAGTTCCTGCAGTATCCTAGGACTGAGCATGTGTAAAGAACATAACGGTCAGTGACCACACTGTGTGATACTGGAATGTTGGGAAATAAAACACAAACCCCATGTTAGAAATGTCAATTTCCCAGCAACCATATCAAAATAGAAGGTGAGATACAGATTACTGCTTTTATCTTAAGGTATTCTTCCTTCTGAGGCTTTAGTTGTCCTTTAGCTCTCTTTTTACAACGTTAAAGGAGAATTTCAGCTCAAATAATATGTTTTAAAGAGAGCAAAGAGAGTTTCCTCATTCCACTCTAATCTAAGGACTGACTTCCTGTATACAGCACAAAAAGCATCTCTTCCTGTCTTGCCCCTTGACTCAAACCGCTGGGCTAACAGCCAATAATAAAAGTGTTCCTGTCCATGCATAGAATTTAATTTATTATAAATTATTTTCTTAATATTATTATTATTATTAATAATAAACATTTTTAGTATGCCACTACCAGTGCTGATTTAATTTTTCAAGTTATTTCAGTGCCCCATGCCACAGGTTTGAGAAAATTGAGGCACCTTCCGGTTTAGTGCATAGAGAGTTTTTACTTTGTAAATACCAACTGTGCAGTATAAATCCATGTCCCTGGCAGGGGGAAAGGGGGGAAACAGCAAGTGTTAAAAGGAGTTCCTTTATGTAGTCTGATTACTGGGAAATAGTACCAGCACATTCTGCTACTTGTGTATATCTGTACTAGGCCTATGTCAAAACTGGAAGAATGAAAGGAAAGAACACCAATACCACAAGTGAAGTAGAGAAGCGTGACAGGAGAAAGAACGTATGGGTAGAACCCACCTTAATTGGGCATTCTGCCTCATGGGAAAGTGGTAGTTAGCGTAAGAAAAGCTTTGTCCCTTTCAAATTGTAATATCTTTATAATGCGAAAATGCTGGTGATAAATTCTGGGGTACAGCCATATCCTCCTATACGCATTGGGGATGATTTACCCAGCGGCGCTGGGCAAATTTATGCAGGTGAGTCACGTGACTTTAACTCCATATTAGCGGCAGATGCGTGGGTTATGCAAAAGACACCCTCGCATCAGATGGTCGCGATTCAATATAGTGTTTGCGTTAGTTATAGCGTTGGATTTTTAAAATCCAGCAGTGAGTTAATCCCTTTTCGGGATTTACTCACATTCGCGAATGCAATGTTGAATCGCAATCAGGACATTTACCCAGTGTGATAGCGGCTCTGGGTAAATGAGCCCGATTATGCTCCACTCCCTATCTGAAAATAATGAAACTGACGGAACTCGGTGTCGTGAACCATGCATCTACTTGCTTGTTCTGCTTCATTTACTTTAGGTGCCGGGGGTGTATGGTACCAAGTGTACACATGTTCAAATATCAGCTTAAGAGGCAGATGAACGCCAGGGTGCAATGTAGGATGACAGCAGAGAGGTCTTCCAGTCACTCTTTCTCCCCTCTATAGAAAAGGCTGCTTGGCTACTGTCTGTAAGGGAATAGTAGATTAAGATTGTCTCACCATAGATCCTAACAATCCTTATATATTTGTGTATGCAGATTTACTCTTAGCATGTACAAAATTTGCAGTTTATTAAAGGGCATGTCCACCCCCAAAACTATAATTAACTCCATACTGGCCCCACTCTGTACTTTAAAATAAACCTTACCTTACATCCCTGCTCCTTATGGTTCCCAAGATACACCTTTTTAGGTCTGGAAAAGTGAAGAGTCCAAGCTGTCTGTGAGGCTTCTGATCTGTGCTGAATCCACGTCCTCAGGTTTGGGGCATGCGCAGAACCCCCTCCCACACACACACACCATCCGGATCCATCCTCAGCCATTGTTGCACCTAGAGTGTAATCCTTTGGATGTAAGGTAAGTAACCCCTGTCTGCCCCCAACCGACACAATATTTCTTTAAAAAAGCCCCTTGATCTGTACTTACAGAGCCTTCTCTCCCGTGCCTTTTTCGGTGACGCCAATCACAGACACGGCTGAGGTGGATGGATCGCCGTGGGAGAGAAGTCTCTGTAAGTAGAAATCGGGGGACTTTTTTTACTGAAATATTGTGGCGGTTGGGGGTGGGTAGGGGTTACCTACCTTACCCCCAAAGTTGGTTTTGGGGGGTAGACATGCCCTTTAAATAGCAAATTGCATTTATTTTCGGAAGTGTGTACCAAAACAATAATAATTCCTTGTCTATATACCATGCAAGCAATATAATCACATTTTGAATAGTTCTATAATGCCGCAGAGATGTGGGCACAGTATTGCTGAACAAAGTACCCCCACACATCACATATAATAAGCATGGAGTAATTGTATCCTATACATCCTATATAATAAAATGCAAGTGTGCGTCCCTGTGTCAGTGTGTGTGCGGCTGCAATCTACCTGATTGGCTGCTTCTTTTCCCTACAGAGCAGAACACCCAATCGGATCACAAGTTTGCATTAAGGGGCGGGACCACAGACCACAGACTGCTGGCTGCTCTGGGTGGTTTGATTTCTTAAGTTAACTCTTCCCGGTGTGAAAATTCCTGTCCATGCTGCATTACTGGGTCTGACACCAATAAACTGTACACACACCAGTTATGTTCTAAGATCTCTGGGTGGGGGACAGTGAGGCAGGGGGTAGCTGGTGGGGTGTGTGTTTGTCCTGGACCCCAATGATATTAATCATGTGTCTGTGGGGGGTTGTGAGGGAGAGGGTTGCACTAGACATCGATGTCTGGGTGAGGGTGGGAGTCAGAACTGCTCACTGACATGACACCATGCTAAATTAACCTCCTATTAACCAAAGGTGTCAGGGCTGGCTGTAAAGCAGAGTGACAGGGGGGGGTTCTGCCTCATGGGAAAGTGGTAGTTAGCGTAAGAAAAGCTTTGTCCAGCCAGGCAAAGGTTAAAGGGGAAGTTCAGTGCAAATACATATGCTTTTCAGAAAAAAGAGCAGTACTTTTTCATCCCAATGACCTTAATCTGCCCATTTAGCATTGTGTCTGTGTATAAATAAATGTAACCGAAATACATTTTGCAGGACCCCTAGTAGAGACCGGTATGGTCTTGCCCTTGACCCAGTGCCTGGGTTGATTCAGTTGCTCAGTAGAAATCTGAGAATCTTTGACCCATCCAACAGTCAATCAGTAGAAATTACTGTTAGGAACATTCCAAGGAAGTGGTGCATCCTGGGAAAAAGAAGGACCATTAGAACCTGAAATGTCAGCTCACTGATGTTAACAGCAGGGAACAAAGGGTATGAAATCAACAGATTTTTCAAAATGGGAGAGAATATGTAGTATAACTAAGAAAGCATTACACATACAATTTACAAATATTGATAATTTCCACTGAACTGTGCCTTTAACAAAGCCCTAGTCTCCATTTATGTATTCTCCCACAGGTGTGCTGGTGGGACTATCACAGAGATGGTTAGCAATTGGCTGGCTTGGGAAGCTAGCCAATGAGAAGCTGGAAAATACGGTATAAAAGGCTGGCTGGAGGAAGCAGAATTCCTTTTTACTTGGGGGCATATTTATAAAAGTCTACATTTTTCGCCTAGTTAATAACGGCAAACATCGCAGCGAAAACAATGCTTTTTGGGACTTCTTTTCGTGGTATTTATAAAAAAGCGGGGGGAAAAAGACTTTGCGTCTGAAAAACGCGAACAGTCGCGATAAAGAGTATCGCAGCGAAAACTTAACGCGTCTACAAGATGACTGCATTGCGAAAACCATTAGACATAGCCAAACAAAAGTAGCTCCTCCCCACTTATTTTCTCTAGCCACAATGATAAGCTTAAGCTGCTTGTTTAAATAGTGTTTGTTATTAATCAAACTTTATTGTTCCTGTTCTTTAATTATGTGAAAATTTGTGAAAACCACATCCAATCATTGTTACCGGCTAGCCAGCTGTTCAACATTCTTGGCACTTTATTTCAATTCAGCAAAAATTGGGAGAAAGACAAATAATAAAGTTGACAACACGTTTATTAACAACGTAAATGCGCATTCAAAAGTCGAACGGACAGAATGAGTTGTTTGAACACGACCAAAAAGCAGAGCATAAAGCACACACCCTGAATGCTAACAAATTGGCCTCGCATTGGAAATGCAAAAATGAGCCTACATTGCGAGCTGCTAAAATGCCCCCCAAGAAAAAAGGTTTGGTTGGTGCCGGGTTGCTTTCGCGTGAAAGACAAAATAGCAGACACATTTAACGTCCAAGATAAAAATGTGATGAAAAAGGCAAAAAAAAGTGACGTAAGTCATTGTGGAAAGTATACAAAATCTATACCTCATAGATGGTGTCCAAAAAAAACATGTTAAACATAGTAAGATGCATTTGTATGAATGGTGAATTTTGGGTGCATTAAAAAATCATTGAAAAACTCCCAAAATATCAACAGACATGGTAAAACAGATGCTTTTCACCATCTTACAAGTTTGCGATAATATTCCGCCCATTGAAAGCGAAATCACACTTCTTCGCTTTTATAAATCTGTGTATGCCTTTTCGTCCCTTTTCGCACAAATACATGCGATGTTATGGCGAAAAGGGTTTTAGCGATAGGTTGCGGGGGAACGTGTTTCGGCCATCGTTAACCGCCACCTTTTAATAGCACGTTTTAACTGGCTTTTTGGCGGAAAAAAAGCGAAAAGTTTGAAAAGTTTTCACGACTTTCCGCCCTTTTATAAATATGTCCCTTGGAGTTGGTCATGCGGAAACTCCCCACTGACCCTAGTGATAATAATGTTATTGTATTATTATATTGTTATAGATTGTTTCTTCTTTGGTTTAATATATGTTTTTTCTTTCAAGGGGATGAATAAATAAATTAGCATTACTCCCCACACAGGGGAAGTTTGTATGATTGTATCAGTAATAATATCCATATTTATATTATAAGAATGGTTTAATTCTCAATAAAGAAATAAAACCTGCTGCCTCTTTCTCCACCAAAAAGATCTGTGTGGCCTATCAATTATTGTTGTGTGAATTGTGTAGCAAACACTGTATACTTTTAGCATGGTCATACAATGGGGGTGTCAGAGAAATTAAGAATGATTTTCAAGAAAGCGTATCCCTGTCTGCTTTAAACCCAGCAATACACCAAGGCAGCAACTGGTACATCCAAAAGATGCAATAATGAGACTTAAGAAGAGCGACATCTTATAGTATATGCAGTGCAGTGCTCAAATTTATATGTGGGAGAGACTACACAACAGCGGCACCACTGTATGACCCAACAGAGTAGAGATTCCTTAGGTCAGAACTCAGCCGTGCACTTGCATCCTAAGATAAAAGTTGACATTCATGAGGTCACTGACACCTTACTGTGAAAAACATTCCCAGGATCCCAGTTCTCTTTATGAAAATAAAAGACAAACCCCCTAGATACAGTAAGAAGTGCCCATTAATTCCAGCTGTCGATTATTTACCAAAATCTATGCCATTTTGGTCATATGAAGGTTCTCAGTCTTCCTCAGTCCTCATTTATGTAACAATTCTAACCAATATGTAACATTACTATAACTATATTACTGCAAACAGGAGAACATGTAATATAATATATATATACTATAATATACTGGGAGGGTGTTCTCTCGCATTACCTTTAGAGTATTACAGTGTCCAAAGCTGAAATGATTAGTGTCTACAACAACCCAAATTCCATCCTTAAAAATTATAGGATTGCCCCTGTAAAAATATACTATATGGGGGGTATGAGGCATTAAGTAAGTGAAATAAACCTGTAACATTCTAACAATGTTTACTTTTCTGTAATTTACTTTATTGTAACTCATTCTGAGTGCATGTCCACCCTTAAAAAAAAACTGGCCACATGTCTGTTACCTGCCCCAATCCTAACTGCTACAGTATATTCAGCGCATTACCGAAAATCGAACAATACATTCGAGGGTTAGCGAAATGGAACAACACATTCGAGGGTTACCGAAATTGAATGATATATTCAAGTGTTAACAAACAATACATTTGAGGGTTATCACCAAAACGCCACATTCAAGGGTTATGGCCAAAACGGAAAACTCAAGGGTTATTCCTGAAATGCCACATTGGAGGGTTATCGCCGACCCATCCCTTCGCGTCACAAGTTAAGGTGAACTTACTTACCATTGACATTAAATTAACTTAGAAAGGGTTTATTTTTAAAAAAGTTTAGTTTTAAAAGCTTGGTACAACACCAGCAATATTCGGCGAGCCTTCGCTTGACCATAGTTCGTGTCACATGTCAATCGGGCTGAATATTGTATTGGGTTTTACAGACGTGAATCGTACAGGTCAGAATACCACGGCTGATCATGTTCCTCAACATATCGCACACTCAGTTGCGTCAACTGTCGGCTGTGCCACTGCGGCCGTCACTAACCGAACTTGTAACCACAAACCTCAAACCCGATTTCGCCCTGAACTTTTCAGTTTCGGATGAACTCGGACTTTTACAACTTCACAAACCATGAACTAGTTCGGGTCCTCTAAACTCGTGGACGTATTTTCAATAATGATCAAAAATTATCGTATTTGCCTATCACTACCGTTTTGCTAACACTGCCATCGTATTTCGGCCAATAACCCTTGAAACGTACATTTTGTGCAGTAACTACCTCAAATGCGGGCGTTTCTCCTTCCTAGATTTTCCCTTTGAAATTTCTGTTTCGGCGATAACCCGCCAATGTGGCATGTTCAAATAACCCTGGTTTTCCCCGTTTTTGGCCATACCCTTTGAAATGGGCGTTTTGGTGATACCCCTCAAATGTAATTTGTTTTGGTTATCACTTGATATATCATTCAATTTCGGTAAACCCCTCGAATTTTTTCCATTTCGCTAACCCTCGAATGTATTGTTCGATTTTCGGTATGCGGCTGAATATACTTGTAGCAGTTAGGTGGGGCAGGAACAGACATGTGGCCAGTTGTTTTTTTATAAGGGTGGACATCACTCAAATGAGTTACAATAATTAGAATTGACAGAAAAGTAAACATTGTTCGAGAAGTTTACAGGTTTATTTCACTTACTCTTAATGCCTCATCCCCCCATATAGGATATTTTTACAGCGGGCAATCCTATAATTTTTTAGATGAATTTGGGTTGTTGTTCTGACCACTAATCATTTCACACAGCTTTGGACACTGTAAGTACTCTAAAGGTACGCGAGAGAACACCCTCCCAGTATATTAAGTATATATATATTAATTTACATGTTCTCCTGTTTGCAGTAATTCTTTTATAGTAAATGTACATATTGTTTTGTTTAGAAAAATGTTACATACTGAGGACTGAGGAAGACTGAGAAACCTTCATATGACCAAATGGCATAGATTTTGTGTAAATAATTCGCAGCTGGAATTAATGGGGCACTCTTACTGTATCTAGGGGTTTGTCTTTTTTCCATAAAGAGAACTGGGTACCTGGGAAATGTTTTTCACAAGTAGGTGTCACGTGAACCTCATGAATGCAACTTTTATCTTAGGATGCAAGCGTGCAACGCTGGATTCCTGACCTAAGGAATGCTCTACTCTGTTGGGTCATACATTGTGCCGCCTGTGTTGTAGTCCTCTCTCCTCTGCCATAAATTGAGCACTCACTGCTCATATACTAACGATGTCGCTCTTCTTAAGTCTCATTATTCAACTCTTTTGGATATACCATTGCTGCCCTTGGTGTAGTGCTCGGGTTTAAAGCAGACAGGATAAACGCTTTCCTTGAAAATCATTCTAATTTCCCTGGACAACCACCCCATTGTATTACCATGCTCAAAGTATCAGTGTGTTTGCTCACAATGCACACACAATAATTGATAGCCACAGATCTTTTTGGTGGAGAAGAGGCAGCAGGTTATTTTATTTCTTTATTTTGAGGAATTAAACCTTCTTATAATATAAATGATGATATTATTACTGATACAATCATACAGACTTCCCCTGTGTGGGGAGTAATGCTAATTTTTATTCATCCCCTTAAAGAAAAAACCATATATTAAAAAAGAAGAAACATCATATCTTAACATATAATAATACAATAACATTCATAATCACTAGGTCATGGGGAGTTTCCGCATGGACCAACTTCCAAGGTACATATTTATAAAAGGGCGGAAAGTCGTGAAAACTTTTCAACTTTCGCTTTTTTCCGCCAAAAGCCAGTTAAACGTGCTTCTAAAAGGTGGCGGTAACGAGTGGCCGCACAACGTTCCCCTCGCAACCTATCGCTAAACCCTTTTTCGCCATACATCGCATGTAATTTGTGCGAAAAGGGACGAAAAGGCATAACAACACGTTTATAAAAGCGAAGAGATGTGATTTCGGCTTTCAATGGCGCGGAATATTATGCAAACTTGTAAGATGGTGAAAAAGCATCTGTTTACCATGTCTGTTGATATTTTGGGAGTTTTTTCAATGATTTTTAATTGCCCCAAAATTCACCATTCATAACAATGCTCTTACTAATTTTAACATGTTTTTTTTGGACACACTCTATGGAGTATAGATTTTGTATACTTTCCACAATGACTTACGTAACATTTTTTTTGCCTTTTTTCATCACATTTTTATCTTGGACGTTAAATGGTCTGCTATTTTGTCTTTCACGCGAAAGCAACCCGGACCACCAAACCTTTTTTCTTGGGGGGGGCATTTATAGCAGCTCGCATGTAGGCTCATTTTTGCATTTCCAATGCGAGGCCATTTGTTACATTCAGGGGTGGCTTTATGCTCTGCTTTTTGGTAGTGGTTCAAACAACTCATTCTGTCGCGTTCCCGCTTTCAAATGCGCATATAACGTTGTTATAGGCGTGTTGTCAACTTTATTATTTTTTCCTTTCTCTGGTATCGATTCTCCGCCAATTTTGTGCTAAATTGAAATAAGTGCCAAAATGTTGAACAGCTGGCTAGCCGCATAACATGATTGGATTGAGTTTTCACAATTTTCACATATTAAAGAACCGGACACCAAAAAGTTTGATTATAAAACACTATTTAAACAACAGCTTAAGCTTATCATTGTGGGCTAGAGAAAATAAGTGGGGGAAGGAGCTACTTTTGTTTTTGGCATGTCCTAATGGTTTTTCGCCAATGCTCTTCATCTTGATAGGACGCGTTAAGTTTTTTCGCTGCGATACTCTTTATCGGCGCATGTTCGCTGTTTTTCAGGACGCAGAGATCTTTTTCCTCCCCCTTTTTTATTAATACCCACAGAAAAGAAGTCCCAAAAGCATTTGTTTTCGCTGCGATGTTTTGCCGTGTATTTAACTAGGAGCAAAAATTTAGCTTTTATAAATATGCCCCCAAGTAAAAAGACTTCTGCCTTCCTCCAGCCAGCTTTTATACCTTCTTTCCAGCTTCTCATTGGCGAGCTTCCCAACCATCCATTGCTAGACCTCTCTGGTGATGGCCCACAGCCACGCCACACACCTGGGGAGAATAACATAAATGGAGACTAGGGCTTTGTTAAAAAAGGCACCAGTTCAGTGGAACTTAATCAATATTTGTAATTGTATGTGAATGCTTTCACTTAGTTTATCTAACATATTCTCTCCCATGTTTGACAAATCTGTGATTCATACCTTGTTCCCTGCTGTTTAACATCAGTGAGCTGACATCGTCAGGTTCTAATGGTCCTTCTCTTTCCCAGGATGCACCACTTTCCTTGGAATGGTTTCCTAACAGTGCATAAGTTCTACTGATTGACTGTTGGGATGGGTCACAAGATTCTCAAAGTTTTCTATCTGAGCACCCTGAACAACCCAGCACCTCGGGTCAGGGCAACCATAAACCGGTCTCCTACTAAGGCGGTCCTGCAAAATGTATTTCGGTTACATTTATTTATACAAACCCAGACACAATGCTAATGGGCAGATTAAGGTTTCCTTGGGGGATGAAAAGTACTGCCTTTTTTCTGAAAAGCCATATGTTATTGCACTGAACTTCCCCTTTAACTTTTGCCTGGCTCTGACAAAGCTTTTATTACGCTTAAACTACTACCATTTCCCATGAGGCAGATCCCAATTAAGGGGGGTTCTAGGTCCCATACGGTCTTCTTTCCTGTCACGCTTTCTCTACTTTCCTTGTGGTAATTGGTGTTCGTTCTTTCCTTTCATTCTTTTCCAGTTTGACCTAGGCCTAGTACCAGATATACACAAGTTCAAATTGCTGGTACTATTTTTCCCACGAATCCGACCTAACATAAAGAACTCACTCCTTTTACACTTGCTGTTTCCTCCCCCCCTTCCCCCTGCAGGGACTGGATTTATACTGCACAGTTGGTATTTTACAAAAGTAAAACTCCTCTATGCACTAAACCATAAGGTGCCTCATTTCTCTCTAAACCTGTTGGCATGGGAACTGAATACACTGAAAAACTTAAAATCAGCCTGGTAGTGGCATACTAAAACCTAAAGTTTTATTAATAAGAATAATTATAATATAATGAATATTAAAATAACTTATATCATAATTCTTGTAATGACAGAACACTTTTATTATTGGCTGTAGCCCACGCGTTTGAGTCAAGGGGCAAGACAGGACCGAGATTCCTGCTTTTGTGCTGTTATACAGGAGTCATCCCTTAGATTAGAGTGGAATGAGGAACCACTCTCTTTGCTCTCCTTTCAAACATATTATTTGAGCTGAAAATTTCTCCTTTTACAAAGCTTGTAAAAAGCGAGCCTAAAGGAGCAACTAAAGCCGCAGAGAGAAGAATACCTTAAGATAAAAGCATTAAATCTTTATCTCAACCTTCTATTTTTGATATGGTTGCCTGGGGAAATTGGCCATTCTAAACATGAGGGTTTTTGTGTTTTTATTTCCCACATTCCAGTAATCACACAGTTGGTCACTGAACCGTTAGTTTTCTTTAACCATGCGTCACTTCCTATGATACTGCAGGAACTTGTCACACACCCAATAGTATCCTCACTAGCCAATCCTTTTAAAGGACAGATTTCAGCAAGGGAGCATGTGACTGAGATTAGGGGATGTAAATACACCTTTTATTTCATCCAGTTCTTTAAGGGGGTTACATTAATGTAAATGTGAGTTTTTTACTATAGGGGAATTCTACAGTTTATTGGTGGTTTTAGAGGGGATAGTTTCAGAATTCTTCTCGATTTTAAAAATTGGGTTTAGTTTCTCCATTACGCGAACCATAAGCCTTGGTGAAATGCCATTGCATATTGCACCACCAGATGCGCCTCAGAGTACCCGTTGCAATGGTGGCAATGACCCGATCAGCTACGCTATGTGGTAAACATCATCAGGTGAGCATAGACCAGGGGTGCCAAAACTTTTTTGGCTCACATCTAGGGGTCCGTAGCAGTGGCCAAACCCTCATGCTCTGGCCAGGCCATGGGCCAATGGCTAGTCCCACCCCTTACTACAACATCCATTACGCCTACGTCCCCCACACGCCCACATGACACCCTTGCCCACGCAATCGCCTGTGGTGTCTGCACGTGCCACTAGAAATCCACTGCGTCAGCCCACATGTTTGGGCAAGTAAAGGGGCCAGCTTACTCTGCCAGAATGGGAACAATAATTATCCTTAAATACCTGGTTAGTAATGCAGGTAATAAAGTGCAAAATATATTAGCTAGGGTTTGAGGCAGGTAACTGACAATTGACTAATTTTTTGGTTTAAGTGTAAATATTCTCTTTAACCTGCTGCATGTGTTTTTAATAGGCATTCCCTGATTTTTCACTGATCTGGAAAGTCTGTATAGGCTATGCACAGGATGCACTTTGCAATTAATATGGAGGTTGGAATTCATGATGTCATGTATGAGGCAGGCTTTGATTTAAGGGTTGTACTTGTGGGGTTTGTTTTTGGCTTCATAATAGTCCAAGAACAGGAACCAAACATTTGCCTTCAAATAGATTTTGTTTAAAGTCATAGGAGTGACTAATATTTCAATAAAATATATTTCAATAAATTATCCCTGACAATATCATATAAGCAACAGTGAGCTATCTTTGCAATACTACTATATTTCCTAATGATTTTATACAGATGTATTCTTTTTATTGCCCCAAACTGGAAATGCAGTAGTATGCTGCATTGTAATTTGTAAGGTAAAGCATGTATTTTGGGATTTTTTAACCCCTCTGAGCCCCCCTACAATCAGTACCATACAGCACATACACCTAGATACATATTTAGCTCCATTTCTTTATGCCAGACATTGCTGAAAAATTTAACTGTTTTTTTACCATTTTCCCCACATTTTTTAACTGTGCTAATTTTTGCAATGGCAAAAAATGGGGCAAAGAATCCCCAGATTCCAGAATTTAGTGCCATTTGGAAATGGCTCAGTGCCTAAAATAAGTATAAAACCCACGTTAACACGATATTTCATTGGGTTGGGTAAGTATACAAATACAAGCCAAACTACTTTCTTTCTTTATATTTAAAAAGGCGTGTAGCCCTTTCTTGAAATTAGCCAATAAAACCACTAGTACCACATCTTCTAGAAGACAGTTCCGAGCATTTTGCCCTTTCAAATTGTATATCTTTATAATGCGAAAATGCTGGGGATAAATTCTGGGGTACAGCCATATCCTCCTATACGCATTGGGGATGATTTACCCAGCGGCGCGGGGCAAATTTATGCAGGTGAGTCACTGTACTTTAACTCCATATTAGGCGGCAGATGCGTGGGTTATGCAAAGACACCCTCGCATCCGTGGTCGCGATTCAATATAGTGTTGTTTTTTCGTTAGTTTTAGACGTTGGATTTTAAAATCCAGCAGTGAGTTAATCCCTTTGTCGGTTTTACTCACATTCGCGAATGCAATGTTGAATCGCAATCAGGACATTTACCCAGTGTGATAGGGCTCTGGGGTAAATGAGCCTGATTACGCTCCACTCCCTATCTGAAAATAATGAAACTGCACGAACTCGGTGTCTGTGAACCATGCATCTACTTGCTTTTCTGCTTCATTTACTTTAGTGCCGGGGGTGTATGGTACCAAGTGTACACATGTTCAATATCACTTAAGAGGCAGATGAACGCCAGGGTCAATGTAGGATGACAGCAGAGAGGTCTTCCAGTCACTCTTCTCCCCTCTATAGAAAAGGCTGCTGGCTACTGTCTGTAAGGGAATATAGATTAAGATTGTCTCCCATATAGATCCTAAACAATCCTTATATATTTGTGTATGCAGATTTACTCTTAGCATGTACAAAATTTGCAGTTTATTAAAGGGCATGTCCACCCCCAAAACTATAATTAACTCCATACTGGCCCCACTCTGTACTTTAAAATAAACCTTACCTTACATCCCTGCTCCTTATGGTTCCAAGATACACCTTTTTAGGTCTGGAAAACTGAAGAGTCCAAGCTGTCGGTGAGGCTTCTGATCTGTGCTGAATCCACGTCCTCAGGTTTGGGGCATGCGCAGAACCCCCTCCCACACACACACACCATCCGATCCATCCTCAGCCATGTGTGCACCTAGAGTGTAATCCTTTGGATGTAAGGTAAGTAACCCCTGTCGCGCCCCAACCGAACAATATTTTCTTTAAAAAAGCCCCTTGATCTGTACTTACAGACCTTCTCTCCCGTGCCTTTTTCGGTGACGCCAATCACAGACACGGCTGAGGTGGATGGATCGCCGTGGGAGAGAAGTCTCTGAAGTAGAAATCGGGGGACTTTTTTTACTGAAATATGTGGCGGTTGGGGGTGGGTAGGGGTTACCCTACCTTACCCCCAAAGTTGGTTTTGGGGGGGTAGACATGCCCTTTAAATAGCAAATTGCATTTATTTTCGGAAGTGTGTACCAAAACAATAATAATTCCTTGTCTATATAACCATGCAAGCAATATAATCCATTGAATAGTCTATAATATAACGCCGCAGAGATGTGGGCACAGTATTCTGAAAAAAGTACCCCCACACATCACAAATATAAGCATAGAGAATTGTATCCTATACATCCTATATAATAAAAGCAAGTGTGCGTCCCTGTGTCATGTGTGCGGTGGCGTGCAATCTACCTGATTGGCTGCTTCTTTTCCCTACAGAGCAAACACCCAATCGGATCACAAGTTTGCATTAAGGGGCGGGACCACAGACCACAGACTGCTGCTGCTCTGGGTGGTTTGATTTCTTATTAGTTAACTCTTCCCGGTGTGAAAATTCCTGTCCATGCTGCATTACTGGGTCTGACCCCAATAAACTGTACACACACCAGTTATGTCTATGTCTAGATCTCTGGTGGGGGACAGTGAGGCAGGGGGTTGCTGGTGGGGTGTTGGTGTGTTTGTCCTGGCCCCTAATGATATTAATCATGTGTCTTGTGGGGGGTTGTGAGGGAGAGGGTTGCACTAGACATCGATGTCTGGGTGAGGGTTGGAGGAACATGCTCACTGACATGACACCATGCTAAATTAACCTCCTATTAACCAAAGGTGTCAGGGCTGGCTGTAAAGCAGAGTGACAGGGGGGGGGCTGGGTCTGAGACAGAGGGGGTGGGACCTGGGTCTGGGACAGTGTCGGGGGCCCTGGGTCTGGGGCAGAGGAGGGGCCCTGGGTCTGGCGCAGAGGGGGGCCCTGGGTCTGGCACAGAGGGGGTCTGGGGGCTGGACAGAGGGGGGCTGGGTCTGGGACCGGGACGGGGGGGCCGGGTCTGGGGACAGAGGGGCTGGGTCTGGGACAGAGGGAGGGCTGGTCTGGGCAGAGGGGGGGGGCTGGGTCTGGGACAGAGGGGGGGCTGGGTCTGGGACAAGAGGGGTGGGACCTGGGTCTGGGACAGAGGGGGGGCTGGGTCTGGGACAGAGGGGGGCTGGTCTGGGACAGAGGGGGACCTGGTCTGGGACAGAGGGGTGGGTCTGGGACAAGGGGGGGTCTGGTACAAAGGGGGGTCTGGGACAGAGAGGGGCGGCGAGGGGGCTGGGTCTGGACAGAAGGGGGGGGCTGGGGCTGGGAAAGAGGGGGGGGCTGGGGCTAGGGACAGAGAGGGGGGGCTGGGTGCTGGACAGGGGGGGCTGGTCTGGGACGAGAGGGGCTGGGTCTGGGACAGATGGGGGCCCTGGGTCTGGGACAGAGGGGGGGGCCTGGGTCTGGGACAGAGGGGGGGCCCTGGGGCTGGGACAGAGGGGGGGGGGCTGGGGCTTGGACGAGAGGGGGACCCTGGGTCTGGGACAAGTGGGGAACCCCTGGGTCTGGGACAGGGGGCTGGATCTGGGCAGAGGGGAGCCCTGCGTCTGGGACAATGGGGAACCCTGGGTCTGGGACAGGGGGGGCGGGATCTGGGCAGAGGAGGAGCCCTGGTCTGTGACAGAGGGGGGGACCTGGGTCTGGGACAGAGGGGGTGGGACCTGGGTCTGGGACAGTGGTGGGGGCCTGGGTCTGGGGCAGAGGAGGGCCCTGGGTCTGGGACAGATGGGGGGCCCTGGGTCTGGCACAGAGGGGGGCCCCTGGGTCTTGGCACAGAGGGGTTCTGGGACAGGGGGGGCTGGGTCTGGAAAGAGGGGGGGCCTGGTCTGGGACAGAGGGGGCTGGGTCTGGGACAGAGGGGGGAGCCCTAGGTCCTGGGACAGGGGGGGGCTGGTCTGGGACAGATGGGGGCCCTGGGTCTGGACGAGGGGACCCTGGGGTCCTGGGACAGAAGGGGGGACCCTGGGTCTGGGACAAAGTGTGGGGCCCTGGGGTCTGGACAGAGGGTGGCCCTTGGTCTGGGACAGAGGGGGGCCCTGGGTCTGGGACGAGGGGGCCCTGGTCTGGGACAAAGTGGGGGACCCTGGGTCTGGGACAGAGGGGGCCCTGGGTCTGGGACAGAGGGGGGGGGTCTGGACAGAGGTGGGCCCTGGGTCTGGGACAAAGTGGGGACCCTGGGTCTGGGACAGAGGGGGGCCCTGGGTCTGGGACAAGAGGCTGGGTCGGGGACAGGGGGGGGCCCTGTGTCTGGGGCAGCGGGAGGGGCCCTGGGTCTGGACAGATGGCCGGGCTGGGTCTGACAAGTGGAGGGCCCTGGGTCTGGGACAGGGGGGGCCCTGGGTCTGGGACAGACGGGGGACTCTGGGTCTGGGACAAGGGGGGCCCTGATCTGGACAGAGGGGCCCTGGGTCTGGGACAGTGGGGGGACCCTGGATCTGGGACAGAGGGTGGCCTTGGGTCTGGGGGCAGGAGGGGCCCTGGATCTGGGACAGACGGGGAATCTGATCTGTGACAGAGGGGGGCCTGGGTCGGGACAGAGGTGGTGTGACCTGGGTCTGGGACAGATGGGGGCCCTGGGTCTGGGACAGAGGAGGGGCCCTGGGTCGGGACGAGGGGGCCCTGGGTCTGGAACAGAGGAAGGGGCCCTGGGTCTGGACAGATGGGGGCCCTGGGTTCTGGGACAGAGGGGGGCTGGGACAAGAGGGGGGGACCCTGGGTCTGGGACAGAGTGGGGGACTCTTATCTGTGGACAGACGGGGGCCCTGGGACAGAGGGGGGACCCTGGGTCTGGGAGAGAGGGGGCTGGGTCTGGGACAGAAGGGGGGCCCTGGGTCTGGGACAGATGGGGGACCCTGGGTCTGGGGCAGAGTGGGGGCCCTGGGTCTGGGACAGAGGGGGGACCCTGGGTCTGGGACACTAAGCGGGAACTGTGGCCTTGGGACATGGAGGATGGAGGCACTCTGGGCTTCTAGCGCCTGTTATTGTAACAGGCTTAATGTCTAGTATATAATATTAGGGACAATAAATATTTTGCATATATTTGTGCAAAAAATAATGGCTCTTTCTCCATAAGAAAAAAGCTCACCATGCCTACAGATATTTAGTATGCAATACAAGGAACAGAAATGCTATAATACTAAAAAAAAAAAAAGATGATCATACCTTATTTCAGGTTTGCCAATATTGAGAGCTCAGTTATACAGGGCTCTGCATGTTACTGTCTAATGTGATGCAGGGTGCTGGCAAAGAAATGCAGATGAAGAGGGAGATATGCAAATTTATTTATAAATAAATGTATTTATTTATTTCAGAAAAATGAATGTGCTATTAGCCTCTGATGGTGCAAGCAGACCATTTCCTTCTATTTAGGTACCTTGTCTAGTACTACCCTTTGCTGTCAGTTCGGATTTATTTTCCTGCCTCAGCTACTGTCCTACTCTGTTCCTGTGCTTGTTTTCTTGATCTCTAGTTGCTGACCTTCTGCCTGTTTATTGACCAAGCTTACCGGCCACCAGGTACTTGGGGTCACCCTCCTGAGGTTGCGACCTGGTGACCCTGAACAGCGCAACATCCTCACCATCAGAGGCTCTGGAAAAGACCTCAGGGATACTTAGACTCTGCACCCAGTAGGGGAGGGCTCTCTGTGCCAGTTCCATGGCCCTAACATTTAAGCCGGTTCCTATAGCCGGTTATGTATAATTAGACCTGAGTCTGATGTTGGGTGTGGGAATGGGGGGATTAGATTTCCAAATTTTGGCTCACATCTCACATTTTACTGCTGTGAGGACGTGTATGATGATTTCTTTTGCAGGATTTGCAGAGGGGAAGCAAGAAGGTAAATTAGTGAGTCCAGCTCACTTTATTAAGAATTATACTGATTTCCAGTATGGCTGTATTAATGTGCAGTGCCAGAATATATGGATCAAAGATCCTGAAGGTTCTCGACATCTCCAGCAATTTGGGGGATGGGGTTTGAAGGAAATAATGTGTTTAGCAGTTGAATGGTATGGTACCATCAGAAGTTTATTTTATACAGGTTTTCTTTGTAGAGAGTGCATATTGAAGATTTCTACATCCAAATATCTGTTGCCCCTACTGTCAGGCCCCGAGTAGATTATATAATCTATGTTAGAGGGGTGGGGGAAAGTGAGTTTATGGACAATATATTGGACAAAGGTTCCTGGGGGGTTTCGATTTTAGCCTTGAAAGAAGGGAATTCCGCAAGCTCTGCAATGGGTCACAGACTCTGGTGACTTCCCTTTGTGTGTACCATGTATATTGACTACCTGGCCTATCTGGGTGGAAGGAAGAGTTTCCTATGAAAGGCAAGAGGGTTGAGAGAAGGTCTGGATGTTACAATTTCTAAAAGCGGGCCTATGAAGGGGTAATCTCCTTTATTCCACAAGGGAGCTCCTAGTTTATCCCCAAGTCCTGTTCCAGGGTCTTCCACACAGTCTTTTTTCCAGGGTAAGACCAATGGGTCAGTGCTTTAAACTGTGCTGCTTGGTAGTATGTGAGAAAACTTCGGACCCCAGTTCACCATGGAAACAGGAGGCCATTAGTACCATGTGTGAGACCCTGTGTCCCTTCCCCCGAGAAAATTCTAAGTTTTCTCTTGGAGATCTTTCAGAACTGAGAGAGGAACCTGAACGGGCAGAGTTTCAAAGAGATAAAGGATTCAGGAAAGAGAGTTCATTTTTATAGCAGTCACTCTTCTCAGCAAGGTAATTTGAATATAGTTCCAACTTTGGGGAGCTCTTTTGCCAGGTATATGGGTAATCTAAGTGTTCTTAGTTTGTGTGTGTGTGTGGGGGGGGTAAGTAAATGGGTAGAGCCTCAGATTTATTTAGATTTTTTTCATTCTGAAAGTGTACCAAATCTAAGGAGATAATGTAAGTGAGGGAAGGAGAGATGGGGGTTATCAGTGTAAGGAGAGAGTTTATGTTCTGAATGGGGTAACTGAAGGCCTTGTATTTGAGGATGTTCCCTTACATCTGCTGCTAATGGTTCCATACATAATATAAACAGTAGGGGGGAGAGGGGGCATCCATGGTGTGTGCCATTAAAATGATGATAATTATGTGATATGGCATGTGGGGTGAGGACTGGTGTTGTGGGTGTTTTATATGTTGGAGACTACTTGGTGGAAGTTCCGTGCGATACCAAAATGTTGCCTAGTGAGTTGGAGAAAGCACCCATCAACGCAACCAAATGCCTTCTCCACGTTCAGGCTAAGTAGTAGTCCTTCTTGGTGTGTGATTTAGGATATCAATTATATTAATTGTTGTGCGAGTGTTGTTTCCTGCTTGTCTGTTTTGCACAAATCCTACCTGGTTGGGGTGTATTCAATTTGGTACATGTCTGCACAGTGTATTTGCTAGTAGCTTTGTGTTCATTTTCAAATTTGTATTTAAGAGGGTGTTTGGGTGGTAGGTTTGGCAGCTAGAATGGTCCTTACCGGATTTTGGTATTACAACAATATGAGAGTGTGACATGGTGGAGGGGATAAGGGCTCCCTCTTGGAAAATGTTATGTAGCTCTAGGAGTTTTGGTAACAGGAGTAGTTGGTTTTATAATGGTTTTATAATAGAAGTTTCAGGGCCTGGTGATTTTTTTAGAACAGTCTAGAGCACCTCTGTTGTGAAAGGAATATTTCAATTGTCCTTGTTATGGTCTTCAGGTAGGAATCCTTTGAGAACCTCCCTGTACACAGAATCTAAGTACCTGATGGTCTTCCCAAGAGCCTCTGATGGTGAGGAATGTTGCACGGTGAAAAGGCAGCAGGTCGCAACTACAGAGAAGAAATTAACAAGACCCAATCCCACAAAGTAGAGAAGGAGGCAGAAGGAAGAAACTAACACAGTTGGTAGAAAACAGAGATGTCAAAGACAGGCGTAAGTCAGTGGCTGACGGCAAACAGACCAAGACCAAGTCCAATATTCAAGCATAAGTTGGGACTGGCAGTAAACAAACAGGCGTAGATCAGGGCTGGCGGCAATCAAGGAAAGTCAAAACCATCTGGGTCACAACAGGTGGTCAATCAGGCAGAAGAATAGTCAGGTAACAAAGCTGAGTTGAAAAGGCAGGCATAAAACAGGATAATCAAGGACAGGCAAAGAGTAGACCAAGCTCCGAATCAGATGAACAGGTGATTGGGTCCATTGGTAAATCACTGCCTATCGTGCGGTTCCCTATGGGACACAAGAACAGTAAACACGCACTGTCGGCCACGGGCACTATTGCTGTGACCGGCAGTCATTTTTCCCGGCCGAGCGCTCACATTGAACGCTCAGTCAGGACAAATAATAGCTTTGTGTGTACCCAGCCTAAATGTTGTCATCACCGGTTCATCTCTTGGCGTTTGGCTAATGTGCGTGGAGATAGAGTTGCATGGATGTAATTTCTTGATGGAGATGGAGGATATCTTCCAGTGCCTTGGTGGTTGGTTAAATTTTCCACTTTATCCTCCAAATCCACTGTGTGGTCCCCTAGGTTGGCGATCAATAACCATGCCTTTTAGGTCAGACACTGGATGCCCTATACCCAAAGGGCCTAAACAGTAATATTGGATTATTATGCTTCTTGTCCAAAAGATAACCTCTGTATTATGTATATACTATATATATTTTTTGCTACTTTGCTACCTTGCTATCTTCCTTTTTTCTGGTTCACCACTAGATGGTGCCACTACTCCACTTCCTGTCTCTATTTAGGCCCCTAATGTATTTCATTTGTATCTTAGTGTCTGATGAAGGTACAGCCTTGTGTACCGAAACGTTACGCTGTTTGTGTACCCTGTGTATGAAGTTCAAGACTGATGTGCATGGTGTATTTGTCTCTACATGTATCTGACCACTAACCATGGCCTACCATTGCACTCAGCAATAAGCTCATCCATCAACTTTCACAAGGTGTGTGCAGGATTACCTCCTTTACTTGCCATCTAGCAATATCCTCATTTTCTGCCTTCTTTACTCTACTTTATATAGCAATACCAGTAACTTGAAACATTGCTTGTTTGCAGAAACTCATCCAGCTTTTTTTGAAACTGACCAATGAACCTGCCGTAACAACGTCCACTGGAAGACAGTTCCATAGCTTTACCGTTCTCACAGTGAAAAACCCTTTCCGAACTTGAAGCCTAAACCTTTTTTCTTCAAGTCTTAAGGGATGTCCTCGTGTCCTCTGACATACTCTATTGGTGAACAATGCCCCAGATAGTTTATTGTATGGCCCGTTAATGTATTTATACAAAGTAATCATATGGCAGATGGCAGAACTTTATAAAGTTCGGTCTGTTTTCAAACTTTCAAACTTCAGTAAAACACATTAAAGTCAACGGGGGAGTGATAGTTCGAAAAGTCTGGATGATTTGCAGCGAAACTAACAATGGTAACTTACTATAAATGTCTGTGGCATCTGAAATAGTCTGGGGAACATGTCACTATCACCAAAACTTATTGAAACACTTTTTAAACACGAGTGGGCAATTGTCGGGTTTTGTGCAAGCTAAACATTACGGCCAATTTGAGGGTTACTGAACGATACTTTCGAGGGTTACTGAAATCGAATGATAATTTCGAGGATTACCGAAAACAATCCATAAATTCAAGGGTTACCGAAAATGAACAATACTTTAGAGGGTTACTGAAAATCGAAGGCTATATTTGAGGGTTAGCAAACGGTCCATTCTAGGGTCAGCGAACGGCTCGTAAAAGTGAGTCCGGAAAAACAAACTAAAAAACTTTATGAGTTCGGATGAACTCAAACTATACGAACTAGTTTGAGTTTGTCCGAACTCATAAAGTCCAGCTCAAACTCAGGTTCGAGTTGAAGTTCTAGTCCATCCCTAATCCCCATGCAAGCGCCTTTTCTCCAGCATACATAATTGTAACTTTTCGAGTCTCTCTTCATATCCAAGCTCCCCCATCCCCTTATTAATTTAGTTGCCCTTCTCTAAACCCTTTCCATTTCAAAGATGTAATTTTTGTACACAGGATTCCAAAATTGCACTGCATACTAGAAATAAGGCCTTACCAATGCTTTGTAAAGAGGGAGAATAACATTTTTCTCCCTTGAATCCATACCTCTATTTATACAAGACAATACCATGCTGGCTCTGGCTGTTGCTGCCTGGTACTGCTTGGTACCCTTAAGTTTGTTATCCACCAAAACTCCAAGATCCCTTTCCAACAGGGATTCACTTAACACATAGCCATTAATAGTATAAGCAGCACAAGGATTTTCAAGTCCAAAATGCATCACCTTTCTATTGGTGAACAATGCCCCAGATAGTTTATTGTATGGCCCATTAATGTATTTATACAAAGTAATCATATGGCAGATGGCAGAACTTTATAAAGTTCGGTCTGTTTTCAAACTTTCAAACTTCAGTAAAACACATTAAAGTCAACGGGGGAGTGATAGTTCGAAAAGTCTGGATGATTTGCAGCTAAACTAACAATGGTAACTTACTATAAATGTCTGTGGCATCTGAAATAGTCTGGGGAACATGTCACTATCACCAAAACTTATTGAAACACTTCTTAAACACGAGTGGGCAATTGTCGGGTTTTGTGCAAGCTAAACATTACGGCCAATTTGAGGGTTACTGAACGATACTTTCGAGGGTTACTGAAAATAGAACCATAAATTCGAGGGTTACCGAAATCGAATGATAATTTCGAGGATTACCGAAAACAATCCATAAATTCAAGGGTTACCGAAAATGAACAATACTTTAGAGGGTTACTGAAAATCAAAGGCTATATTTGAGGGTTAGCAAACGGTCCATTCTAGGGTCAGCGAACGGCTCGTAAAAGTGAGTCCGGAAAAACAAACTAAAAAACTTTATGAGTTCGGATGAACTCAAACTATACGAACTAGTTTGAGTTTGTCCGAACTCATAAAGTCCAGCTCAAACTCAGGTTCGAGTTGAAGTTCTAGTCCATCCCTAATCCCCATGCAAGCGCCTTTTCTCCAGCATACATAATTGTAACTTTTCGAGTCTCTCTTCATATCCAAGCTCCCCCATCCCCTTATTAATTTAGTTGCCCTTCTCTAAACCCTTTCCATTTCAAAGATGTAATTTTTGTACACAGGATTCCAAAATTGCACTGCATACTAGAAATAAGGCCTTACCAATGCTTTGTAAAGAGGGAGAATAACATTTTTCTCCCTTGAATCCATACCTCTATTTATACAAGACAATACCATGCTGGCTCTGGCTGTTGCTGCCTGGTACTGCTTGGTACCCTTAAGTTTGTTATCCACCAAAACTCCAAGATCCCTTTCCAACAGGGATTCACTTAACACATAGCCATTAATAGTATAAGCAGCACAAGGATTTTCAAGTCCAAAATGCATCACCTTACATTTATCAACATTGAATTTCATCTGCCACTTAGCAGCCCAATGTGACAATCTATCTAGATCCCCCTGCATCGATTGCACATCCTCTAAAGTTTTTAATGGTCAACAAAGTTTTGTGTCATCAGTAAACACAGAAACCTTGCTGACAATACCCATTTCCAAATCATTAATAAATAGATTAAAGGATACGTGCAATGTAAAATCAAGTTATGTTCATTTCGAAGCTGCAGCTTTAAAAATGCTGTTGCCATATTTTTTTTTACCTATGTCCATCCAGAGCCTACCTTTGTGCCTTGAAAGTTGCTGACATCTTGTTACTGGTTTGCTGAATGTTAAGCTCCGCCCCTCTGAGATTTCCTCTGCTTTCTCTTGCTTGAGCCTCAAATGATAATGCCTGTGGGATCCGTGCACTCTCCTGCTTGAGCCTCAAACAGTAATGCCTGTGAGTTCCGGGCACTCTCCTGCTTGAGGCACTCTCCTACTTGAGCCTCAAACAGTAATGCCTGTGAGTTCCGTGCACTCTCCTGCTTGAGCCTCAAACAGTAATGCCTGTGAGTTCCGTGCTTTCTCTTGCTTGAGCCTCAAACGATAATGCCTGTGAGTTCCATGCACTCTCCTGCTTGAGCCTCAAACAGTAATGCCTGTGAGTTCCGTGCACTCTCCTGCTTGAGCCTCAAACAATCAGGCTATGGTAGGTTATCTATAAAGAACAAATTGTAACCAATCAAGACAGTCCACCCCCATCCCTTTAAGCAGCAGGCTATGTTTGGTTATCCATAAAGAACACACTGCTCAAAGAACTTGCAGCATTGAATTTCGACACATGGGATGCAAACTTCCTTAAGCTGGGTACACACTTGAAAGATCTTTAAAAGATCCCTCTACACACAGTCCCTAGCATTCTCCCTATGTAAAGCATAAAATGAATAGCATTGGATGAATATTTGGGACTGCTCATTTCAACAGCGACTCCCTATACTTTAAGAAAAGGCATTTCCGATTAAGTAACAAGGCCGATGGTGAACGTTCACTGGCAGCATCTTTTAGAAATGTGATACACACATTAACTATAAAGTGATGGATCCGACGGTATAGTCCAATTTTATTATTATTATTTATTATGGATTTATATAGCGCTAACATATTCCGTGGTGCTTTACAATTACATGTATACATTCACATCAGGCCCTGCCCCGAAGAGCTTACAATCTAAGCACATTTATTTGACACATAAAACCTATCAGTATGTCTTTATGATTGTGAGGGAAACCGGAGTGCCCAGAGGAAACCCACGCAAGCACAGGGAGAACATACAAACTCCTTGCAGATGTGTCCAAGGGTGGAAAAAACTCAGGACTTCAGCGCTGCAAGGCATCAGTGCTAACCACTGAGCCACCATGCTGCCCCTTTATCATTAGTATGTGTACCCACCTTTAGATCATCCAATAAATTGCCCCAATAATAAGTAAATGGCCCAAGCAGTCTCCTTTTATTATAGGTTCAGGTAATAAAGCACCATTTATCACCACTAGGGGTGCTCATTCTTACAATGCATGCTCCTTAAAATCTGTATAATGTAAAACAGACATGTCACCCTGCTATTTGAGTCTTCTGGGCAGGGTGGGGGAAAGGGGCATGGCGAGGGGGACGTGGCGAAGGGACATGACGTATGTGACGTCACCTAGGAGGTGGGCAGAGGCGGACTTAGCAGCCTAGGCAGTGGATGGAGGCGGGGTTAGGGGCATGGCGGCCAAAAGGGGGCATGACAGGGAGAAGGATAGAGGCTCCTTTCAGTCGCCTGAGTTTGCGGTGGTCTTGCATATGTGTGGGTGACCACCCCAGAATGTGGGAGACTTCTGCTAGTCGCAGGAGGGGTGGGATACCTGTTAAATACAAGGGAGATCAATAAAGCCTACTTACTAACAGAGTATAATAAATTCCTATTACATATCATATCGATTGGATTTCCTTTAAAGCCTGAACCTGGAGACCTTTGTCCTAGATTTAAGAGGCGCAGGCCATTCTCTCTATCTGTATCATTCAGAAACCCTTTGCATTTTTCTTATATAACAGAAAAAAGACTAAACCCTTCGCAATTGTGTAGTTCGAGAGAGAATTTGTAGATTTGATACATTTCCATTCAATTCAAAGTTGTCTGTTAACTGGCTCTACCCCCTCATCAAGGACACTTCTAGACCTTTTTGGTGCTTTTTAAAGCTTCCCCCTGTATACTCCTGCATCAAGCAAAGTCACTAAAATGTGGGCATGGCTTGGGGAGGTGGGTGTGATGGGTAAACGAAGACTGGCTGGTGAACTAAAGGGCTAACCTGACACTGGCTGGTGAACTAAAGGGCTGACTTTACACTGGCTGGTGAACTGGAGGGATGATCTAATATTGGCTGCTGAACCCTCCAGTTCAGCAGAAACATTTAGGTCAGAACTTTTGGTTCAGCAGACACTGTTAAGTTAGCCCTCCAGTTCAGCAGACATTTTTAGGTCAGCCCTCTAGTTCAGCAGATACTGTTAGGTCAGCCCTCCAGTTCACCAGCCACTGTTAGGTCAGCCCTCCAGTTCACCAGCCACTGTTAGGTCAGCCATACAGTTCACCAGCCAATGTTGACTTAACATTGGCTAGTGCACTGGGGGGTTGACTTAAACATGAATGGTGAACTGGAGGGCTGACCTAGCAGTGGCTAGTAAACTGAAGGGCAGATCTAACAGTGTCTGTTGACCTGGAGGGCTGACCTAACAATGTCTGCTGAACTGGGGGGCTGACATATATATGCCTCATGGATAGTGGTAATATATGTGCAAAAGTGCCCCTGAACCGAGACGGGTGCATATAAGTTGCCTACACAGACTGGTAATATAAGTTTTATCATACTGTGGCAGGAGATGGGAAGACAGGCAGAAGCAGGATCAGATCAAAGTTACTGTGGGCTGACAGCAAGTGCGCTACTGAGCACACACAACTCCCCCCCCCCCCAAATGCCCATCCAGGCAGATGGGGCAAACTTTTATTTTTAATACATTTTCCTACTCACATGGCCAATGCCGCCTGAGACAAAAGTCTCACTCTGGCTCATGGTAGTGACGTCCCAGCACCTCATAGAAGCTCAATGTTGATAAGGGCTTGTTATTCATCTGTTGATAGCCCTTGCTATTTTTCTGCAGCAATCAGCTTCTGTTCCTCTTGTATCAATACTGTTCAACATGCTGTGTCAGACGCCTGCATATAACATTATGTATGTAAATTCTATAAAGTTATAATTCCAGGATTTTTTCTGCACTTAAGGCATTTCTCTATTTGTTGATGTCCATTTTATTATGTTATATACTATAGGTGAATGATACAAGAGCCAAAAAAATATATATATAATAACATAGAGGTCCCGAGCATTTGATTTGTTAAATTTAAGACTTAAATGACTTGTGTTGCCTTATCCTGCTTCGCTAATTAATAACATCTCAAATACAGGAAATTATTCTAAACAAAAGCCCATGTATTTCCCATTGGGTAAACAGAAATCCTCTACTGACAAATCGGATTTCTGCTAAGCTTCCATCAGCGTTGAAATTCTCTGCGTCAAAATCATATATAATAAAACCCTAAGTGTGCATCCCTGTGTCCATGTGTGTGTGTCACTGTAGTTCCTATGGACTCACAACTAGAGGGAGAGTCTCTGCAGTTCCTATTGACTCCCCATTAGAGGGAGAGTCTCTGCATTTCCTATTGACTCACCACCCTAGGGTGAGTGTCTGCAGTTCCTATTGACTCAACACTAGAGGGAGAAACACAGGAAACACACGGAGGGAGAACAGCAATTAAACAGACTGCAGGTAAGGTTGCTTGGGACAGGGGCCCCTGGATTTGGGAAAGAGGGGCCACTGGATTTGGGACAGAAGGGGGCCCTTGGATTTGGGACAGAGGGGGCCCCCTGGATTTGGGACAGAGGGGGGGCCTTGGATTTGGTACAGATGGGGAGCCCTGGATTTGGGACAGATGGAGGGCTGGATTTGGGACAGAGGGGGGTCTCTGGATTTGGGACAGAGGGGGGCCTCTGGATTTGGGACAGAGGGGGGCCTAATGCCTGTGAGTTCCGTGCACTCTCCTGCTTGAGCCTCAAACAATAATGCCTGTGAGTTCCGTGCACTCTCCTGCTTGAGCCTCAAATGATAATGCCTGTGAGTTCACGCACGTGCATGGAACTCAAAGGCATTACCGTTTGAGGCTCAAGCAGGAGAAAGCAGAGGAAATCTCAGAGGGGTGGAGCTTAACATTCAGCAAACCAGTAACAAGATATCAGCAACTTCCAAGGCACAAAGCTAGGCTCTGGAGGGACATAGGTAAAAAAAATATGACAACAGTATTTTTAAAGCTGCAGCTTCCAAAAGAACATAACTTGATTTTACAGTGTACTTATCCTTTAAATAGAAGCAGCCCCAACACAGAATCCTGTGGCACTTTAGTCCATAATGATAAAGCCCCATTAACAACTACTCCCTGCATCCTATTCATTAACCAATTTTCTATACATGTACAAATGTGACTCCCCAGACCAACAGACCTTAGCTTATACATTAGTCTCTTATGGGGGACTGTATCAAAAGCCTTTGCAAAATCCAAGTATACTACATCTACTGCCAGAGGCACACATCCAGACAAGAGGAAATCTGCAAAAATAAGAAACAATGGCCTAGTTTAAACTGAACTTACCTCCCTAAGGACCCGAGGATGTATTTTATCTGGTCCAGGAGATTTATTAATATATTAACCTTATTTTGTTGTTTCTGCACTTTGGTTAGCCGAATATCATATATAATAAAACCCTAAGTGTGTGTCCATGTGTGTGTGTCACTGTAGTTCCTATGGACTCACCACTAGAGGGAGAGTCTCTGCAGTTCCTATTGACTCCCCATTAGAGGGAGAGTCTCTGCATTTCCTATTGACTCACCACTAGAGGGAGAGTGTCTGCAGTGCCTATTGACTAACCACTAGAGGGAGAAACACAGGAAACACGGAGGGACAACATCAATTAAACGGATTGCAGGTAAGGTTGCTTGGGACAGGGGCCCCTGGATTTGGGAAAAAGGGGGGGCCCTAGATTTGGGACATACAGGGGGCCCTTTGATTTGGGACAGAGGGGGGCCTCTGGATTTGGGACAGAGGGGGCCCCTGGCCTTGGACAGAGGGGGGTCTCTGGCCTTGGGACACTAAGAGGGCACTCTGGCTTTGGGACATGGAGGAGGACTATGGCCTTGGGACACTAAGGGGGCACTCTGTGCTTCTAGCCCCCGTTATTGTAGCAGGCTTAATGTCTAGTATATTATATAATGTAGTAACAATCTTACAATTGCTGTGCAGAAAGTTCTATAGTGATAACAATTTTGTTGCTACCCTACAGATCAGTGTGGTATATCTGTCATTGAAAACATTTTAACAATACATTATAAAAACATTGTAATAATGTGTATAGCTTTTCACCTAGTAAAGAAGAAGGACAGTGTGTAAAAGTTAAGACAGCCTTTAAATGTGCATGATTTTGTAGCTTTTACCACAGGACTGACACACAATACTCACAGCTGCTGGCTCAATGACTGGTTAGGGGTGGAACTGTAGCAGGGTTTTTTGAGAAAATCCATATCCCTGTCTGCTTTAAACCAAATAACTCACTGAGGCAGCAATTGGTACATTTGAATGACCTGATATCGAAACACAAGAGCGACATCATATATGCAGTGCAGTAAAGCGAATGCTCTGATTTGCACAGAAATGAAAATTCCTCAGGTCAGAAATCAGCCATTTACCTGCATCTTAAGGGAAAGGAAACACGTTTGAAGATTTTAATCTTAACATTTTGGCAAACGAACCTGACTGGTTCAAGAGAGGTGTCAAGGAGTCCATTCATGTCAAAATAAAGAGACCAAGCCTGGATAGAGGTGTGTGTGTGGGGGGGGGGGGGGTTCAAGACCAGTTTTCTGCCTTGTACAATCCTGTTTTGACACCTTCCCCTGGGCAGTTTGGATAAAACCCCTTAGCCTCAATGCATCCACACCTTGCATTTAGAAGGTCCCTAACACCTGGCTGTTATATGCTAATTGGGACTTTCCAGGGTACATAATTGCCAACAGATTCTTGTACACATCATTCTGAATTGAAAAAGCCAGTCAGATGACCAGCGAAACGTCTTCCAGAACTAAACCTTTTTAATTTGCTGTACTGTTAAAAACTGGAAACTTGATCCTGTAAAAAGTGATGAATTACTGCAGAAACTACAGTATATACATAATAAAAACTTTTGGAGAATGTGTAAGACCTCAGTACTACTGTACAACCTGTTTTCTGTGGTCCCTGAAACGTGTAAATATAAAAGATAACATTGTTTATTTACGGTAATAAATATATTAAGCAGCTTTTCTCTTGTCCATTAAATAAAATATTTATTATGTTTATTTAAAAAATTTGCAAAAATGTTTACACCGAAAAGAACCGGAATTGTTCTCATAAAAGTAACAGGCTAAGCTCAAATACATAGAAAACAAACATTTGTATTTTTTTGTTGTCTCAGTAGCATATTAAATACGCAGACACACTGTCACATCATCAGGTAAAAGGTGCTGAGAAGGTTACTTTTCTGAATTCACTTGTTTGTCTTTACCTTCCGTTTTGTTAGCAATACTATAGTAGTATGTTCGCATACGGAATTCCACATACTCAAAGTTAGGGCGTTCTTCCATCCTGAATACACAAAATTATTCATGACAGTTAGAGTAAATAATATAATACCAGAGAGCTATATGTAGAACAGATTAAAATCTGACTGATGGATTTTTCTTAAATCATTATTTAAAGTTGTAGTTCTCTAAAATTCATGCCTGATGTTACTATTCTGACAATCCAAAAATGTTAATTTGACCGCACCATCAGTGGAAATATTTTTACATTTAAAGGGACATTCCTGCCACTAAAAACATGTAATAATGATGCTCTGGAACTAATTTATTGATTTAAGTGAAAACATTGTTTTTGTCCTTCCTGGTAAATTATACAGAATTTAATTAGTAAATTATTTCCTAACCAAACTATCCAAGATAATCAATCCAGTTAGTTGTCTAAAATGTTCCTCACACCCCCTAGGAAACATGTACAGTCAGTTCAGGGGTTTTGCTGCCTGAGCCAAATGTTTGAATGCTGCTCTTCCTGCCCCCCTTGTTTTAAAATAGGTGTGGCTTCATCCATGGGCGTTTTGCCGATGGCTGTGGCCTTGCTGGTGGACGTGGGTAAAACTTTACAATTTGGAACTTGGTTAGCACTGATGCCTTGCAGCACTGAAGTCCTGAGTTCGATTCCACCCTTGGACAATTGATAGATAGATACTTATAGGTTGTATGTGTCAAATAAATGTACATAGGTTTTAAGTTCTTCGGGGCAGGGACTGAAAGATTTGCCTGTCACCACATCAAGGTAGACTCTTTCAGCAGGGCCCTAGCTAGCATAACTAGACTAACATAGCCTAACAAATTAAAGCTAACCTATCCATATAAAATGCCTTTTAACAACATCATATCTGTTACTAGGGAAAATTCAATAGGCGTCATTAAGTTACAGATTATTGGTGTTCTTGGGGGGGGGATGCTTTCAGACAATGGAGTATAACAATTCCAGTTTAGTCCTTCTTTATACTTATAACATTCTGTGCATATAATAGAGGTAAAGACAGCAAGCAGGTAGACATCATGGTGCAATATTTTGGACTAATCAATTGATTGCAGCATTTCACTGTTAAGCATCTCAGGTGTATGTGGTTAAAGTGCCAACTAGAGTGTTGGCTCTTACCTCCCTTAGATACATAAAATGTTGTTAAAGGGAATTAAAACACTTATATAAATTACACAGCAATATTCTGAGATGGAAAAACAGGCACCCAGCAAGGTCTAGGCTACCCAGCAAGGGCCAGCACCCCACCCCAAAGCCCCCCAAAAACTCACTGACACACAAAAAAGGCACTTTTTTTGTCACAAAAAACTGTCATTCTGTTAGTGTCACTCTCACAACAGTAGGCAAAGGCAACAGATGCTTAGAAGATTCACCACCACTTTGGCTTGTTCTCTCTGTAATATCTGCACCTAACTGCCACTGTACCACATCACCCCCCCCCCTCTATTGCCTGCTGCTGCCAGACTGTTAATCATCTGCTGACACAAGAGGAGACTCAGAGGACCAATTTTTATTAAGGAATGAATAGTGTTTTGATTGGTTCCACTAAATACCTTCCTTGACTAGGAGCCGTACGCTGAGCAGCAGGGTGTGTATGTCTCTTAAGAAGCAGAAGGGGGGTTGAAGCAATTTCAAGGTACCATGTATTGGAGTCATGCAGGCGGCGCTCACACTCCTTGTGGCTGTGACTGCATGTTTGCTGGTCAAGGGAAAAAATTTTTTTCCACCACTGCCTGTCTGCCGCCTTTCTTCTTCAGTGCAGGGGTGCTGCCTAAGAAAAATGTCTCACTCTACCCAATGTTAGATGTGGCCCTGAGTAAAATGGACATTTACATGTGATGATCATCACAAAATGCACAGCAGATTTTATAAGGATATGTCTGTAATTTGCATGTACACTTAATTATTACTATACCTATGTATTTCCCAGGTTTAGGTGGACCATGTAGTTAGAGAGGCTGAGAAAGCTGTCCCCTGAGGTTTACTAAAACATTGGGTAGTTTGTAAACCCATGTTCAACAATAGTAGCAATTACTGCATCTCCTGTACACTTAGGAAAAAGCAGGAAATGTACACTAAAGCAATTATTGTATTTTCATTTATGCCAGCATTACATTTTCAAATGCAAAACTGGTAAAAAAAAAAAAAGAACTTGACATAAGGGAAACCAAGCACAACGCATGCCTCCTAAAATCCTTCTTTATGGAAAAATAATAATAAAAACAGCCTGTAAGCAATGAGGGTGGTACGGTAGCTATGGAAAGTGTTTGGAAGATGCAAGTAATAAGCAGAATATCTATAGCTCATTTGCAGTTTGCTCAGAGTTTCTTACTTGATTATCCAGCAGTCTAACATAAGTTGATACATTTCAGGTGGACAATCTGTTGGACAGGGCAGGCGCTCGTTTCTATCAATAAAACTCATAACTTCGGTCCCTTTGAGTTTCTAAAGCAGACACAGACATTTATTTTTAAGGATGAGATTTGTTACATATCAATGAGCAGTTATATAACTTGTTAATATTTCCAAGTCTTACCCTGTAGGGTTTCTGCCCATAGCTGAATGCCTCCCACATGGTTATACCATAGCTCCATACGTCACTACGGCTTGAAAACTTACGATAGTTGATGCTCTCAGGAGCATACCACTTCAAAGGCCATTTTCCAAAGGCCCGAGCCTACAAGATGTACAGTAAGAAAAAGAATAAGTTTCATTTTTTATAAAATTGTACTTATTTAAAGAGTTGAATTACAACTATCCAGGTTCTGGGGTAAATTCATTTACAGTAAAAAAAAAAACTCATCCCTTCTGAAGAAATATAGGTAGCTCCATTATATTACAAGTTGCTTTGCTCCCTCTGGTAGCATGAGCTTAGTCTGAATCTGTGCAGGGTACAACAATATATAAATGGAATACGTTGCTCAAATTAAAGGAACTGTAAACTAAAAAAAATAAGTGTTTGCCAATCGCTTCTATTATTCACAGGGAGGTGAGAACGCTTATTCTCACCTCCCTGTGAATAATAAATTGCTCAGGGGACACAGCCGAACTTACCTTACCTGGCACTCCACTAGCAGGTCCTTCTGATCTGACAGCCGTGCTGTCCTGCTCTCCCGATCTTTTGTATTGGCGCGCATGCGCCAAAGATAGGCGCGTGGTCGGGAGACGGGCAACGCGGCTGTCAGATCAGAAGGAGCGAGTGGAGCGCCAGGTAAGGTAAGTTCGGCTGTGTCCCCTGAGCAAATTATTATTCACAGGGAGATGAGAATAAGCTTTCTCACCTCCCTGGTAATAATAGAAATGATTGTCAAACACTTATTTTTTTAGGTTTACAGTTCCTTTAAATATATTTTAGCCCTAAAAAATAAATTTGTCACCCCACCTCTAGGCCTACAATCCACTGATAATAATAGAGGTAAAACAGATACAGACGTTTGCTTGACATTTTATTGTGCAGACAATTCTACACTAGATTATAGACTGATCTGTGTTTATTTAAATAACCATTACACATAAGGCTGCTCTACTACTTTGCAGGCATGGTATTTAATCTCCTTCCTAGTTCATTCAGTTCACCTTTCAGATGCTACTATTGAGGTTAAATTCTCACAAGTCAGTTGGCCTGTTTGCATGTCTAAATTCACAGTGTGCATATGTATTGAAACTGCAATGTATGTTGTTTTTTTTTATACATTTCCTTTCTGCTTTATTTAGTGATCTGGTAACTCAGTCTTTAGGGAGTATGAAATATTTAGGCCTAGTAATATAAAAATACTGCACATACACACACAAAAAAGAAAACAATCCTGATTTCCAAAAATGATTAGGTTGCAATATTCAGGTCAGATATACAAATATAATCACGTTTCTTTATAATCAAGTACTATATACCAGGGGTAAAAATTTCATTGCAAGCTTCTTTGAAATTCAGTGCCCGCTGTTGCAAAATCATTGCACCCACCAACACAGAAATACAGTAGCCAACATCTCATTGGAAATCTTAGTTACGATCTTAGTAAGACTTCTCATGAACAATCACATTCTTCTGTGTTTAACTGTTTTCACAGATTACTGATTAGTATCAAATTATGGAGAAACACCTTCTTATAACAGAAGGCATCTTGCAGTCTCATGCTATATGAATAGCATTGCCCACAAAACCTAAGAAAGTAATTTCTTACTCCCATGTTCCCCAGAGTAAGGGGCAGAGATATGCAAAATACTCCTTTATGTCCTTTATGTCTCCTTTCTGTTATAAGAAGGTGTTTCTCCATTTTTGTCCTCAGTGAAGGGCTTTTTGCTCCTTTTATCCTTTCTCTCCGTAAGATTTCTAGCTGCCTTGTCTACTGTACACCCAAGTCCTACACTATAGAGCCATGAATCTGCATCTTGCACTGACGAGATCTAACAAGATCGTAACATGTCGTGTCTGCAGGTCAGATGATTGGCTCTATATATTAAGCTATATTGCATGTTATTAACCAGCGGTTCTGGACACATGCCTAAGCTAAGGGACATAAAGGAGTATTTTGCATATCTCCGCCCCTTACTCTGGGGAACATGGGAGTAAGAAATTACTTCTTGTTTCTTAGGTCTTGTGGGCAATGCTATTCATATAGCATGAGACTGCAAGATGCCTTCTGTTATAAGAAGGTGTTTCTCCATTTTTATGCTCAGTGAAGGGCTTTTGCTCCTTTTTGCCCCTCTTTCCCTGAGCTTTCTAGCTGCCTTTTTACTGTATCAAATTATAACACATTAGCTTTTTATTTGAATATTTCTGTATTATAGCATACTGTAATGCATTGCAAATATTTGAAAAATATATCTTCCATATTTCTATTTTATTTTGCTTTTTATTAGCCTATTAATTGATTTAATAACATTATATGCATTAAAGATAAATAATAGATGATTATTTTGGATCTCCCATGCATTATGCAAGTAAATGGCAAGAAGCAAAAGAATAGGAGTAAGAATCAACCATAGAATATTCTTGGCATGTATTTAAAGGAAATTATGCTACCACCAACCTCCATTTTTAAATCCCCAGGGTAATGGCCTAAGCTGCTAGGCTGGATTTTGTTGTGTTTGTTAAACAATGACAATAGTTGTTATTATTACAGCAAAAGTTAGAATTATATTACTATGAATGGCCACAGGAAAAGTCTAGCTGGCTAACGCACGCAACTGTCACACCAATTAAGCAGCTAACCGGTGTCACCTAGTATAACTTATTAGTGTCTATCTATCAACTGTGCAATTACTACTTTCAGTAATCAGAGATCAGAGATTATGGGGCTGTAATCAGTGATACCTTTATCATCAGCTCCTCTTGTCATCCTCCTAAGATGGCAGCACCTATGGTCCCGGCGCTCCGGTCGGCCACACAAAGGTTTAAATTGTGTGTGTTTAAATGCCGGCTACTTGCCTCCATTTAGCATTTGCTTTTTAGCATGTGCCTTTTGTCACATGATGGCTCAGTGGTCCTGAGTTCGATTCCACCCTTGGACACATCTGCAAGGAGTTTGTATGTTCTCCCCGTGCTTGCGTGGGTTTCCTCCGGACACTCTGGTCTCCCCCACAATCATAAATACATACTGATAGGTTGTATGTGCCAAATAAATGTGCTTAGGGTGTAAGCTCTTTGGGGAAGGGCCTGATGTGAATGTATGTAATTGTAAAGCGCTACGGAAGATGTTGGCACTATATAAATCCACAATAATAATAATAATAAAAATAACATACATACAGGCAACAAATTCATATAAAACACAGATACAAACATATTGTGTCTTTGTTTTGAAATGTCCTTGGAAATTGGTGTTTGTGTGAAAGATTATACTTTTCTTTAAGAAGAGATATTCACCAAGAAAGTTCTAAGTTCTACACAGGATTTAATTGCTTTAAGAATAAACCCTATCACAGTTGACCAAATATTGCACTGCCACCTAGTGACAATTTGTGACTTTTAAAATAATTTTTAGAACAAATGTGTTTAAACAAAAATGTGCACTGACCCTGGAAAGTATTTTTGGAACAATATACACAATATAGAAAAACATCATTAAAGTTTAAACTTAACTATGCAATAATTTGACAGTGGGAATCTCTGCATATTGAATCTCACTGACAGCACTTATTTACTTTACTTTATGGGCCACAGAACTTACTTTACTTAAAGGAAATTATAGTGCATATAAACTATAGTTTATATATAGTTTTTTTATTTAAAAAAAGAAACCAAAAAAAAACTGCTTCTGCCTGGTTTCAGAACTAACTTTAATACAGGTAAGTGTAGTTGTTAATTAATTCACAAAATTCATTAATAACCGGTCTTTGTTATTGATCCTTTAGCTAGTTATCAATCCAAGTACAAAAAAAAGGTTGAGACCACAGTTTCTTATCTTACATAATAGCCTATGAGGTACGGTATCAAAGATTTTTGCAAAATCCAAATACGGTCACATTCACAGATTTAGGTTACAAATCACTTAATTATAGAAGGCAATCAAATTGGTTAGGTGGGTTCTATTAAAGGGAATGTCCACCCCTCCACACACAAAGCCTTACCCGCTTTAAAACACCCGATAAGCAGGACTTCGTTAACTTAAAATCTTCCAATTCGGCTCCCACACTGAGCTATTATGCTCACAAGCTCCTCCTCGCTCCACCGCTGCGTCTCTCCACTTCCGGGTAAGGCAGTCAGTGTCGGCCGTGACAGTGACGTCATACTTCTACATAGTAGCACGCCGATTATAACAAAATTATATTACAGATGGGTCTCATTCAAAAACATTAAGGGGTGGATTATAATATTATAATCTAAAATGTAATTACGTATCTTACCCCCTTAATATTAATTCTAAAAGCTTTCACTCCACAGATGTCAAACTGACAGGCCTATAATTACCTTCAGTAAAAGTTGGGAAGTTTGATAGTTCAAAAACGCAAAGTGGCAAAGTTTCTAATGGAATACCTCCCAAAAAGGGGGTATGACAATATACCAGCCGGCACCCCCATTATCAAGGATTGCAAAAGGTGCATCTTGCGCCACTTGAGACAGAAACTGCGGCAGTAGCTTGATGTAGACCGGACACCAGCGCAACTGCAGAAATGCTGGTCAGATCTAAAAAGACAGCGGCCCAGCTATGTAAGGGACATCCAAAGGAGTGTCCAAGGCAAGTATAATGTATGTATGTATGTATAATTTTATTTATGAAGTGCCGCTTGGGTACGCAGCGCTGTACATTATAAAATACAGAATATACAAACAAGGGGATAAGTGCAAGCCATTATACAGATAGACAAAAATTAAGTTAAATTCAATTTCATACATCGGTTAAGAAAGCATATATATAAATTATGTATAAATGGATATTAGTGCAACAAGCCTCGACACATTAGGAATGAGATCCCTGCCCTGAAGAGCTTACAATCTAAGAGGGGGGAGAACATACAGGTACAAGTGAGGGGGATGGGTACAAAGTGCTTAAAAGGACTAACAATCATTAGTTGTGCTGATGCTCAGAAAGGTAGGAGGACAGTCTAGATTTAAAAGCATTAATGGATGTCACCAGGCGAAGCGAGAGAGGGAGAGAGTTCCAAAGGTAGGAGGCAGCAAGAGAGAATGGTTTAAGGCGGGATGCAGCCTTGAACCAGTTTAACAGTATAACATTTTTATTCATTTTTTTCAACCTTGATTGTTATATAAAAGTTGTATAAAATCAGGCGGTTCTGCAGCAGATTGTTCTGCTGCTGGAACTCAGGCAGACAAGCCGATGTATAACCACATGAAGTGACTGCACTTTTGTTGTTATGTTTATAGTTATGAAAATCATTTCTGATTGCCGATAGCGCTTTGTGAACCGCCATTAGTACCAGCCATAACTTATAATGCTAGTTAGTGTTAGTTAATATTAATATAACTGTTAATGTTAGTAAATGTTAGTTAAAGGTACACACAAAAAATATTGACATGTTATATATCTTAGCAACTCAGGTGCACTCCAATAATTTGATAATTCTCAAACATTCGAAAAGGAACAAAAGTTCAGAAAGTTCAAGATAGTTAACGTTCGGGTCAAACTCGGGTTCGAGTTCGGTTCTAAGTCCATCTCTAGTGGCAGCACCATTTCCAAATATATTAGGAAATAGCGGCTTGCAGCATATTCAATATACGCTAAGTTAGGTTTTGCACTACCTCGTATCATGAAACTTAACGTCTTACCTGACCAGGGTTCCGTGACGCAGTAAGACTCGCAAACGGATTAATTGTATTGTGAGATCAAGTTTAGGTAAGTAGATTACATTGACCCCTAAATCTCTTTTGCACTTCTTCCTGAGTGAGACAACTGTGTCTTACCTCCCGTTCTTCAATAAAACCTGCAGGCGCCAGGAGAGAAGGTAAGCTACTTACCGGTTTGATCGCTCATCCGTCACGTAGTCTGACAGGTCCCAATGGACTCTGTCTTCAGTTCGCATGCAAGTAGAAGACAGAGTCCGTTAGGACCTGTCAGAGTATGCAGCAGAGGAGTGAACGATCGGGTAAGTAGCTTACCTTCTCTCCTAGCTCCTGCAGGTTTTATTGAAGAACGGGCGATAGGACACAGCTCCTTTACCTCCCGTTCTTCAATAAAACTAAATGGCAAAAAAAAAATATTTCCAGTGGAGATACCCTTTAAGATCTTTGCCTTTTCTTTGGTACTATCCACCAGCTTGCCAGTTTCTGAAAGCAATGCACCAACCCCATCTTTAGGATTTTTATTGAGAATATATTCAAAAAAACAAATTCGGGATTTCACAGCAATAGACTTTTCATATTCTGTTTTTGCTTTTTTACACAGTCTGCTTTTACCTTATATCTTTATATATCTTTTAAGTCTCCCAGTGACCAAGTTAACTTTAGTGCCCAAAATACACCTGTCTTCTTACCCAACTCAGAACTACCGTAAGCATTTTATTACACCCTAGAGGTTTTCACTTATTCTGATTATTCTGTTTACATTTGCTTATAAGAGGAATAAATTGTGATTAATATTTGTTTAACAGAGAAAAAAGACTCTATTTAGGTGTTAAGCCTCAAGAATATAGCCTTCTAATAAACTGATTGCATAGCTTCTCTTGGTAAAGTTTGCTTGTCTAAAATGTAATAATTTAAAGGGGCATGGAAAATATATATAGATGCAATATCTCAGCCATTTGCTGATGCCACTGCCAGCCCGGACCCTTATGCTGCTGCTGTGCATGGAAAAGGCATAGAACAGCAGCAGCAGAGAGCCGAGGGAATGCTCAGTAAGTATACTTAGGTATGTTCCTAACAGAAATATTTACTGATTGGCTGTTGGGTGGATTGGTCAAACATGCTCAGATCTCTACCAAGCAACTCAATCAATCCAGGGAAAGCAAGACCATAACACACATAGGGGTCCTGCAAACAGGAAGTCAGTAAGTCACAGGGCCCAGGGACTGAGGAGGCCTGCAATCAGCAGTTTTTAAACAGCTGATCGCGCACCCTCAGTAAAGATACGCCCGATCATCTGTTTAAAAGCCTGGTGCCGGTATTTTAAATAGCACCTTTACTGTGGACATGTAAACAGTTGTTTAAAAACAGCTGATTGGGCCTTAGCAGGGGTGTGTCAGGGGCCTGGCCTCCAAGCCTGCGGGATGGCCCAGGCCTCTCCTCCTGTTTGGAAGCATTTATTTATGCACAGAGAAATTCTAAAAGGGAAAAATTAAGATCATTGTAATGGGAATATAATGCTTTTTCTTAGAAGCATACGTATTTGCACTGAACTTACCCTAAATAATAAAAAGCTGTGTTGCTTATTCATAAATTAAGTGGAAATGATGCTAGATTACTTAGAAAAGTAAATTTTCTTTAAAATGTTGTTTTTTCTTATTTTATTCAACTTCAACAATTTTTTGCATTATAATAAAAACCTAAGAATACAAAATCCGCCAGGCAGTAGAAAAACATTTACCTTGTAATAGCTATCATCAGCTGCGAGAGCTTTAGAAAGCCCAAAGTCACTGATTTTGGCATAATGTTGGTTCACCAAAAGGACATTACGTGCTGCAAGGTCACGATGGACAAAATTCTTTCCTTCAAGATACTTCATTCCCATAGACACTTGGTGCATAAGCTCCACTACATTACTAACAGGTACCTGATCCCTGAAAGAAATAAGTGCACTCAATCAACCAAACTGTATAAATAGGGCTCAACATCAACTTTTCAAACAGACAGAGAAATAAGAGTTTTTGTATCTGATGGAACAGGCAGGAAATCAGGAAGCTCTGGTGGTGCGGGGGAGGCCTGAGGCATTATAAGGTAATTTAATTAAGCCAAACTATTCTGGACCCTCCTGTGCTGCATCCTAGTGTTATTTCTGTAAGCTACAACATCTACTCACTTCTTAGAAGACAAGAACTTGTTCAGGGGCCCTCCAGGTGCCATCTCCATAACTAGCATGAGACATTCTGCCTGACACACTCCTATCATCCTCACAATATAAGGGTTGTCTAGCTGATGCATAATTTCTGCTTCTTTCATCATCTCTTCCTTTACTGTTTTTTCATCCTGTACTTTAAGCATTTTTACAGCTACATCAATCTGACGCCTGTAAGAAAAGATAACAAGTCACAGGGAAGATGAAAGATACAATGCAAGGTAGATTTTTTTTTTAATTTAAATTATATAGCACTCTCATAAAACTAAAGGGGTGATCCCACAGTCTCTACTCTATGACATACAGTGATGAATTAAGATCCCTCATGGTATATACCACATAAGTGTGGTGATTGCATGCATTAGGAAGACTGTGTCTTAATGCACATTGTGGGACATAGCTACCAATATTTACATATTATGGAGAAATATAGTCCATATAAATTTTTTTGTAAAAAAAACAGTTAAAATGAATTATATTACTATATTATATTACAATATATAATATATGCATTGCCATTGCGTATTATATATACTTTTAAAAGTAAAAAAAAGGAGTTCCATGACTTTAAAGCAGACTGCAGGCCAAGTTTTTTTATATATACCATGGAACTCCAAGTGGAATTTTAGATATCCTTACATTTCTTAAATAAGGTATGCATTATTGCCAATTACACACAAGTTTCTGAGAGTGTCACATGACATGACATAGCTAAGCACTGATTATAACTAGGGATAAGTCCTAGTTCCAAAACAAACCTGGTTTTAATTTTGAACTGCCGGGTTATAACAGAAAATAAGGTGAAAATATTTAAAATTGTGCTTCAAAAGTTGAAAATTTGAAAAATTCCTTTCTAATTGGGTTTCCATTTAATTTTTTCGGAATTTCAATACATTCCACAGAACAGATGGTAGAAAGTTAGAAAGTACTTGCCTCAACATCCTTCTCAACATGGAAGATTCCACTCAGGGGCCTTTTCTTTACCTCTATGAGCTCATTTTAGGTTCTGTTTGTTCCCCAAATCTGAAGCTGACATTTTCCCTTGCCTGCCAGTACTTTTACCTTGATTACATTTTCAGCACCTGTGTGATTTCCACTCCCACCTCTTAACCCCTATGATGTAGGAATATATTAAATCATCAATATTCAAATTGGTGGTGCAGCTGATTAACCCTTTCCTAGTAGCAGTGTTGTAGTGTGATGTATATAGGTCTGGGTATCTAGTGTGTCCGGATCTGAAATAATGTATGTCTCACCTACGGCTTTCACTCCACCAAATCCGATATAAACAATAAATTGCAGGTGAAACATACAAAGACACAGGTCTGTAACTGTCAATATTGAAAGTTTATTGCAAAACATGCGTGCTACATGTTTCAGACCCACTCAAGCACTTGAGGAAGGACAAGTGGGTCAGAAACATGTAGCATGCATGTTTTGCAATAAACCTGCACTACTCACAGTTACAGACATGTGTCTTTGTATGTTTTACCTGCAATGTATTGTTTAAGTGTTGGAGGGCCATATTTAAAAACATGCGATACTGTGGGTTTTCGTTACTGTATGACCATGGCAGTGGTAAACCATGCTGTAAACTACCGTAATGATATTCTATGGGAGGTCGTAATTTAACGTTCGCTATCATACATTTATAAGTTTTCCGATAGCAATCATAAATTAACAATCGCCATAACGATCGCTAAAGAAGGCCATACCACCCCATTATAAATGCGGCCCGAAGCGGGAAGGTCTCTAGCTCTCCCTGTCAGCTGCAGCAATATTAGTGGAAAGTGTAGCTTCTTAAAGGGTATCTCCACTCGTTTTTTTCAAGTTTTGGTAATCCAGTTCTATTGAAGAACGGGAGGTAAAGGAGCTGTGCCTTACCTTCCGTTCTTCAGGAGACTGGTGACAAGCTAAGAAACCTACCCGCTCGCTCCTTCCCCCAGTGCTTGGTCTGACAGGTCCCGACGGACCTTGTCTTCTATGCCCATAGATCGCGCATGCGCATAGAAGACAAGGTCCGTCGGGACCTGTCAGACTACGCGCCGGGGGAGCGAGCGAGTGGGTAAGTTTCTTAGCTTGTCACCAGTCTCCTGTGTGTTCTATTGAAGAACAGAAGGTAAGGCACAGCTCCTTATCCTCCCGTTCTTCAATAGAACTGAATTACCAAAACTTGTGGAGATACCCTTTAAAGGGGAATGTTGGGGGGTAGGAAGAGTGTATTTTTATAGAAACCACATGGTGTAGAACTGTAGGGGGACGATAGTGAAGTGAACCTGATTTTAGCACAGCTCTGTGCAATACATTTCTCATCAGTGTACCTTATTAAAGGGAATGTTGGAGGGTAGGAAGATTGTGTTTTTAATTCAGCTGTCTGTATAAAAACAACAACCTATGACTAATCAGTAGTCATAAATGTTCTATAAATGATTTCTACACAAACATGCTGAATTCAGAGGTGAGAAACAAATGGTTTTACTAAGTGACAGTTAAAAAGTCTGTGGAGCTGCCTTTGTATTTTGGGTTTAGTTCTCCTTTAAGCACTGTTTAGATGTCTATCATTTGCAAGTCTAGTGCATTATTATAAAGAAAAATGTACTCATATTAGTATTATTACTCCTAGTATATAAAATAGTCACCAAGGAGTTCCATGCCCATTTAAAATGGGCAGCAGGCTACACGAAAATCCAAGGTGCCTTTTAATATCCTTACATTGCATTATTGCTTACAGTTAAGTACAAAGGTGAGTCATGTGACAATAATGATATAGCTAAGCTCTAACACAATTTATAATCATTTAGATAATTTAAAGGATATACATGGCTTGTGTTTATTCACTTACGCTTACCTAAAATATATAACAATGTGTGCATGTTCTAGTCTTTTTAAAGGAGAACTAAAGTCCCAAGACAACATTGTCCCAATAGAGAGAGCACATTCACAAACGAACAACAAGCTGTGTCTCATGTCTCCCTTTGCTGTGGATGCTGGGTGATTTATGAAAATAGCCTGTGTGTACTAAGGGTCAGCTCCCATAATTCACCTTATCTGGGAACATCCATCTAAGTGTCCGCCGGACACTTCACAGGAAACTGCAGTCTTGCTTCCTGGAAGCTGACAGCCAATCATGTTACAGCTCAGAGTTCCCTCCCTCTGACACAGAACACAGATACCAGTGCAGTTTTTGTGTAAACACATTAGAAATGCTCCTGTCCCTAACAATGATAAATTCCTATGCTTTACATACAAAAAAGAAAAGTAATCTTTGCAGTGTATGTCTTTGCTAGCATGGATGAAAGAAACAGAACATTTAACATTTCAGCAAAAAATAAAAGTAAGTATGGGGAATCGAACCAGCAACCTTCTATTCTGTCTTTCTAAAAAGAAAGCTTTCTACCACTAGGCCACAAGGGCTAATAAGTAATGGACTAGTACATGTAGAGTCTTTATCTTTTGCTAGACACATAATAAAAACAAAAAAGGGAACATGGGGATCGAACCTGTGTCCCAATAGTCTGATTTTTTTCCCTAACCCAGCACTTTAGCAGAGCACGCCACAGGTGAACTCTCAATCAATAGAAGTAAATGTCAGTAAAATCAGTACACTGTTTTGTCTTGCTACTGGAAGACTGTCAGCAATTCACACTGGTTGGTAAATAAATAACAGAGCTGCTATATATAAAGATTGTACATATGTAGAATGTTCTAGAAACATGGAAACAAACAAACAAAAAAAGCACTAAATTCAGGCAGTAGACTATTTTATATTGTTTCATAAGTAAACTAGGGGATTTGAACTTGCGACTTCTTGGTCTGATTGTTTCTAAACACACAGCATTTACATGGTGCGCCACCAGCAAATCAGCTGTGATTCCAGGTACATTTAGAGGCTTTATCTTTCACTAGAAAGAGATGCTAGAAACTCTGTACATAGAGACAGTGAATGCTGGGGTCAGGGGGCGTGGCTCTTTGAAGCCAACATGGGCTATGAGTTGTACTGGCAACAAGATGGAAGCCTCCTTTGTTACAGAATCTATTACTCATATCTACTAAATGCAAATAACTAGAGAAGAATCTTTCAACGTGTAGGTGTTCTGGGGAGAAAAACTTTCACATTAGGATCTGAAAAACTGAAGTTTAGTTCTCCTTTAAGACAGAAAAGTGTTAACACTTACTTTTTTAATTTATAGACACCTTTTTTGACACAGCCAAAATTTCCAGACCCAAGCTCCACTTCATCTATGAGAAGAAGATCTCTATTCACAAACAGCTTACGTTCCTTTAACTCCTCTGGATCACTGTAAGGACTCTCATAAACACTGGTATCCATTGGTAAGATACGGGATTTCTCTTTAATAGTTAAAGAAAAGAAAATTGCATTTGTAAAAAAGTTTTCATTTGAAGAAAACAATGGTGAATAATTTTATGTCCAATGGGGTCTTAAATTCTCACCAGTGAAAGGTTCTGGGGTATAACCATCTGAGTTGGCACTTGATGCCAATTGCCTCTGAATAGAAAAAAAAAGAACAGATCAAGAGAACACATTTTAATAGTCACAAATGGAACTGCCAAATAAAAAAGCCGGTTGTTCCCTGTAGAGTTCCACTAGCAGACCATGGCATGCTTCACTAATTCCCATACTGGGGCATATTCCTATAAGTTTGTTAAGTTTTTACCACCATTATCGACATACATAAACTCATACCGCCACATATCAACATTTCCCGATTTGTAGGCAAGTATCTTATGCATATGTTCATGATGTTCTTTGTTTTTTAACCATGATTGTAATCAAATTTTTAGTTTAATAATTATTAAAAGGGGAAAAAAACAATGATCTCTGAGCAAAAACAAACTCTATCAATGTTACACTAACCCAGTTGTTCAGTACATATGTTGTTTGAACATTTCTGGAAGAAATGTTAAAGGGCAACTATACTGGGGGTTTTGTCCATTATTGGAAAGTAAAACGATCGTTATCAGTAATTTACAATTGCAGAAATTAACGGTCGGTTGAGCCGTTAGTCTTGCATCTTAAGGATAAAGGACATACCTTGCATACCTGCATCTTAAAGGTAAAGGACATACCTTTGAAGATTGTAATGATGACATATTGGCAAAGGAACGTGACTGGTTCAAGAGAGGTCTCAAGGAGGCCATTTATGTAAAAATAAAGAAACCAAGCCTAAATAGAGGTGGGGGGGTTCAACACCAACTGTCTGCCATGTACAATGCTGTTTTGACACCTTACTCTGGGCGTTCCTATAACACCTCGGTCGGTTTAGCCGTTAGTCCTGCATCTTAAGGATAAAGGACATACCTTGCATACATGCATCTTAAAGGTAAAAGACATACCTTTGAAGATTGTAATGTTGACATATTGGCAAAGGAACGTGACTGGTTCAAGAGAGGTGTCAAGGAGGCCATTTATGTAAAAATAAAGAAACCAAGCCTAAATAGAGGTGGGGGGTTCAACACCAACTGTCTGCCATGTACAATGCTGTTTTAACACCTTACTCTGGGCGTTCCTATAACACCTCTTAGCCACTATCCAATCACGCCCTTAACACCTGGCTGTGATATGCTAATTGGGATTTTCCAGGGTATATAATTGCCACAGATTCTTGTACAAGTCATTCTGAATTGAGAAAGCCAGTCGGATGACTAGCGAAACGTCTTCAAGAACTAAACTTCAAGTCCAGTTGATCTAATTGAATACAACAGATGTACCATGACCTGGATGAATGAGAACCTTCACAAGCATATCATAAAAATTGTTTAAATCTGCCACAGTTTCTCACAGATTGCATTCTATCTGCATGCCCTTCAACATTACCCCTTTAATTAGGGGTGTAGTTCTAATGATGAAAGTTTAAACGATCAGGTCCGCAGATGCCTTGTTAGCTGAGAGGGGCAGCAGGCTAACCCGTTTTATATATTTTATATTATATCACACACGGTGACTAGGAGTAGTTATACAAAATCCATCTGTGTATTTCACTGTACTTAAAAATCCACACAAATTCCCATTCTCAAAATGCACTGCTACAGGCTAGTATGCTTCTCTTATACACTCTTTTTATATGGAGGGTGGGGTCTCTATTCAATGCTAGTTCATATGGCAAGAAATCTATAAAGCTCCTGAATGGGCCAGGTGCCTTCAGCAGCCTAGGCACACATGGGAGCATAGTCTGCTTGGAGAGTGGTAGGCGGGCAGTTTAGGGATTGGTAGGAGGCAGGACGGTTAGTTCAGGAGGGAGTCGTGGGCTTCTTGTCGGTAGCACTCTCCCTCCCCCCACCCCATTTATAAAAATGTTTATACTTTTATGTCGCTGTTTATTCAAGGGGTGTAAGATTGCCCATATGGGTGGATAGTTGCTTTTGTATATAAGCATTCCCGGGCTATTGTAGCAGGGAATAATGTTAATCGGAATGATATTGGTACTGCACTGTTGTTACAGTTCTAAAAGTTATACAGTTATAAAGTGAGTAATATGTGGTAAATCTCTGACTACTGAATAAACAAAATAAAGTTCATTTGTCAAGTGTGTTTTCTTTATGATATCAGCATGTGACTCGCCATGCTCCCATGCCTTTATTAGTTACACTCATAGAAACAACATGGTGCAGAGATGCAGGTACAACATAATGAAGTAAACCTTATCTTTTTATTAGGTCTGAACATGCCCTCCACAGGTGTGGGATATTTTGTTCTACTTGGAACTTCTCCTTTATACTTCTTGCACAAAAGGTCTCAGTGTCATTATTTATATTGGATATTCATAGCTCCAATCAAACATTAAAACGAAGGCAATATTTATAAACCCACGGTATCACGAAAAAGCTAAAGTATCATCGCGGTTGTACCATGATTGTACACTGAGGGCAATTGCGCCCAAGATTTTCATTTAAAACGGACATCACGGAAACGCGAACATTTTTGCGATTTACGTTCCGCATGCGATTGCAAGTCTGTTCGTGTTTTGCGTTCAACCATTTTTTTGTGCAATCAAATGCGTTTTCTCTTTGTAAATTGCAATAACGCTCGCGATTTCGTGCGTTGTAGTGTGGCCTCAGCCTTATGACCCAACATGCATTAATTACTGAGCCTTAGAATACCATGCGGTAGTAAACTATCGCAATGGTATTCTATGTGGATGGTAAATCTATGATTTTGTTATAGTAGATTTACGATCAGTTATATTGCTATTGTAAATCTAAGATAAAAAATTTGTTTAATGATAGTTTTCCTGATTGTTAAAGGCACGGTATTACTAAAAAGCGATGCCGCGCCTTAATTAATACCCCCTAACTGCTAATTAGCCCAATTTCGATTTATTGCCAATTTGTCAAAAATCTGTGAAAAAATTATGATTTTCGATATTCCACTGGTCAAATTTGCTGATTAAGCATTGAAATTAACCATTTATGAACAAAAATTGCGATTGCTAGCGCCGATTACCTAAAACCCAACAAAACAGCTTCAGGGAGATATAATAGTGTTGGCATTATCACTTAAGTATGAGATGTAATACAATCTCAGATAGAAATTTACCTTCACTCATTCCTGTGATGTATTAATGGTCACAAAGTGTTTAATAGATTGGGGAAATTAGTACGGTTATTTGTGATCATTTGCGTGGCTTTTTTTGTCACAATTAAACCATGTTAAAGGAGAAATAAAGTCCCCAGACAACATTGTCCCAATAGACAGAGCACATTCAGAAACACACAGTAAGCTGTGTCTCACCTCTCCCTTTGCTGTGGATGCTGGGTGATTTATGAAAATAACCTGTGAGTACAAGGGGTCAGCTCCCATAATTCACCTTATCTGGGAACACCCCGCTAAGTGTAAGCAGTACACATTTACAGGAAACTGCAGTCTTGCTTCCTGGAAGCTGACAGCCAATCATGTTACAGCTCAGAGATCCCTCCCTCAGACACAGAACTTAGATTTCTGTGCAGTTTTTTTGTAAACACATTACAAATGCTCCTGTCCATATCAATGATAAATTCCTTTGCTTTTCATACAAAAAGAAAAGTAATATTTGCAGTGTATTGCAGTGTATGCCTTTGCTAGCATGGATGAAAGAAACGGAAAATCAGAGTTGGCATTCGATATTCCAATTTTTGATCAATGGGCAATGTTAGCTAATTACAGCAGATGTGTTTTTAGTACTTGGAAAAACAAGAAGAAATTACAAATGATGTATCCTTAAATTAATGGACAAGTCTGGTACATCTAATAACAATAATGTCAATAACACTTTATTTATTATTGTAGCACTTTCCTAATGCTATTGCTGTGTTTGCTGCTGTACCTACAGTAAATCAGTTACGGAACTGTGAAATTTACAAATAGCCGGGAAATAGATGCTGCCAAATCTGGCACAAAAAAGGAAAACTCGTCTGTTTCTTCTTTTTTTTTTTTCTTTAATCTTTCCCTGTACAGGATAACTACTACCGAATAAAAAAACAAGATGAATATATTTTCTGTTCTGAATATCTTTTTCAGTATATGTATTTCAAATACAGAAAAATATACTCAAATGTCTAAAACATTGCGATTGGTATTTTGGGTAACTAATGAAAAAAACCACATGACGTTATTTGTAGCGGAACATTTTGCAATATACTTACAACTTTAGGAAGAGATGGTGGTGCTGGTGTTACTGTAGACATAAAAGGAAAGTGCATTACATGTACAGCAATACAAGTCAGGCTAATTTGTGTTTTCTAAATGTTTTAATGCTACTCAGACATTCAAAGAGAACAAAAAGCTCAATGGGGAAAGCATAAAGTAACACTGAACAGCTTTACATAGGTATCTGTATTCCAACAGTCTACTTTGCTCCATGCTGATTAGGGATTGGCCCAGAATACATCTGCCTTTTGACTTTTGATATCAGATACACAATGTACAATGATATAATTTCAAGCAAATTCATAACTGCATTTTTTGACAATTCCTCTCTACAGTTACTCACGTGAGCTGGCATTGGGACATGCTTCTTTTAAAACGGTAATCATTCCATCTGACTTGATTTTTAGATACTCCACAAGCTTTAGAAAAAAGTTGAAAAAAAGTATAGCTTTTTTTTAGGTTTGTTCCTAAAAATTATTTGTTCTGAAAAAGTACATAGTTAAAAAAAACAACCACTATGGGAACCCAAAACCTTTTCTTGTATTGTATAAGTTAATGGCAATTATTTCAGAAGATAAATATGTTTGTATACAAAACAGTAAGACTCCAGTAACATCCAGCAAATGAGTTTGTGGATTTCTTTGAATTACTGTAAATATGAAAAGTGTGGATAGCTGATTCCTTTTCTTAAAGGTCATGTCATACATTAAAACAAAAAACTGGTGACTTGTCAGTTATCTGCCCTTAACCCCAACTGGTATTTTTGCCAGTTTATTACATGCATTTTAATAACTATTTTTTATTGTTTTATTGTTTTTATTGTAATATGTATAAGGGTTAGATTAGTGGGAGGGAGGTAGATATTGTTAAAGGTGATGCTTTGATTTGGTGACAGTATTTATATCATTTTAATAAACTTTGCACTGACAATACCATTGCATAGGTAATTATTGACATCCCTATATGTTAAATGGGAAGTCTGGTGTCTATAGAGTAACCACATGTGCTATAAGGGATACTTAGGCAATCTTGCCATCTGTTCACTACTATTATATGCATTGTAATCTGATATTTTATGATCTATTCCTTTCTGGCAATGCTATCTGACTTCTCAGACAGACAGTGACCAAATAATTAGGAATACAAACTATCTGTGTAAATGAAGGCTATAAAACCAAATCATAGTTAAGATGCAAATTTTTTAACATCCACTTACCTGCCATAAGGTATCGAATTTTGTGCCCTCGGGAATTGAATATTTTCCAGATTTGTCATGGTCAATCCTGTAGTGGTAGACAGTTTTTCCATAGATTACAGAAAGAGCATAGGTGCCCGATTCCTTCCTTTCCCTCATACTGAAACAGGATGAATGGCATTTCAATAAAAGAACTACAGGATACTTACAAAATCATACATAGACTTCGTATTAACTAGCATTTAACTTAATTCAAAAATTAAGAGTATTAATGAGTATCTCATTGCAGGTTTACAAACGATTGTCTATTCATAATTGAATGAGACCATTTTTTTTTACATATACAAATATTTATTTAGCATTTTTGTAAGAAAAAGCACCATGCTATAAATATTTAATAAGAAATCATGCCCATATACAAAGTTTGCATAGAATACAACAGGCATATTCTACTCCATAGAAGCTTACGGTAAGTAAATACTCTATAACCAAGCAGTGAGGAGCAAACCAGAAATGCTGGCGTCACAAAGTAAAAACTGGTGTAATTTTGTAGGGATTGGAAAGAACATAACTATACTTTGCCCTCTGTTGTCCTCTGTTTGAAGAAAAACCTGAAAGCCTTAGAGCAAAGGGTTGTGGAGTTTTTATTAGCTGTTTGTCCCTCAGGTTTGCCTAAGTTTGTTCTGCGGGTGAGTTTGCAAATTTTGACAGTGAAACAAACTTTCTTTAGGGTTCTTCTTCTGTAGGGTTCTGATAAATCAACTTGACTTGAAGTTTAGTTCTTGAAAACATTTCGTTATCCAGCTGGCTTTCTCAGCCTAAAGGCTTCAGGTTGAGAAAGCCAGTCGGATGAATTGTGAAATGTCTCTTCAAGAGGGACAATAAACAGCCAAAATACTGTGCATGGCCTGTACATGACTGTAAGATGCATTAAGAAGCCGTCATCAGCGGGCAAGTATGGGGTTCCTCATGTGTTTGCAGCAGACAACTTAGCAGTGCACCAATCCCCTGCCTTGAAATTCTTAATGGCTCTATGCTTTTCTGCAATAGCCCAGGTGAAATGCCGGAAAACAACTTGTAATAAATAAATAGAACCAATATATAAAGTCTAACAGGGAGATTCAATAAAAGTTCTTAAAATGGTGCTAATTTTGCCCCAACCAATCAGATTTTATTTAACATTTGTAAGCCAACATCTGATTGGTTGGGGCAAAATTAGCACCATTTTAAACGATAAGAACTTTTATTGAATAACCCTGTAAGTGTGTTGGTTCTATTTATTGGTTCTATTTATTACACACTTAGTATTTAAGAGCTTTGTAATATATTGGTTTTAATGTTTTAATGGTGGTTTCCTATGTATTTTTAAATGTTTTTAAGGTTTCTTATCAGGTTAGTTTGTCCCAATTAATTAAAGGATTTTTATATGAGTGTGCAGAGGATTTTCTGGGATACTGTATGTTTCTCGTTTTTCGTTATATTCGTATTTATATCCTACTTCTAGCACCTCCCCATTATACCAATTGGGTAATTTAATGTATGTCTCATTAACTATACGCTAGTGCCCTATCATAACTTAGTTTAATACTGAAAGATGGATCTGCCATCGTGAAGCTTAACAGGAGGCTACAGAGACTGACAAATAAAAAGGCATGCAGTTAATAAACAATAGATATTGAAATTAACTGGATTCTAAATTTACAGATATTTGCCATCAGGTTGAGCTCCTGAGTACAACTTGCGTTCTGCTTCTTCTCTGGCAATATTTCCATGATACCACTGCATCCGTTCATGAGCAGTAGTGGCTATGAGCTTTTCCACTTGTGGGGCCTGACTAATGATTGCCTGTTCCAGCGCATCTCCCTGTAGAAAAACATGAAATAAAAATACATTTCAAATCTAGAGTGTTAACTTCTAGTTCTAATACATTTTTCTTTTTTTTTTTTACATTGTTTTAAAGGGCATGTTCAGGCAAAAAAAGCTTTTCATATAATATAAGTGGATTGGACCGGAGATATGAACCACCAAATAATACAATAAATGGTTATTGGATACCAACTACCGGAAATATCCGGTGGTGCTCAGGACAAAATAATATACATCTAACCACTACTAGAGTTCCCAAGTATCCTGTGCCAGCACTCCTGGTATTACCCCAAAATTACCAAGAATATTTACATATTCTCTTTAATAATTTAGTCTACCAGGATAGGTATCCAAAAGTGCGTCATTTATTTATACATATTAAGCAAAAACGTATAACTATAAACAAACAAATACCTATATATACACAGTATTATTAATATATCCAACTATTATGGCTAAAAGACACGTTATTGCTGGATATAGGTAACCAAACACCACGCTATAAAGTGCAAAGATAGTAAAACTCTAAAATAACTGTTAGAGTATGGCCTTCCTCTTGCTTGAATCCTGGTCAAGTATAACATACCCCTCAGAATATACTGTCAATAGCATTAGATATAGGCCAAGAGTCAATTTAAAAGTTCTATACAATACCCACTCCGTTTGGCAGTGTGAAACCACCTTGTCAGTGCAGTGTTACAGGGTCCCAGCGATGTGCCTCTATATCTCGTCCTTCACCGTCTCAGACCTTCCTTCTCCTGGTGGACCAACGTGCCTGAATCCCCTGTGTGCACTCCTAATCACTGGTCTCCATCCGACATCAATGGTTGGTAAATGTCTGAATCTTCCAAATCTCATAACGGCTCCACTGCACTGATTGGCTCTCTTACCTCACGTGAGGCCGGGTATGTACAACGGCTTGTATCTATCTCAGTGCCAATCCAGTGTGGTGTAGAAACTCCATGAATAGTCCTATGTAAGTTTCGCCCCTTATGTCATTATTGGGTGGGGTTTCTTCAGGGACCAAAAAGCTTTTCATATAAATGCAGAGCATCCCACCCCAAACCCCAGATTTGCATTATACAGAAATGCCCTGAAGGGACTTTCCTGACACTGTCCCTCGCTGCCTGGGCGCCGCACCTTGTACCTGTTTCTAACTTGTTTCAAGCAAAAACAGGAGCAGAGGCAGCCACTCTATTTTCTGGTCGTGGCTGTCAGGTAATTGGGCATGACTGCACATCAGCAGCGATCAGGAAGAAGCGCCGCAGAGCAGAGGAGTGGTGATGGACCGGGTTAGGTAAGTCACTTCAGGGGCATCTTTGGCATTTCTGTTTAATGCGAAACTGGGGTTTGGCGTGCTCTGCATTTATATGATTTTTTTGGTGTTGCCTGGACATGCCCTTTAATGAAATTTAATGAAACAATGTATTTTTTCTGTTTGTACCTCTCCCTTCCCTCTCCCTTCAGTGGACAGGTGTTAAAATGTATGCATCTAAACTTGCCTAATTTAAATTACACAAATTACAAATTCTATTTACAACAGGCTGCTGTACCAGAACCTACAGTCTTATATACCTTCATTTCCATCAGGACGAAAAAACCCAAAATTAAAATAATGGATTTACTGCAGTTTAAACTTTTGCTAATCTATGTTCCAGCATAAACTTTTGTCAAAATGTTGCAATACAACAGTACAACACAAGTTTTTTACATAAATAACTTTATGCAGAAGAAAAAAACAGACATCCCGCGATGCTTTAAACTTCTTTGGGAGACTTAGAGCATTGCGGGATCCCAATCAGACGTCCGATTTTCTTTTCCTACATCAGCTCATACGTCTCCATAGAAAAGGCATTAAAGGGCAACTAAAGCCACAGAACAACACTGAACCAGAGGGCAGAACACCTTGATATAAAACCAGTAATCTGTGTCTTTGATACGAGCGCTGGGAAATTAACCTAAATAATATATGGTTTGTGCTTTACGTCACAGCATTCTAGAATCACACAATTGGGTCAATGACCATTATGTTCTGCACATGCTCAGTCCTTAGCTATGGCAGAAACTTGTTGCAGTTGGTCACACCCATTAATAATCTCTAGCCAATCATTTTACAGGACAGATAAAGCAAGGAAGCAGGTGACTGAGGTCAGGAGGTGTAGTCTGAAACTGCACAGATACTTCATCCAGTTCTTAACAGGCTTACATTTATCTTAATACAATTTAATGAAGTGGGATTTTATAGTTTATTGGTGTTTTTAGGGGGGTTGCTTTCAGATTCTGGAATATAAAAAATTGGGTTTAGTTCTCCTTTAAGATTTGTAGAAAATTCTTGTGCAAACCTTTTCTACAATGCTCTAATTTCAAAATGTTTTGGGAAAACCCATGCTAACCCGATAGTACAATGGGTAGCGTGGGTTTTGCACCAATTCGTCCCAAAAATGGTTGATAAGCATCGTCCACTTAGTGTCTTAAATATATTTTTCAGCAATTTTCTAAACATAGTTACAAAGTTGTTAAGGTTGAAAAAAATGCCCATTAAATTCAACTCTATGATTTTTACCTACACAAGTTTACAGATTCCAGAAGAAGACAAATAAATTACATATCTAAAGCCACAAAATTCTCTCCCAAGTCTTGAGTCCCCTGAGTTTCTATTCAAACACACTTAATTTTCTTTTATTTTAAAAGCCAATTATCTTTTGAAATGCCCATGGAAAAAAATAGAATTATTGCTCTGGAGTGTGCACCTTTAGAGAGAGCTTGTAAAGGGGTGGTGGCTGAAACATTTTTGAGCACAGGTCCTCCTTAGATTGAAAGCACATGGCACGTCATAATTTCCACCCCTTCATACATCGAGGTTTAGAAGACACAAAAGCCTGAAAAACAGTTTACATTCCCCAGCCTTTGCAAACCTTGGACAATGGCAGATAAATTGTTTCAAAATCTCTCTATACAAACCATGGAACCAGTAGGGGAATGAGAACTGATGATGTGCTTTGTATCCTCAATCAAGCAGGACTTCCTTTGTTTACAAGCAGTATATCTTAAAGGGCATGCCCACTTTAAAACTCGATTTTGACATAATGTTCTTTAGCTTTGCCCACCCCCAACAACTATAATAATGCTAAAAAAACTATTCAGATATCTACTTACAGTCCCTTCGCTCCTGTGAGTCTCTTCTTAGCTCTCTGCTAACAGGAAACAGCAGAGAGGGGCCAGACCGGCAGCCGCGTCTGTGATTGGCTGCCGGTCAGGAAGACAGCCGCTTCTCTTCAGTTTCCTGGACTTTGGACAAGGACTACAGGAGAACCATAAGTAGCAGGAATGTAAGTTAAGTATTTTTTATAACTATACAGAGGAGCCAGCATGAGAATTTCATGTCTCTAGCTCAAAAACTGTGGGAGGAGATACGGTCCAAAAAAGCAGAAGAAGAAAACGGAAGAAGAAGAAAAAGAAGAAATAGAAAGAACAGTAATTTGGCTTTTTGAAGCCAAATTAATTACTGTTAGGAACATTCCAAGTATGTGGTGCATCCCGGGAAGAAGAAGGACCATTAGAACCTGAAATGTCAGCTCACTAATGTCAACAGCAGGGAACAGAAGAGGGAATGAAATCAACTGATTTTTCAAAATGGGAGAGAATATGTAGAGTAACTAAGTATGCATAATATAAACCAAGAATTTAACAAATATTGATCATTTCCACTGAACTATCCCTTTAAGGGTTGGAACACACAGGCTGATAATTTGTCCCAGTTCATCAACAAAACATACATTTTGATTTATTTGGGCAAACTATTAGATGTAATTTCGAATCAAACATTTACTAAGTGATTTGTTGTCAGACATGTTGGTACATTACAGCGATCCTGCAGTCTTGACAGACTACCAATTGGTTTATTCATTATTCTATCAGTCACAAATATCAGATACAGCTCAATATTTATATTCTAGGTCTTTTATTTAACCCTAACTTGTTTGAACAAAAAACTAAAGGCATTCAATCCATTTTTTAGATTATTAAAGGAGAACTAAAGTCTCCAGACAGCATTGTCCCAATAGAAAGAGCACAAACATACAACAAGCTGTGCCTCACCTCTCTCTTTGCTGTAGCTGCTGAGTGATTTATAAAATTAACCTGCTGGGTAAACCAAGTTAAGTGTACGCAGTACTCTTCACATGTTCCAAGGAAGTTGGAGTCTTGCTTCCTAGAAGCTGATAGACAGTCACATAACAGCACCGATATCCTCCCTCTCCCTGGTACAGAACAGGGATTTTAGTTGCTCCTGTCAATGCTCCTGTCCTAACAACTATATAACCCTTTACATTCATACAAAAAGAAAAGTAATCTTTTGGGGTGTATTTGTAACATAGCATGGATGTAATGTTAACATTTCAGCAAAAATTTTAAGTAACTATACTATATGAACTATATGAACCTATACTGTAGCAAAGCTTTTACCTCTATCCTAAACAGAGGTACTAAATGAAACACAAGTACATGTAGGAATTGTATCTTTTACTAGGAACATAATGCAAAAAAAAAATTGGGGGGGGGATTTGAACCTGTGACCTTTTGGGCTTTGTGTTTCTTTTGGTAGGAACAGAATTATATTTAAAAAGATGTTAGTAATATTAGCTGAATATTTGGTATTGCCCCAGGCAGGCTGTATGTAATTCACACTGACTGGTAAGTAAACTGCAGGATAACAAGTAGCTTTAAAGGTCTTATTAGGGACTTCCATATCAGTGTAGAGCCATCTGTATAGAAACAGTGAATACTGGGGTCAGGCAGGTAGGGCATTCTTGATGTCCTCTAAAATTATTACACAGGACTGCCTAGTAAATTTAACAGTGTTTATTTTCACACGACTAGGAATGTGATACACCATAAAAAAAAACAACCTAACTTCTTAGCTTTACATTCACTTACCTCCAGTTTCCATGTCTGTCTCACATATTCTCTCATCATGTTATCTCGCATATTATCAAACACTCCTGCCTGGATCTCCACCCCTTGAGGACGATTGCAAGGCCGTCGCAAGGTACAACACAATCCATCAGCATCTTTGGAATAGTATTCACATAATTCAGCTGGCCCACAGTGTGTTTTCCCTCCTGCTATAGCATAAGTACCATTCAGCTGCCGCTCCACGGGATAGTGGTGAAAATGCAGGTTGTATACCACAGACAAAACATAGCCGCCTAGAGTCCGCAGACATTGCCTTAGTAAGAAAAGCCCATCCATCATTCCACCTAATTTAAGGTATTCTTCTGCATCAGAACGAGATATGCTGCCATAATAAAAGGGCAAGTGACCAGCAGCATCGGGCATCTTTAGCTTGTATTTTTCTAAAATAACCTACTGGAAATGTACAGCCATTTTATTCAGTATTCATATTTAGGAAATTACAAGAAGTAATTACAAGGAAATTTCTGAATCTATTTTATGAAGCTTATGTAAAGGACACAAAAAAAATCTGCACAATATTCAAATCAAGGTGTGAGCGTAGACTATTTGTAGCAACAGGAAGAAGGTGTACAAGTTCTTTGTACACTTAACGGTGTCATTTTTGACAATTACAACTGAAAATTTTTAATTCACAATACTACTGTTGCCATTTTGCTAAGAGGTAGGGTAACCGTTGTGTAATGTTAACTCAAACAGATAAGTAACTGCACACAGACACCACTCTTCTCTCTTTTATAAGGAGATTAAACTTTATTAATACATCTACATTAGAAGATAAAGCATGTTACATAACATTACATTTGTGTTATTAACACATATTAAAGGGCATTAACTGCTATAGTTATTTGCAGAGAAACTCTCCCGATCACTACTTACACTGGCTGTTTCACCCGACGATCTGACATGGCCCTCAGCTTGCATGAAACTGCAAGCAGGGGGCCAGACCGGCAGCTGCGTCCGTGATTGGCTGAGAGGCAGCCAATCACAGACACGGCTTCCAGCTGTACAGAACGCCGGGGGAAACAGGCAGTGTAAGTATAGATCGGCTAAATTTTTCTGCAAATAACTATAGCGGTTGGGGTTGGGAGAGGGAGCCCTACACTACAGAAAATGGATTTGAAACTAGGGGCAGAGACAGAGAAACGGGAGGGGGAGGGAGGGAAAGGGAAATTGATGAGCCGTTACATGCCCTCTGGCAAGACAGAGGTTGGCATTCAAGCTGTGTTCTACGGCTGGAGATGGTTAACAACAAGTATGGTTATTGGCATGCAAGGGTGTACAGTTTGGTAATATGCAAAGGGCATATTTAAATTTAAGTTATTTAAATTAATATTTTAATAAAAAGCCGTGGCCGATTGTTTAACCCAAAAAGTGGTGTCTGTGTTTTATTTAAAAATAAGGTTCTTTATCTGGTATGCAGGGCTGACCGGGTCTTTTTTCTTTATCCCTCCATGGTCTCCTGCTCTTTATTTTTTTGGACTTTTGAGGGACATTGCAGGGCAGCCATTAATATGAGCAAGGATGTAAGGTAAGGATTTTTCAACACTACACAGTGGGGCCAGTAGTGGGTTAAAATGTAGTTTTAGGGGTGGACAATACGCATCTAAACACTTGCAGCCTCATTTATCCAGACTTGCTGGGCTAATATATGGAGTTAAAGTCACGCTAACCGGTTCTCTACTGGTTAGTGTGACTTTAAATCCATATTGGCATCGGATGTGCAGGTTACACAAATATCACCCGCACATCCAACGCTCACAATTCAATATGGCGTTTGCGCTACCTTTAGCGCTGAGTATTAACGCCAGCAAATAGCTGGCATAAAAATCCTGCATTGGTTAATTCACTTACTGGGATTTACCCACATTCGCAATCGCGATTTGAAATCGCGAAAGCAGCATTTACCCAGAGCAATAGGTAAATGGGTAAATGAGCCTATTGTTCTCATGTATAAGTTAGAATTATATGTATAATAACTTGTTCGTGTTCCAAACATGTAACTTCCAATTTAAACTTGGCTTTGACATAACACCTGCCACCATCTTGTTTGTGGAACAGTACTCGAAGGTTGTCTTACACTCACTCAGCAAAGATCTAATAAACATGTTTGCATATTTGATGACAAACTGGTTTCTTTGCCAGATTTATTGCACTTGTTTATCAAAAATTGTTAAAGGTTCAAACTGACATTTACTGTGCAGTCTCCAGCCATATACAAGGGGAAAATAAGTATTAAACATGTTTACGTTTTTTTTTCAGTAAATATATTTCTAACGGAGCTAGTGACTTGAAATTTACACAAGGTTCATTACCAATAATGAACCTTTACAAATATGGCCTATAGTCAAGTAAGGGGAATTGAGCATGCAGAGACATTTAAGCTCATAAAAATGATCTTTAAGTCCTGCTCACCTATATTAAGAGAGGGTTTACAAATGATGCAGTAACTTTAAGATCTTGTTTAATTGAGCTACATAAGATTAGGTCTCAAACTTTTAACTCAAAGGTAATCCAAGGTAATTATTGATTATATTGTCAATTTGTTTTATTCAGATTCTCTCTTGCTAACGTCAGTCCGCCACGCCACATTAACATTTAAGTAAACTATCTTGATAAAACTATCCTCCAACGGCAATAGAAATTGCTAGACATGTTTGCTCAGGAAGTATTCTCTGTAATTTGAAGTATTCTCTGACCCTTGTAAGACACATCAGGGTGCTGGACAAAAGACTAATACAATGACATATGCAAAATGAAACCAGTCTGATATCAAATTATCTAATCAAAAATGCACAGTACAATAAGGGGTACAACCAGCCCAGGCTTCACATTAAAGGGCATGTATCATTTTTAATTTTAGGGGCAAACATGACTTTTAATTAAATTGTATTTCAAGGGAGAAGCACACTACAAAAGACAAACACATTTCATGGGACTCCTCCACTTCCTGTGACCAAAAATGTGTATATTCTGTTTCTGAAGGTGCTAAATCTTGTCTGGCAACTTCCATAATTATGGGCAAATATCATTTATCTTAATAAAGAAAGGAACAATTTTTGCAATAAAAATGTGTTATCTCAGGGCAAATTTATAGTTAACAGAGATTAATAATTACAGAGAGGACCATTATGTTTTAGATGAGGGGGGGAAATGTAGTTTGAACTCATTTTCCACCCAAAGTTTCATCTATTCTCAATACTGAGATCAGACACAGAAACACCATTAAGTTTCAACTTGTACAGGAAACTGAGGCAGGAAATGTTGTTATGATGCAAGATTTGGAAAATAATTTGGTTTCTCACTAGAACTGTGAGAAATGTCAAGTAAATGAATCATTAATGGAAAAGACAATTAAACCGTTGCTCAGCTCGACAACATTTGCCTTTAGTAAATAAAATATGTTTACTTTATTCTAATCTAAAAATGTAGGGAGCCACAGTAAAGGTGCCCATACACATTACATAAAACTGACAGATCCTGTCAAATCTGGTGGGGTTTGGCAAGTATCCACAAGGTGTGGGGGCTATCAGCCGGCACTCTGGGTAGAGGGAGCATAGACGCTCACCATTTGTGTGCGTGTATGCCTGACCGATCCCCATACGGGGTAGTGTATGTGGTTACCATCACATGTGAACCCGCCAGATACAATACAATTAATTAATACATTTTATTATTATAATATTTGATATGTTTGACATACTAAACAAACTCACAATCTTGTTCATGCAATGAACATTCTAACAGAATATTTCAGTATTTAATACTTCAATAATATTTCAGTTTTAATACCTAGAAATAACAGCAAACTAGATTGTAAGCTCCACAGGGCAGGGACCTCCTTTCCTCTTGTGACTAAGCTCTAGCACTTCTATTTATATATTTATGTACTGAACTATTTATGTATTTATCCCCCTTGTATGACCTTATTGACTTTATTGTATTTTATTACTGTACAGCGCTGCGTCCCCAAGTGGCGCTTTATAAATAAAATATACATACAAATCTAACTTCTAATCAATTACATATGGTAACAGACTAATTTACCATGTCCATTCCTCCAGAGTATTATTCCCTTGCATACAATAGCAGTCAAGGGGCTAATGATTTTATAACATAATAATATAATAATACACAAATAAGCATTGCATGGTTTTTCACTAATTTTCCATACAGTAATGCCTATGTTAAATGTATGTATGTATATTAATAGATGTGTTGTGCTTAAATGTAACATGTAACTCTCTTCCCCGTATTTTTTACAGCATTTAAAAAATATTTTAGGTAATTAAAATGTTCATATATAATAACAGAGCCTCATGCACTCTATTAGGAGCTCTAAATCAAATAATAAATGTTATATAACAAATGAACTGGCCTTTAAATCTTAACTCCACTGGCAACAAAACAACTAGAATGTCATAGTCAAAGAAATAAATGAACCAATATATTGCCCCAATGCTATAAACACTGGTAATGATAATTTAGTAGGAAATAAATAAGGGAGAAAGATACAAATGATATATTTTGAGGTTTGGATTGTGCAGTGAAATACAGGAACAGTACTGGTCAATGGTGTAAGTGTCTAATACTGCACTTCTGTATTCAAACTATTTTTATAGGCAGGGTCAAAAACACATTACATGTTTGTGGTTGACTGACCACATGGCTATTCAACATGCTGAAGATCTTTCTTAGATATTTTCTTCAATCGCTGGCCATCTTCTTCTAAACTATTCATTTTAAAGGCTAAATAAGTTATCCTCATCAGACACTTGGATCTCTGTATTTGCTGTGCTTTTACCAGCATAATTCAACCACCCATTGGCAAGGTCACTTCTAAAGATGACGCAGGTCTACTTTACAAATAATTAAAAAAATAAATGAATATCAAAATCAAGGTCCAAAAGTAGTCACGCTCACCTTGTTATTGTAATAAATCCTCCAGCGAAAATATTTATAGCAAATGCAAAGCAACACACTCTCCTTGTGATATCACTGTTACATTTTTTAAAGTATATGCCCTTGTTTAAGAAGCAGGAAAGAAGAGGGGGAGTGGGAGGGGTGATATAAGCATCTAAAGCCTGAGAACATCAATTGAGTGATTGTTTTTAAGATAGGTGCTGTAAACACCTGCAAACTTCCTAATTACTTAAAGGTCATCTATACTGAAAAAAAATGTTTTTTAAATAAGCCATTAATGGAAACTATAATCCTCCCAGACTATCTCTGCAATTTCTTGTTGGTCTGTTTATTACTTTAGACCAGAGATGGGATCCAGGTCCCAGACAGACCCAGATCCGACACGGAACCCCTCAGTTCCGAAATCCGAATGTTTTGTCCAAAACCGGGCTGATCGTTCGAATTTCGGGACTTCGGAGCCCATTTTCGATATTCCTCGAAAATAGCTTTGAGTGTTCGATAATCCTCGAAAATACAATCAGAAACCCAAAATTAGTTTCCAATCGTATCTTCGAGGAATATTGAAAATAGCCTTGAACGTTCTGTAACTATCAAAAATGAGCTCCGAAGTCCCGAAAGTATGTTCCATTTTCAGATCCATTTTCAGATCTTCTGGATTTTACTGAGATCTGAAAATCTGAAAATCTGAAAACGGAACGAAAATTAACAGTTTCAGCCATCTCTACATTAGACATCCAATTTGAAGCATCTTACATTTTCTTTTTTTTTTAAATCATGAATTTTTTATTGAGTTTCAAATTCTATATTATTACAATTATAATCATTTATATAATATAACAGTAAAACATAAATAAAACATAAATATAATTTTCATATTATTTAACAGTGATGCATTGATTATTAAATGTTATACATACATATACACGTAAATATTTTATCTTTCATGTTTTCTTTTACTTGATATAAGTTAATTTATCAATACCTTTTACATGGATATTTGGTCTATATACCACATTTCCCATCTCCTATAGAAAGATTCAAATTTGTTTTGTGAGATATAGAATGTTTTTTCATAGTGCATGTTTTGGTTTAACATATATATTATTTCTTTTATTTTAGGAATTCTCTTGGATTTCCATCTTCTGGCAATCAAAATTCTAGTAATGGTCATTATATGAAATATGATAGTTTGTATGTTGTAAAGTAGATTTGTAAGTCCTATGTTTAATAAGGCCAATTGCATCTTACATTTTCAGATCAATCTGCTGTGTGTAGTTTTGCAGTAACTGGAATAGCTACAGTGGTATGTTAGAATTGCATTTTGGGATATTCCCCCTCCCAGAGCTGGCTCATAGTGATTACAGAGGGAGTCAGTTTAAGAGTTGGAGGGACATACTTGCTCTGCAAACCAAGTACTGTATGCAGATTCACACACAATTTGTTTATTTATAGATTAAAATTAGTATTTTTTTTATAGTTTTCCTATAAATGACAAAAAATAGTAGAGTGAGTATTCCTAAAGTTTTATTTCTTAAAGTGTAAACATAATATGTGACAGAGCTCTGCAAGATTCTGGCTGTCATTTTTCAGAGTCCCGAGCATTCTCCCTATACTAAGTATAAGGAGAACATTTGGGACTGTGTGTTTCCCTCAGCCATGTTTATCTTATACACAAGGATCCCTGCTAACTTGCTCACAATCTCAAATAGCTCAGGCCTCCAATGATCAGCAAGCTTGTGTTTACCAGAAACCCCTAAGTTCCTCAGTAGTACTTTGTCCCCTGGTAGCAATTCACTGTATTTGACTTTGAGATCATATCTTCGCTTATTACTGGTATTCAGCTTGATAACATTCTGCTCAGCTAAGTGATATGTTGCCTTCAAACTCTCTCTCAGATGGGAAACATATTGTGAGTGGTCTCTGTGACTCAGTCCTTCTGTGGAAACCCCTAGCTGTATGTCAATTGGCAATCATGGTTCTCTTCCAAACATTAGGTAATATGGGGAGAAATCAGTGCTGTCTAGAGATGGACTAGAACTCAAACCCGAGTTCGAGCCGAACTATTCGAGTTCGAACAGACTCGGACCTTTCGAACTATACTGGACCCGGCTTTTCGATATTTTCAAATATAATTATAATTTTATAGAATTATCGAATGTTCGAACGTTCGAGGTGTGCGAATATGTCAGTAAAATGTCTATTATATCAATACGCGAGTAAATATCAAATTATCGAATCTGCGAGTAAAATGTCTATTATACCAATACATGAGTAAATATCGAATATCAAATCCACGACTAAAATGTCTATAATAGCAATATGCGAGTAAATATCGAATTATCGAATCAGCGATAAAATCAAATAAAATTATAAAATTATAAAATTATACCTATACTCGAGTAAATATCGAATATTGAATCCACAAGTATAGTGTAGAATAGTTAGACAGTGCTGCTAACTACAGGTGCCCTGTAACATCAAGTTTGGCTGTTGTCAAAATATATGTGAGAGGATTGTTGTCTGTTCTCACTTCAAAGTTTACTCCATATAAGCAGTCGTGCCACCTGTCCACAATTGCCCACTTGAAAGAAAGAAACTCTTTGTACATGGGGTAGTTCTTTTGGGTGTTAGACTTCTGCTAAGGTAGGCTACAGGTCACAATCCTTCTGGATATTTCCTATGAAGAACACCTCCCAGTCCTTGATAACTAGTTCAAGATGCATAATATATGGCATTTGGGGATTAGCATTTGCTAAGACTGGTGCATCAGTGAGCCTTTGCTTTAGTTCATTAAATGCTTCTTCACATGCTGCTGTCCATTGCTCTCCAAAGGGAATCTTAGCCATCCGTTTGGCATCTCTATCAGACACACAAGTAAAATTTTAGAATATGCTTGTGAAGGTTCTCATTCATCAAGGTCATGGTATATCTGTTGTATTCAATTTGATCAACTGGACTTGAAGTTTAATTCTTGAAGACGTTTCGCTAGTCATCCGACTGGCAATTATGTACCCTGGAAAATCCCAATTAGCATATCACAGCCAAGTGTTAAGGGCGTGATTGGATAGTGGCTAAGGTGGCTACATAGGTAACCGAGGAACAGACAAAACATACATTTGTCTATTGCCAGTTTCAGTATTTCATTAAGCGCTCTTTCCTCTAGTGTAGCTCCAAATACAATGATATCATCCAGTACACTAGGCAGTCTTGAGGAGACTTTTACTGTTAGTCTTTGGAAAGTAGCTGCGGCCCCACTGATACCCTGTAGCATTCTAGTAAACTGATAAAATCCCAAGGGGCAGATAAATGTAGTCTTTTTCTAATCTTCTTGTGCTATGGGTTCTTGATAATAACAAAAGTGTAAATACATTATAATAAACCCTTTACTACCATTGAGTGCTTCCAATATCTCTTCAATGGCCTTTGAGATAAGGTGTATTGATTGGGTAGTGTACGTCTGTGTAAAGTGTGGTAATCTACACACAGGTGAATTGACCCATCTTTCTTTCTTACTATAACTATTGGAGATGCATAGGGACTTTGGCTCTCCCCAATAATTCCCCTCTCTTTCATTTCTTTTAGCGTATGCCTGAGATCTTCTCTGTCTCAAGGAGGTACTCTTCTCGGTCCTTCCCTGAAAGGAGTAGAATTTGATGATCGTGTTTTGTGAGTTTTAAGCACATCAAACATCCATCTCATTAATAGAAAATACCTGCTTACCCTTAATCAGCCTTTTCTTCCACTCCCCAGGAACTTTTCTTTTTCCAGACCTTTAGCTCAGGAACACCCCTTGCTACCCCTTCTAGGTCACAGCCTCAGGGCAGGTTTCAATCATAATGTATTTTCCTTTTTAGACCATTTTTGGTTTCACATCTGTCAATACTCTTACAGTTCTGATGCCCCCAGGACGGAGCTCAACTGTGTGACCAGCAATGTTTTGCAACATCCCATACTGATAAGTAATAAAAAATGTACTGCAAATAGCATTTGACTTCTCATTAGACAAGGTAGTGGCCACTGCCCTTGAAATATAATTCTTTGCCTGACAGACGGTACTTTTTTTACACAGTATCACAGGAATAGCATTAGGATCTCCAGTATCAGGGCAAACTATAGCTTCTACTTCTGTAGGTTGAGATGTTCTATCAACAGACCCTTTCACAAGTACAGTCCCTTTTATCTGTCCATGCACGTGATAAACTCTCTGGTTGAGGCCCCTTAGTTCTAACCCCTTAACAGGCTGCAGGAAGTAACAACGTTTGAAAAAGTGAAGAGTAGAAACTGTCCGTGAGTAATCTGGTTCTCTGCTCCCTTGTCCTCCTGGAGGTGTTTGGCATGTGCAGGGGAGCCCTTCCACCAACCCCCACCCCCACTGCCTCCCTTCCTTCTGGTCCCTTATGGCTGCTTCTATCCTTATCATTAAAAGGTATTTGCTGTGTGTAGGGCACCCCAGGCCATTCCCAACCGCCAATTTAGATTTCTAAAATATGCCTCAGAAATATATTTACAGTCCTTCATTCCCTTGGCTGTGTGCATAGCCAGATGTGGCTGCCGGTCCCAACCCTCTCTGCTGCTTCCAGCAAGCAGAGAGCCGGGAGCAGAGTGCCAGGTGAACGAAAGACTGTGAGTATATTTCTGGGGCTCTTTTTACAAATCTAAATTGGTAGTTGGGGGTGGGCCCGAATGTGGGGCCAGAACGCTTTACATTACCTTTAAATGCGCAGGGGCCTGACCCAAACTTTCGATCCGGGCACGGGCACCACTGTGAAAACATTTCACCAAGAAAACTATATGCGACTGCCAAGAATGGGTTTCACACTTGGCCCAGAGCCAAGAGACCGTTAAGATAGCATGGACCTAAGTGCTGCCTGATGGCCTTAGGTAAGAGACATAACGGGACTTCAGGAGGTTCAGTGAGAGGGAGATTTAAACTACTGGTTCTGTATGTGCAGCTATGATCTGACAGCTGCAGGAAACCAGAGCACATAGTAAAGTGTTGGGGAGAAAGCAGCAAAAGGCATCACAGGAGGACCAGCAATGTGAAAGTATGCAGGGAGCAGGGAAAGGGTTATGGTCTAATTAATAAGATTAATAAGGAATTGGGGGGGGGTAGATGAATAGCCCAGTTATTTGTAATATTAAGTGGAGGAGAGATTGAAGGAAACAATGTAAAAAAAATATTATAATAAGAGGGGAATGTTATTAATGGGAGACAGGAAACAGAGCAGGTAGAAAGGAGTGCAAAAACTGAACGGTGGGATTTGTGGGATAGAAATCAATACAACAAACTGGCCTTTCACCTTGCATTTTAATTACGGTGTACAATCTTATCACAGTATATATGTATGATGGGCCACATTCCTAGACAGGCTATTACAGTGTATACAGCATTTGTTAAAAATCAGCAAAAATTGTACAATTGGATTGTAAAGGTGGCCATACACTGTAACGATAATGGGTAAATCCAGTTGGGGAACGATGGGATTTACCCATTATCGTCAGTATTTAGGGGCTGTTCCCGACCGATTGTAGTGCCAACAAACGACCATAGTCAGTATTGCAGATGGTCAGGAACATACTGTTGAGACCACACACACAGACCCAATACCACATATGGGAATTGGTCGGCCATGCAATTATACACAGCAGTGGCGGCGCTACACTGGGGCACAATGGGGCCCCAGTTCACAGCTTCAGTGCCCCCTTCCAAACCGCACTGCTTTTAGAATGTGTGGTTCCGGCCATCTGTTGTCCCAGCCGGGCAGTGTAATTAATAAATTAAGTTTTCTTTAAAATAAAATAATATCTTTTCTTTAATAATCCCTAACACTGTCTGGCCAGCGGCAGCATACATAAATCCCAACAGTCCCGGATTTTAAAATCAGTCCCACACTCCTAAAGTCCCCGGGAAGGTCCGACCCAAACAAAGCAGCCTGTAACCAAATAGCCCTGTCTGGATCTTGAACAGCTCAATCATGAAGGTACGATCGGATTGGGGTCATGTGACACTGCCAGTCTCTCTGCTTCTTACTGACATGAGGCAGTAGAGGGGAGGGGGAAGTATAGAGAGCCGAGAGCTGTGCGCATGACTGTTCTTCAAAACTTGTCACCAGATGTGTGCTGTCTGACATACTTGGCAGGGGATCAGTGTTAGTGCCCTAATAATCAGAACTTCCTTTACTGACAAATTCAAGAAGATGCAACACTTAGGGGCATATTTATAAAGGTTTGTTAAACTTTTTGCCTACTTTAACACTGCTTTTTCGCAAAATTAGGACTTTTCACTATTTATAAAGCAGCTAAAACCAGTAGCAAAAGGTCAATATCGCTACTTTCCGCTTTTCGCCATACATTGCTGCGGTTACCGCTCAAGCATATTTATAAAATGGCGAAAAGTGTATTTTTGCGTTAAGTTCAGACATTCCAATTCGCCAAGTCTGAGGTGGCAAAAACACATAGGTGGCCATTTATTTAGCCAGCCAATGGGTCCATGGAAGGTGACAGTACATTGTGGAGTGTTTCTCAATACTAAGGGCGTGCGGTTTGGAATGCGTCAGCTCTTTATGGAGTGCGCCTACATCCATTTCTTACACCCACTGCTACATGTTTCAGTGTTAATAAAATTCTTGTTTCACGCAGCTACAGTCCTGTGTTATTGCTACTGCACTTACTACTTGTTTATGGACTTGATTATCCAGCATGGTGGAGACCGGAAAAGTGTAATGCACTGGATTCATCGCTCTGTGTACCTGGATACCACTACCTACTTAGGAATACATTCCATGGTACATAATTGCCACAGATTCTTGTCATGCTGAATTGAGAAAACCAGTCAGATGACCAGCGAAAATGTATTCAAGTACTAAACTTTAAGTCCAGTTGACCTAACTGAATACAACAGATAAATTGTTGAGTTTATTAATACTGTGAGACAATGGTTCACCCTTTCTATTTCACAAAAATGGCTTGTATTTTGCTTGTTTAACCAGCATGAATATGTTATCGTAGTAATGTTTCTTGTCATTTCAGTGGAGAAAGTGGAGCAGGAAAAACAGTGGCAGCGAAATATATTATGGGATATATATCCAAAGTGTCTGGCGGTGGAAGCAAAGTGCAGGTATGCATAGAATACTAATTATATTCTGACTTGCTTACATATAAAAAAAACTTATACTGGGACAATGCAATAGACTGTTGACATTTACAGTTTTTAGCAGTGATTTTTCAAATGTCTGAATGGTAACCTCATTGTCCCTTTTAAAACTCAGCAACCATAAAATAATAAAAGAGTATAACTCTTCAGTATAACTATGGAACTATTAAAACTAGAGTCTAAAAAATAGAGATACACAGTAAAGTATGGTTACAATATTATAAATAAAGAATAGTGATTAACAGAAATACATTTCATCTTCATGTACATGAGATGGTTTCTTAACACTTTATGTTACTATTTAACTGTTAGACAGACATTATGGGTAGGGTATAAAGGTTGGGCGAAAAGAGAAATACCAGACCAAAGAAGGTAAAATTTCATAGCTATTTTTGCCAGTTTTTTATTTAAAGCTATTTATAAATAGGTGAAATTTCGCCTTTTGGTCCCTTTTCTGCCTTTTGTTGCATTTTTTGAAGTTTTACCAGAATTTTCACCAAACACCATTACTTACTGGAATGTTCCATTAACATGACTATTTCTTACACAGCACTATGGTATGTTCCCATATTAATGGAACTGGTTTGGTAATTAGCTGCAGTTTGCTGAAAATAAGTAATACTAAAAAAATAGTCCTGTTAATAAAAAAGAGAAAATTCACCTGTGTGAGTTTTACACTATCATCCTATTAATAAAAAAGAAAAAAATTGCCTTTGTGATCTTTACACTATCATCCTATTAATAAAAAAAAAATCGTCTTTGTGAGTTTTACACTATCACATCCTAATAAAAAAGAGAAAATTCACCTAGGTGAGTTTTATATTATTTTTGCTGGAAAAAAACCCACATGTGTTCAATGTGTATTAACCAATTCGATAATCCACCAGGGAGTATTACCTATTTACCATCATTTGTGCTGAATTTAACTAAATAATTTGTTACTCTATATACTCGAGTATAAGTCGAGGTACCCATTTTACCAGAAAAATTTGTAAAAACTGATTGACTCGAGTATAAGCCAAGGGTAGAAATTAGTTGCCCTTTAAATGGTCAGCAGAATTCCCATACATGAATCCCATACAGTAATAGCCAAATCCAGTACCAGTAACCCCGAATTCCTTGGCACTCCAGATGTTTGGAAACTACAACTCCCAGCATGCTTTGTTGCTGGGAGTTTCAGTTTCTAAACATGAGGAGTGGCAAGGTTCAGTAAACTTTTAATTAAGCTTACCATCATTTAGAATTCTCCTGAACTCCATATTGTAAAGGGCCCTCTGACCCCATATAGTAAAGGACTCTCTGATCCCAATAGTTAAAAATGTCACCTGAGAGTTGTAGTTTCAAGCTGTCATTTGCACTGTACTAGCAGCTGTTTTTTTGCCCCAAACTGAGGAGACCCATTAGATTTACAGCATCCAGATAAGCAGTGACAGTGCTGAGTGAGTCCAGCAGCCAGACTACAGGAAGCAGGAACGATTGTAAAGGCAAGAACAGCTCCTGTAACTTTCTATGCAGGTTAACACAGTGCCACCTACTGGTTACTATCCGCAATTGCAGAATTTGGATCTAAATTAGGACTTGACCCGAGTATAAGTCGAGGTTAGGTTTTCAGGCTAACTTTAAAGCCTGACAAATTCGACTTATACTCGAGTATATACGGTAATAGTCTAACTTTAGAAAATAGTCTAACAACTCCCTGGGTTGAGAAACTCTACACTGTACTGACACCTTCCATGGACCCATTGGCCGGCTAAATAAATGGCCATGCGTTTTTACCACCTCAGACTTGGCAAATTTGAATGACTGAACTTAACGCAATAAAACACTTTTCGCCACTTTATAAAAAAGATCTGTCGAAAAGGCGTTGATAACGGAGGTGAAACTTTTAACAAACCTTTATAAATATGCCTCTTAGTTTCACTAATCTATACATCTCTTTTGTTATGTTTGTAGATACTTAATAGACCTATATATTTTCTATATGTTTTATGAAATATCAATGGTCCCGAGTCCCAACCAAATAATATAAGAAACCACTGGCATTTATTTTGATTGCTTTATAATTGGCCCATGCTATTAATATCATGGAAATACGATTCTCATTGGTTGGAGAAATTTTTTCTTCGGGGGGAACAAAAATTATTTGTTCTAAAATGGTGTTCTTGTTAATTTTAAAGGTTGATTGTGGCCAGCCCCATCATTTTGCCATGATAAGTACATTTTGCCATTATATGCAAGCTACTAGACGCTGTACAAGATGTATTTTGACAGCCTACCGCTCTTAAAAACGACCATCCAGCAAGGGGGGAATAGTATTACATACCTCCTAGGGACAGAGATTAATGCCAGAAGTTTTTGTTTTGCATAGTAGCCCTTTAATTTATTGTGGAAATTAGTAACAACTTATTTTATATGTTATGGGGAACTAAAGTCACCAGACTTTGACCCTTATGCACTAAAATCAGAGCATTAAACCACCAATATCCCACTAAAGCTAATATACTTTATAGAATGTCAGTTTGTTTATAAATGGTATATTTTCCTAGGAACATAATGGCAACAAAAAAGGCAGTAAAATTAGCAGACTATTTATTATTGTTCCTGGTAGGCTGTTTTTTGCTCCACTTATGCTGTCTAGAAAATTAACTGCATGGCCTTCCACACCTGTATAGAAAATACTCTGTGTCAGTGCAAATCTAACCCTTGCACAGCTCCGAGTCTGGCAATGATGTTGCATACACTAAAATATGTTGACTGTATGCAAAATTGCACAGCTTTGAAGCATTTGATGCAGGAACTGAGCATCTCCATGATGATACTACCCTAGTCTTTGTATACTTACAATATTCTTTGTTTTTCAGCATGTTAAAGACATTATTCTGCAGTCCAACCCACTACTTGAAGCATTTGGGAATGCCAAGACTGTCAGAAACAACAACTCCAGTCGATTTGTAAGTTATCAGATGTATTAGGCACTAGCTGCTTCAGAGGGACACACAAATAGTACTTATATATTGGGATGTAAAGATTGGCAATCATTTTGCTTACATAGTGCTCTTCTGGTTGCTTATGCTTGCTACTACTTCTATTCTATTATATATTAAAGGCAAATAGGCTCATTTACCCAGAGCCGCAGGGCTATAATATGGGGTTAAACTGGTTCACTATCAGTTAGTGCAACTTTAACTTCATATTAGCCCCGGATGGGCAGGTTACGCAAAAGACACTCTTGCATCTGGCGCTAGCGATTTAATATAGCGTTTGCACTAATTTTGGTGCTTGGTTTTAATGCCGGCTACTAGGTGGTGTTAAAAACCATGTTCAGGGTAAATTCCTTTTGCAATTTACACACGTGGGCTAATTAGATATTGGATTGCAGAAGGGAGATTTCAGCTCTGGGTAAATCTCCCCCAAAAAGAGTTTAACATCAGGTCACTTTATACCTGGAATGTTGCAATGGAATTTTACTTTCTATTTTGGATCCATATCTGATATATAAAATATATCAAGTCCACAACAATAGATACCGGTATATATCTACCTGTCCTGATCACAAGCCTTCAGAGTAGTGTTTGTTGATTGTTTATATCCTTGCTGTGCTATTTTTATTGGGAACATTCCTGTATTATTATATATTTCTATAATAAATTTTGCATATTGCTTTTATTCCCTGCTATTTGATTATAGTGTTTGTATTTATGGGATGAAAACTGCTGATCCCGATGCTGATGAACATTGTGTAATTTTTCTTTCTCTACTAAATTAGAGATACACAAATGTTATTGTATGGGGGGGGGGGAGGTTGCCAGGTTGTTTTTGGGTACTTGAAATTCAATCCATAATCATGAGTAGATTTTAATAGAATTTGTTAGGACCTGATGTGTAAGGTGTTTGAAGAAGAAGCATATTAAATTGCTTGATTCCCTCTGTGAACAAAGAAAATCTGATGGTACGATGCTGCTTTAAAAATGGTAAAATATTAGATTAACGCAGATTTTAAAGAACCATACCTTTTAACCTTTCTTTTTTAAAACATCCCACCCCTTGACTATTTTCAAACAGCAAAAGTGCAGTTAAATTTGGTCTGCAAAGTTGTCATGTTCCGAATATGCTTTATCCAGAACAATGCTGTATCCTTCATCACAACAAAATACTAAAGACTATAATATCATAACCAATATATCAAATAATAAAACTAACAGGAATTTATTAATATCCAGTCTTTTATGACAAGCCATTAATGTGAACACAGCCTTATCTGAAAAAATATTTTACTTCTCTTAGGGTAAATATTTTGAAATTCAGTTTAGTCGCGGTGGAGAACCGGATGGAGGCAAAATCTCAAACTTTCTACTGGAGAAATCTAGGGTCGTCAGTCAGAACGAAAATGAGCGCAGCTTTCATGTCTTCTACCAGGTAAAGAACACGTGGTCTGACAAAAAGGTTAAGACCCCACTGTACCGCTCCAAAAATCACGTGTACAATTAGATTTCGCGTATAGTTCATTGAAATAAAGATAAATGGAAACGCATGCAATGTGCACCAGAAATGGTCTTCGTATACGTTGTCAAAGCACAGCGCACATAGTGGGGCATGGACACCGCGATTACACTTTTTTCACATAGTGGGGGTTAACCCTTAGACATTAAAGTTTTAATATTCCCATTACAGATGATTGAAGGGGCATCTAAGGACCAAAGACAGAACTTGGGGATTATGACAGCAGATTACTATTACTACCTCAACCAGTCTGGAACATTTAAAGTTGATGGAACTGATGATAAGAAAGATTTCTGTGAAATGCTGGCAAGTATTTATATTGTTTTCTTTATAAACATAGGGGCATATTTATAAACGATTGCTATTTTCGCCATTTGGCTATCGCAGGACATCGCAATGACAAATAGCGCTATTTTCGCCTTATTTATGCAAAAAGAGAGATTACTCTCTAGTGTAATTTCAGAGCTATTTTTGTAATTTTTTTCATCTAAAGTTATTTATAAATAGGTGAAAATTCGCCTTTTGTTGCATTTTTTGCAGTTTTACCAGAATTTTTCGCCAAACATCATTACTTACTGGAATGTTCCATTAACATGACTATTTCTACACTATGGTATGTTCCCATATTAATGGAACTGGTTTGATAATTAGCTGTAGTTTGCTGAAAATAAGCAATACTAAAAAATGTGTCCTATTAATATAGAGAAAATTCGCCTTTTGAGTTTTACACTATCATCCTATTAATAAAATAGCAAAAGTTTGCCTTTTGAGTTTTACACTATTTATCATATCTTTGGCTGAAAAAAACACCACGTTAGGCTATTTTTAAATAACAAAGATAGGTGTTCAGTGTGTATTAACCAATTTAATACTACTTTGAAAAACAACCAGGGAGTATTACCTATTTACCATCATGTGTTGAGCTTTTTTAGCATTATTAGTGCTACTTTTTGCTACATAATATTTGCTTTTGATGAAAATTCGCCTATTTAATAACTTTTAAGAAAAGAAAAGTTGAAAGTTTAAAAAAATGCGGTAAAGGCTGGTGGGGAAAAAAGCAAAAATAATGCCCCTTTATAAATATGTCCCTCAGACCCCCATTTAACTTTATTGGTAAATAAAGAAAATCAGAACCTTAAAAAAAAAAAATGATCTCAGATCGTATTACAGTAAATGCTGGAAAATAGTCTAACACCCCCTGAGTACTTATTAGTATTGAGAAACACTCCACAATGTACTGACACCTCCATGGACCCATTGGCAGGCTAAATAAATGGCCTCTTATGCTTTTTCGCCACGTCAGACTTAGCAAATTAGAGTGGCTGAACTTAACGCAAAAATACACTTTTCGCCATTTTATAAAGATGCTTGAGCGGTTACCGTAGCGATGTATGGCGAAAAGTAGCGGTAATGACCTGGTTATCGCTGCTTTATAAATAGAAAAAATTCCTAATTTGGCGAAAAAGCAGTGTTAAAGGAGAAAAGTTTAACAAACCTTTATAAATATGCCCCCAAGTGTACTTCTATATACTCTTTCTCTTCTAGTCTACTTCAGCTCATGATTTAAATAAGAACTAAAATCACATATTCATACTCGAGAATCTGAAACAATCACAACCTAAAACACCAATAAACTGAAAAATACCACTCCAGTTAATTGGCATTAAAGTAAATGTAAGCCCCTGAAGAACTAGATATAACTGTGTGTATGATTACTGTCTGTGCACAACTCCTGACCTCAGTCAATGGTCTTTTGCCTAATCCATCTTGTAAAAGGATTGGCTACAGACTAATAGTGGGTGTGACCAACTGTAACTTGTTTCTGCAGTAAATTAGCACTGAACATGTGTAAAGAACATAATGGTCAGTGACCAAACCAATAATGGAATGCTGGATAAGAAAGCACAAACACAATGTTAGTTAAATAAATTTCCCAGCAAGCATATCTAAATGAGAGGTAAGACACAGCTTAAAGTTTTTAGGAAAAGGTGCTCTTCCTTCTGGTGCAGTTCTGAGGCTTTAGTTGTCCTTTAATAGGTTTTTCATTTCATCACTTTTGGTCTCAGGAAGCCATGATGGTTATTGGCATTAGCCCCGATGAGCAGCAGATGGTATTACAGATTACAGCTGGTATTCTCCACATGGGCAACATCAACTTTCAGGAACAGGGGAACTATGCAAAAGTAGAAAATTATGATTGTAAGTACCACTAAATCACAATGGTCTTTTACACTGACTGATATATATATATAAAGTGAGTAGTTTATCTGTATGTAAAAATTAGTATTGTATAAAATAATTCTATTGCCATATGCTTGTGAAGGTTCTCATTTATCCAGGTCACGGTATATCTGTTGTATTCAGTTAGTTCAACTGGACATCAATCCCATTTAGTATATCACAGCCAGGTGTTAGGGACCTTCTGAATGCAAGGTGTGATTGCATTGTGACTAAGAGGTGTTATAGGAATGCCCAGAGTAAGGTGTCAAAACAGCATTGTACATGGCAGACAGTTGGTGTCAAACCCCCCACCTCTGCAGTATGCTAATTGGGACTTCCCAGGGTACCTAATTGCCAACAGATTCTTGTACAAGTCATTCTGAATTGAGAAAGCCAGTCGGATGACTAGCGAAACGTCTTCAAGAACTTAACTTCAAGTCCAGTTGATCTAACTGAATACAACAGATAATTCTATTGCCAATTCAAATATCTTGTAGGTTATAGTTGGAAGATGGTATTATGTATGACATTGTATTTAACTTTATTTAAAAGAGAACTGAATATGTAATAGTAGATTAAGTTGATGATAATACGAACTGCTATTTTTTAAACTTCGCAAATTGTACATAACCTCAATGCACTGAAACGCCGCTATCGCTTTATAACATTGCAAACCTGATTGCACTTGGAAAAAATATCATCTCTCAGTGCATCTCCTTAAATGTGTCTATGAGTGCTACCCCTTCCCCTTTCCAAGATCCTCTGCTCCTGATAATACCTCCCTGTAAGACAAATCTTTATTTTGTACTAGCCCCATAGACTTTAATGAGGCATAAATTCCCAGCAGCAAAGGACCATGGGAGACATGAAGAATGGGAGCATCAGTTTTAAGATATTTGTTATCATTTACAAATTTAAAATATACAACATGTTCCCTTATTATATAGGGGAATCACCTGAACATTAGCGTATTTGATATTAATCTTTAAAGGACAACTCCACCCTCATAAGAACATCTTTTAGAAAGAATGGCCTCTTTAAAATATGTTGATATATCATACTTTGTCCTATGAATTCATTACTATATGCCTGCTATGCTTCTGGATGCCTCATGGAAACTGAGCAATTTAGAAACATGTACTGAGCCTGGGCATGCTCAGAAGAGGCAGATAGGAGATTAACATTCAGTCATTGGCTGTGATGTCAACTGTCAAATACATAACTGACAGTTACTAACTAGAAGAACCAGGAAGCAGAAACAGGGGAAACAGGACATTGTGCAGGATTTCAGGTTAGACTTATATATTTCAGATTTCAAACTTTTACAGTTTAGGGTTTTGGGGGGTGATTTACCTGTATGTAAGTTTTCATTTTGGGGATGGACTTGCCCTTTAATTATCCTTTAATTCCTTATTATCTGTTTCAATGCTATAAAAGAAATACTAATCTAATTCAGTGAATTGTATTTCCAAAAAAATCTCCAATAACAATTTAGAAAATTGTGTATGAATGTTGCATTAGTCTAGCAAACATTGCTGCCTTTTATGTGAAAATATGATCAATCCACATTTTGTATTTCCTGTTCATGTTTAATTCCTTAAATTAAGTGTGGATGTTCTATTAGTTGGAAAATCACCCAGGCAAACATGTATGCAGTATAGCTGGTTTACAAATACCTATATCACTGTAATGCTTTGATGTCTCCATTTTTGTGTTTCAGTATTGGCTTTCCCAGCATACCTGTTTGGCATAGATAAGGACCGTCTTAATGACAAACTTACCAGTCGCAATATGGATAGCAAGTGGGGGGGCCGATCAGAGTCTATAACCGTCACCCTGAATGTGGAGCAGGCCTCCTATACCCGAGATGCATTATCCAAAGCTTTGTATTCAAGGGTCTTTGACTTCCTGGTGGAGGTGAGGAAATAATAAATTGCTTTCCCAAGTGATTTGGAAACTTTTATACGTACACATCACTTATTGCTAAGGTTCTCAAAATCTGCCCAGAGTCCTGGGTTTGTTAGTCAAGAAAAAAAGAAACATTTAAAATAGAGAGAATTTTAAAACATCAATCTGATATCAGTTCTTTATCTGAATACAGAAAAAAATAAAGTTCTATGCTTCCATTTGCAATCCCCTTACCTGATATAATAAGAGATCTGAATTGTCAGAAATCTTAAGCTAGGTACACACACTAGCGATAAAGCCCTGATTCAACTGTATCAGCTGTGTGTGTAGCGGCTTTTTCAAGCTTTCCCTGTTGGCTGAAAGGTTGTTTGGGAAAATACAAAAATTTCCCTTGCCCTCAGTAGTCTCCCTGTAGAGGGAGTCGGCCGCGGTCAAGGGATACGCACAGTCCCAAATGGTCTCCCTATGCTGTGCATAGGGAAAACTCTTGGGACTGTGTGTATCCTGATCTTTGAAAAATGACAGACAGGATCTTGCAGGTCCTGTCTGTCATTTTTCAAAAATCTTTCCTGTGTGTAATCACCTTTAAATGTCTTTAAGTTCTTTAAGACATGGCTGGTTTTCTCAGTATAGACTTGTACAAGAATCTGTTACCAATAAGAGACATATTCCAGGGTACATAATTGCCAACAGATTCTTGTACAAGTCATTCTGAATTGAGAAAACCGTTCAGGTGACTAGTGAAATGTCTTCAAGAACTAAACTTCAAGTCCAGATGGTCCTACTGAATTTTACAGCTAACACCATTTTACCAGCAGTAAACAGTTTTTCCTCCTTCCTTTTAGTTCGATGTAAAATCTGTGTCTTTCGAGACTTTGGGGAAATATCTAATGAAATGAATCCTTAATTTCTTGGATGCTATTCTGGGTATGGATTATGAAGCAGTATTTATTATCTTACTGACTTTCTGGCTTCTATTTTTCTAGGCAATTAATAAGGCAATGCAAAAACCCCACGAGGAATACAGCATTGGGGTACTGGATATATATGGATTTGAAATATTCCAGGTATTTATCTCTGTTCCTGAATACAGAAATACTAAGAGGAATATTTCTAAAGGATCGCAAATATAGTTTTTTAACTATCGCAGTGCATTGCTGTATTCATTGCGTTATGTCCTGTTTCGTGTAAAGAGAAAATGACAATCTTTGTAAAAAAACTTTTATATCTTCTCTTTTTTTCCCCACCACTTTCTTGTTTGTAGCAGCAATAAATATTCCTTGTTTGCCACTGAAAAAGCAAAGATTCTTAGGAAGTAAAGCAGAAGATACACTTATTTAAGTCAATATCAGAGGATACAGCATTGATACCTACTACTTAATCTGCACTTTTTGTTTTGTATAAGCACTTTATAATTGCAGATATTTCTGGAGATGTAATGTAACTCAGCCCTATTTGAACCACTGCTAATGGTCCACAGGTGAACTGGGCTTTCCTAGTGTAATTGCAGATCTGGGTACCCACCAGGCATCCAGCTTCTCCCTGGGCACCTCACTGCCAGTATTTCCAACCAAACAATACAAAATAAGGGCTGTCCAGTCTTTAAATTGCAAATCCCATTTATTTGTGCTTTTCTAGGTAAAGGGGAAGTTCAGTGGAAATACATATGCTTTTAAGAAAAAAGAGCATCATTTTTCCATCCCAATGACCTTAACCTGCCCATTCAGCATTTTGTCTGTGTATAAATAAATACTTCCAAAATACTAACTTCCTGTTTGTAAGACCCCTAATAGAGACAGTTATGGTCTTGCCCTTGACCCAGCGCCTGGGTTGATTCAGTTGCTCAGTAGAGATCTGAGCATGTTTGACCCATCCAACAGCCAATCATTATAAATTACCATTAGGAACATTCCAAGGAAGTGTTGCATCCTGGGAAGAAGAAGGACCATTAGAACCTGAAATGGCAGCTCACTAATGTCAATTGCAGGGAATAGCAAGGGGTATTTTTAAAATGGGAGAGAATATCTAGAATAACTAGGTGTGTATAATATAAACTAATAATTTTTAAAATATTAATATTTTCCACTGAACATTCCCTTTAATAACAATTACAAGGATATAATTTCCATCATATTTTTTACGCTCTTTTATAATTTATATATAATTATACAATTTAATAATCAAATATTCAGTTGTCTAGGTATGAAAATAGCCATGTATGTTGTCATTGACAGGAAATATTCTGTTTATTCCTTTATCTTCTACTCTTAGAAAAATGGCTTTGAACAGTTCTGTATCAACTTTGTGAATGAGAAACTGCAGCAGATTTTCATAGAGTTAACATTAAAGGCTGAGCAGGTGTGTGTCTCTTTGCTTAAAAATGTAAATTTACAAAAAATGTAAGGAAAATGTAATTCCTTAACGGATTCCTTAAACCACTCCCACTTACATCCGACCTGACTTTTTTTCCCCACAAACCAACTGTCAAGCCTGCACACAGCCTACAGCATTCCAACTATCAAAACTCTGTCACTTTTCCAGCTGAAGCAAAACTGCTCACAAAAGAATAGTTTTTGAGAGAAAGGAACTTGATTGACTATATTACTAAATATAGTAATTTTAGATTGGACATCTAAATAAATAGGGGACAGATCAACAAAAAAATTATACAGTGGTGGTTGGGAAGAATTATAGTTTGCAGTTATGGTCAATTTAAAATAACCTATTTTTCGGCATAGATGCCCTTTAAAATTAATTTGAGCACCACTGCTAAGTGTGATTTGATAACTCAAATTATCCTGCTTTTTTATAGGGAAACTAAAGTTAATAAATGAATGAGTCTGAATGGATTCTAAAATTACTAATTTGCAGTAAGCTGTATCTATACTATATGAAATCAGCAGCACGACTTGTAGTCCTGAAGCCTTGTGGCTTCTCCTGAGTTTCTGAGTTTTTCATTCCTAGTTTAACTGTTTTCACACTGCTTAGTCCTGCTCAGGTCGTTCATGGAGAGGTCAGTTTGTTATGGCTTAAAGGGCATGTCCATCCTTAAAACAAAAGACTGGTCTTTTTTACCTGCCCCCAAACCCCAACTGATATATTCTGCTCATTATTAGAGGTATTACTATTTAAGGATAATAATTATTGTCTCTATTCTGGAAGAGCATGCTGGCTTCTCCCTAAATGCAGTCAATTCACCTGTTGTCTCCTCTGCACATGCTCAAGCTTATAAAAGCTCTGACCGCCAAGGGTGGAGGCAGATACATTTTTCATAACGAAAATAAAACTTGAGATTAAATATCTGGTTATAAATGCATGTAGTTAACTGGTAAAAATTGCAGTTGGTGTTGTGAGCAGATACCTAACAAGTCACAAGTTTTTATTTGTGGACAACCTTTAAAATTAGATTGCTAGAGAACTTATTAAAAGTTTTATCTTGCTTGCAAGCATCAGGGAAAGCTATTTTAATTGCCACTTCTAATACAACACAGATCTACTACACACAAAAACAAAATGAGATAATGGGAAACCCAACAGCTTAGACCACTTACTACCATTCACATAAACTTACATGGATGGCAGGATGGTAATGCCCCCAAGCACCTTTACTATTGTATTTCCCTCAAACTATGGTCTCTGCAGTCTCAAAAGATAATGATATTCTACCAGCTTGTGCTTACCCCCAACAACATGGAGTATAGTGCCACTCATCATGCAATATTTAAAAACACAAAGGCCAAAGAAAGATTGTTCCTTTAGATAATGGTGATAAGGCCATGGCAACCCAAAAGAAAACAAACCACTCTTAAGGTAAACAAAAATGCAACATCATGTTAATTACCAGGCCTGAAGTGTTTTGTTGCTGGGAGGCACCTCAGCATGTGTGGGAATAATAGAATTCTGTGAGGCTAGCGAAATTTTGTGAAATTGCAAAACCCACAAGTTTTACCACAAAACCAACTTTGTGTTGAAGCTCAGCCAATCTTTAGTAGTAATGTCCCTTAATTTGTATAAGAATATTTTGTTATGTATACGACGTAAAAACAAATAAGTCGGATTTTGTTACTTTAGAGTAGTGAATTTATACACTTTTACTTCTTTATTTGAAAGAACATTACCCTAATCTTTTAATATTATTCTTATCAGGAAGAATATGTGGCTGAAGGTATAAGGTGGACACCAATTGACTATTTCAACAACAAAATAGTGTGTGACCTAATCGAAAACAAGCTGGTATGATGTCATATGCTTTACAAGGTCAATCACATAATGACATTTCCAGAAGAATCTTATGGATTTTATACAAGGCATTAAATCCAAAAATATTTTTTTTATTCTTCAGAACCCACCTGGAATCATGAGTGTTCTGGATGATGTTTGTGCAACCATGCATGCTACAAGTGGTGGGGCAGATCAGACACTCTTACAGAAGCTCCAAGCAGCTGTAGGGACACATGAACACTTTAGCAACTGGAACTTGGGTTTTGTTATACATCATTATGCTGGTAAGGTAAGTATTTATACATATAAAATGCCACAGAGGCATAAGAATGGTGGCTTAACTGTTAAATAAGGACCAATTTTGAAAAGGGTTAAGAGTAAAAAAAACATTTCATCTTGGCTTCTTTCTTCACCACTCTAGGTATCATACTATGTAGAAGGATTCTGTGAACGAAATCGAGATGTTCTATTCACCGATCTTATTGAGCTAATGCAGAGCAGTGAATAGTAAGATATGACCAATTTTTTTTTTGTGCACAATCTATGTGAAAAACAGCTATCAAAAATGCAATTCAGCATAGCTTTATGCAAACAAAACAAGTTTTACTGCACCACAATGATGATCTACTAAAGGACACTATCTAGACATTTTAGCCATTTAGACAGAAAAATAAAATTTATGGCAAAACATATTTTCTTAAATGCAAACTTTTTCGGTACTTTTGCTTTCTTTCTTATTTGTGCAATACATCTTAAGTAATTAACCAGTATAAAACAGTTCATACAATAAATATGCAATTTCCCATGACAAGATTGAGTAAAATCTTTGATCAAAGATTCAGCCAATCTATTATTCTGTAAGAAGCTGATGAATTTATTCTAAATTAATTTCCCACTTGCAATTTACACATACCAACTGGCATCATTTAAGTTACATAACTCATTAGTTTATGATAATAAAGACATTGAATGACAGCTGAAATGTAGGATGCTTCAGACTGGATATATTTAAAATGATTACTATTATTCCAAAAAAATAGTACAGTAAACTGGGCAATTTGAATTTCCATGCTCTCTTATACCTAAATGCTAAGCTATGCATTTAAACTGCATTAATGTGGGCTATCTGGGCTTGTCTGACTACACCAAAAGCATTTTAAAAAAAATTTTTGAAGGCCTTTCTATAATATTTATGCAATTATGGTTCAGTAGAATTTGTAAAATGGCTGTATGCGTGTATACATACTATAGGAAACTATGCTTTATATGCCCATTCATTTAATATTTGGCCAACAATCTCATAGAATTAACACTAAAAACGTGTAGCAACAAGCACAACTTGTTGGCTACAGGTGTCCAATAAAGTTAAATCATAATAATGTTCCTCACATGACATTCTTTTCTATAGTGTTGCATAATATAAGCACTTAGAACAAGCAAACTGACTGCATGAGAATGATTTTGATTTAACCACATTTTCCGGGGTATCTGTTTCTGCATGGAAATAAATCTCAAATATTTTACCATTCAGCGCAGCTCTATTCTAAGCACTTTCTTTATAACACAGTTGTAATTGATTTTCTTGGTATTAAATGAAGTAGTTCTTGTGTACATGTTCTAACTCTCCCTATATGCAATTTCATTATGAGATTTTTCTTTTTGCCTCTTTACTTCTTCACTTTTTCTTTTTACCCATGACCAGCCAATTTATACAAAACCTGTTTCCTGAAAGATTGGATGCTGACAAAAAAAGTCGTCCAACTACAGCAGGATCTAAAATTAAGGTACTTTCATTGGTAGAAGCCAGACAGCAAGACTGCTATATGACTCACCCAGTATTTTATTATGCCCCTTTAACTTAAAAGGATGTAATAACATGGCATTTTTCATTATGAAAACATCATTCAATCTCTAGAGAAGATGGCAGCACATTAAACGATATGAAAGCAATGTGTCTATTCTTAAAGTATTTGGATTGATTCTTAAAAATGGACTTAAAGATTCTTATCATTTATTTCAGACATAAACGTGAACAGGGTTTTATCTATATTTATGAAACAATTATAACATGATAATGTTAAATTCCTGTTTACAGAAACAAGCCAATGACCTTGTAAATACCCTGATGAAGTGCACCCCTCACTACATTCGATGTATCAAGCCCAATGAAACCAAGAAACCTAAGGATTGGGAAGAGAGCAGGTCAGGAGATAATAGAAACTGTAACTGTGGGCTGAAGCTGAATTGTTGTGAACTCACTGTTACCACATATCTATTCATTACAGAGTCAAACACCAAGTGGAATATCTAGGATTAAAGGAAAACATCAGAGTGCGCAGGGCCGGTTTTGCTTATCGCAGGGTTTTTAATAAGTTTATGCAAAGGTAGGAATCCTTATATGGTGACCTAAACATTGCGGATTATATTATAATTTATAACATAATCCAGTTACATCCTCTGATTGCAAAAATGTCTCTGCTGTTGGTAAGATTATACTTTTTCCTAGATATGCTATTCTCACCCAGGAAACATGGCCAAGGTGGCATGGGGATGAACGTCAGGGAGTGCAGCACCTTTTGAGATCTGTGAACATGGATTCAGATCAGTACCAGATGGGCAAATCAAAAGTATTTGTGAAGAATCCAGAATCAGTGAGTTATATTATACTACAGTAGTTATATGGCAAGTTTACCCGTCAAATGAAACATTAGTAAATCCGTTATGCAGCAAAATGATTCATTCTCCCCCTCTCAAAAGTTTCAGCATCCTTTTCAAATCTTTACGTTTTTCCAAGCTTTTAAATGCTCAGAGGCGGCAGCTAGGAGAACAGCATTTAGTTATTAGCTGTGATATCATATGTTACACCCATGATTGACAGCTGCTAACTAGAAGAACCAGGAAGCAGAAAGAGGTAACAGAATATCAGGCAGCATTTCAGATTAGATTAATGGTGGCCATAGATGCTACAATCCGATTGTACAATCCGCAGGTCGTATGATTGGATTGCTGGCCAAAAAAAATTTAAACTGCTCCAATGTGGAAATTATTGGAAGATTGTTGAAAGATCTTTCATACACGATCCGACGGTCACACGATATCGGGATATCCCGATATCGTATGACTGGGATCTAAGTGTCTATGGCCACCATTACGTCCCTCATCTTTATAACTATTGCAGTTTAGGGCTTGGGGGGGTTACCTACATACAATTTTTCATTTGAGGGGTGAACTTGCCCTTTAATAATGAAAGAGAAGGTGAGACCAGTTGGGACCAATTATTTGGCTGCTAGGTTTACGTAGGATCCATTTGAAAGAGCTGTACTTGTGAACCATTCAATGGGAAAGGCTAGGTTGGCATTACTGAAAATACCTAATTATACAGGCTACTCTGGTACAAACATGTGAGTATAGCCAAGCAAAAACAGCACAAGTGACTGGATACAGGGACAAACACAGGATGTACAAGGGAGGGATTTGTGAAAAGGCAAACAGTATCACACATAAATAAATAAATATGCCCCACCCCCTTCACATGGTAAAACCAGAACACAGACCCTTCTAACAGGAAAGTACACCATAATATAACAATATTGTAATATACGTAAGTCCTTGGTCCCTTGTGTCTCTGTATAAATGATTAGCACATTGGGCAATACTGTGGGCAGTAACTGTACTAACGTTGTTACCTGATATGTTACGTGAGACTCTAAAGTCCAGTTTATGCATGAAGCATGACGGTGATAAGCTTATGAATAAGCATGAAGATGACAAATTTCCAGTTGTGTGGTTTTTGTCTTTGTGATCAGTTTTACACCAGTGCACAAATTAGTAGCACTTAATTTACATGCATGCATCTTGCCTCCAATTACTTCCCTTTCAGACTGATACCACCTGCACTTTCTGACTACCTCAGCAGAGGGCACCAGGCTCAGCAAGTTTGTAGCAGAAATAATCAGGAAAATCTGTTTTCAGAAGGAGCACTTATTAAAGAATGTTTGTTCTAAACATGTTTTGATTCTTCTACTATTGTTAAAGGGTACGTCCACCCCCAAACAAAAATTATACTACTGATGATAACCCCCCTAAACCTAGACTTTACAAGGTCTAATGTGCTCAATCCAGCTTCTAAATATACTTACCAGGCCTCGTACCCTTGGCTACCTTCTGCCTGTCTCCCGTGCCCTTTCTATGTGAAGAAGCAAGCTGAAGGGGCTGGACCGTCAGCCACAACATTGATTGGCTAAGATATTGCCTGTCTAGTGGACATCCACTTTAATAAAGATTGTCTCAAAAAGTCTCAAAGCATTCATACAGCCTCACAGTGGGCCCATGGTGAAGGCAGGGGGACAGGCTATACAATGAGATATTTTGAATGACGTTGCCTATCTTGTTGTCAGAAAGGCTTCAAGTCTGAAGCATTTATCCAGCCTCCTGCACTGTTTTTGCTCTGATCCATGCGACACACGTTACCAGAAAATCATATGTACTGTAACACATCCTCTATTCTATAACTATCTATAACTAGTGACAATGACATTTCCCTTACTAGCTTTTCTTACTGGAGGAAATGAGAGAAAGAAAATTTGATTCATTTGCTAGGACAATCCAGAAAGCTTGGAGAAGATATATTGCTCGAAGGAAGTATGAGCAAATGCGTGAAGAAGGTAATACTTGTGTGCAGTTCCTCCTATTTACAGAAGTTCCACAGAAGGCAGGGTGTAACTACCGGGGGAGAAACCGCAGGGCGGCCAAGAGATCCAAGGGAGCCCCATCTTCTTATTTTTCCTATAACAAATATAGCCTCCCAGAAAACCACTTTGGATGAATCACTGATAGGAGCCCCATCATAGTTTTGCAGGGGGGGGGGGCAGTGATTCCTAATTACGCCACTGACAGGAGAATTTCATTACCAAATTAAAATCAACCTTTTTTTGTGAAAGGCATTCTATAACGCTAGTAGCTGTTTCTGAAAGTGAGTTTAAACTATAGAAGACAAATTCTGTCTGTACACTGGCATTGACTGTTATTGAAAACAATTTAACAACAAATTTACTGATAAAAAATAGAATTGGTAGTGCTCAGTTTAAAATGTATCTATTCCTATATGATGCATTTGATAGCTGAATGTTTACAATTTAGTTAAAAAAAAAAAAAAAGTACAGTACAGCTGTTAAAGTTTGAAAAACAGATTTCCTAAAGGGACTAAGGCTGAGGCCACACTGCAATGCACAGGAATCGCGCACAAAATCGCGAGCGTTATTGCACATTGCGTTATTTGCATTTGCGTGTGCACATGTGTTTTTGCCGTTTTGCATTATGGAAACGAATGCAATAACGCACCAAAAATGGTGAATGCACGTGTTACCAAAATGCAAACAGACGCGCATCGGAAATCGCAGGAATTTTCACGTTCCCGTAATTTCCATTTTAGTGAAAATCGCGGGCGCAGTCACGAGCACAAAACACAAAAAACACGCTAGTGTGGCCTCACCCTAAGAGAATATGTTCTCACCATCTGAATTTTATTTGAAAGATAATTTTACATAAGGATGATAAAGGAGCACTATTTCTGCCATTTTGCTAATGGAAAATATTGTTATTATTACTGTATTTATAAACTGCATGACCACCCTAGTGATATCTGGTGGAAATATCGCCAAATACATTGCTTTAGAAATATGATGTTTGTGCCGCAATATATGGTGATATGTACACCGATCATATTACAGTAAATAATAGAAAATAGTCTAAAATTTAAATTTGGGAACCCACCATAATGTACTTACACATTACAGTGACCTATTTCCAGCCTAGAATGAGCTCACAAATGCATTTTCACCACCTCAGACTTGCTAATTTTTAAATGCTTGACTTAACACCGAGAAACACTTTTCACCACCTTATTAATACGATAGAGCGACTTTCGCTACAATTTATGGCGATATGCAGTGAAATTACAATATGCAGCATTTTTAAAGACGTGTATTTTTGAAACCTTTCGAAAATCGTAATGTTACTTAAACTTAAATTGACAGCCTCCAACATTCTGTATGGATTTAAGGAACGCAGGAGAAATAGCATTAATCGTAATTTTGTGGGAGATTACCTGGGCATGGAGGACAGACCTGAACTGCGTCAGTTTATGACTAAGCGTGAAAGGATAGATTTTGCCGACTCTGTTAACAAATATGACCGTCGATTTAAGGTAATAAATAATATCCTATTTTAGAAATCTGTCCATTGATTGTTTCAACCAATGTCTTTATTTGGCTGAAAATCTAGTTACAGCAACAACTCTGACTAATTAGAACCATGATATATGCTCTCTGAGCATGAATACACGTATATTGTTACAAACATTTTTAATAGACACCACACAGATATACATTTACAATTCTGTCTGCCCATTGCCATCCTTTACAGTCTTCATATCACTTTATTATTAAAATTTAAAATCATGAATATTTAAAGCTAACAAAAGGACTAATTTACAGTAACTTAACTTGAATATACAAAAGCCCCAGTCCAGTAGTTACAACAGGCAATTCTATGTTCTTCTCTACCTTTGAACTTGTTTACAGGCTGGCTACAATGCTGCCGATACACATCTGATATTTGATTGATTTGGCATGTATTTCGAAGTGATAAAATTATTAGGCTGTTCTGTTTTTTTACTGTATTTTCATTATCAACATTTACTGGCCTGTACCATTCATTTTTATTAATATCCTGTTTATAACAGCATCTCCCATTAGGGAGAGGTCCCACTTTATGCGCTGCGTTGTGTAGTCCGTAATACTATTCTAGGCAAAAAAAAATTGCAACAGGATGATTTTATATTCGAGATTCTGGAGATGTTGGCTTTAATCCTTATAGCTGCTATGATGGATAACAGAAGGATTACTGGGAGATTCTGGGTACATCCTTTGTTGAGAGAGGGAGGTAAAGGGCCTATTCTGGATCTATGTCAGCACCCAGAGAACTTGTCGACTATTGTGGCAGAAGTTGCAGCCTCTTCACATGGCCTTTCCCAACAAGGACAAGTGGGGGGAGATCAGTCAGCAGTATTGGCACAAGCTACAGTTCCTGGGTAGGCACAATCGATGGGAAGCACATTATGCCTCCCTACAGTGGAAGTTGGTACTTCAACTACAAAAAGTACTTCTCTATTGTACGGTTTTCTGTTGTGAAAGAAAATTCCAGACCTGTGTCTTTGTATGTTTCACCTGCAATGTATTGGTTACCGTATATACTCCAGTATAAGCCGACCCGAGTATAAGCTGAGGTACCCATTTTTACCTTAAAAAGTTATAAAGCATGATTGACTCGAGTATAAGCCGAGGGGTTGAAATTATGACCACTACTGCCTTTTAATACTGTATGGGAACTCTGCTGTCCATAAAAAAGCCTCATTCCTTGGCACTCCAGATGTTTTGGAAACTACAACTGCCATCATGCTTTAGTAGACGGGAGTTGTAGTTTCCAAACACTGCAGTGCCAAGGAATGAGGCTTTTTTTTATGGACTGCACCCCCCAGGAAAGGCCCCCAAGTTCAGTGAGGTAAGTAAGTGTTAAGTACTCACTTGGGTCAAGTAAATAACATCAGAAGCATGTGTTCCGCCTGGCACTCCGCACTGATCTGCAGGATGACGTCCATACGCGAAGCCCGTCTCACTTACTGTCCGGCGCCGAATAGTGACATCACTACTCGGCACCGGGCAGTAAGTGAGACAGGCGCCGAGTATGGACGTCATCCTGCAGATCAGCGCGGAATGCCAGGCGGAACGCATGCTTCTGATGTTAGCTTTTACATGACGATCGGCAGCCGGAGATTCCACAATTATTTACTTGACCCGAGTATAAGCAGAGGTCGGGATTTCAGGCTAATTTTAAAGACTGAAAACCTCGGCTTATACTTGAGTATATACGGTAAGTGTTGGAGGGCCATATTTAAAAACTTGCGATACCATGCGTTTTCATTACTGTACGACCGCGGCAGTAGTATACCATGCTGTAAACTACCGTAATGATATTCTACAGGCGGTCATAGATTTAAGTTGGCTATTGTACATTTACAAGATTTCCGATAGCGAATATAAATTGATGATCGCCATAACGATCGCTAAAGAAGGCAATACCACACCTTTATAAATATAGCCCATAGTGTGAAGGTCTCTATCTCTCCCTGTCAGCTGTATTAGCAGCAATATTAGTGGAAAGTTTAGCTTCTTAAAGGGGAATGTTGGAGGGTAGGAAGAGTATGTTTTTTAGGAACCACATTGTGCAGAACTGTAGGGGTAGGATAGTGAAGTGAACCCGAACTTCACTGTGCTAAGACCAAGTTCACGTCAATATGCTGCACCTGCAGCTTTGAGCTGTATTGTTTTTATAAGTGTACCTTGTAAAGTGGTCAGTTCAATTCTTCTGCGGTTGCCACCTTTCCATTTAAGGGCTAACTTCCACTAGCACGTTTTGGATTGCGGTTTGCGATCCGATTCTGCTAGTGGGAGTGCAGGCATGTAATAGCCTATGGGACTGGCCCCACTACATGCTATGCGTTTCTGTGTGCTATTGGAGTGCATGCGGTCACCATTTTTTTGTCTGTTTGTCATGCTCTCTGCTAGGGTCCAATTGTGGAAGCGTAACGCCCATGCACGGAAGCGTGCACAATCGTACGTAGGTGGGGCCACAGCCTCTGGTAATTGCTAAGTTCCACTGCATTAAATACATGCTGTATGGCTAAACAGAAATCAATGCAGCTTGCATTACACTTTTAAGGGCTAGGCCACACAAGCACGTTTTTCCGGTCGATTGCAATTTTCCAATTGTATTGAAATTGCAGCCATGCACCAAAATCTTGCGATTTCAGGTGTGTTGCGATTCATGCATGTGTCAGCAATTTGGTAACGCATGCGGGTTTTTTTTGTGCAATTGCATACGTTTTCATAATGACAATGGACAAATCGCAAACGCATGTAAAATTGTGTGCGATTCACGTGGCCGTGTCCTAAATGTACATTTCAGCAATACACAAATTAATATAAATGGTAGAGTGCAGATATAAACACATACAAAGACACAGACTTGCAGAAATGCTAACAATTATAAAGGGTTAACAAGTTGCTTCCTAAATACATATGAAAAGGGTTAACAATCGGCTGGGAGACACCGGCAGGTGGGGACTCTGAGTTCAACTCTAACATGCAGCTTAACATAAGGGGAGTGGGAAACAAACACAAGGTAGCTAGTTAGCATGTGCCGAAGGATTTTTGGTACCTGGACCACCAGGAAGAGGCAACACTAGAAGCCAGCCGTGACATCATAGATTGCCAGTACTCAGAAATGTTCTATAAATGATTTCTACAGTAAGAGGCTGAATCCAGAGGTGAGATACAAACGGTTTTACTAAGTGACATTTATAGAGTCTGTGGAGCTGCCTTTGTATTTTGTGTTTAGTTCTCCTTTAAACAGTTTTATGACCACCTTGGCAAACAGGCCTATATTTCACAACAAATGTAATATGCTTTAAATTATTATCAAAAGTTCCCTGAACTGCTGAATAATTCTAAATCTTATATCCACAAATATCTCAAGCATCTTTTGCAGCAGCTTAAGATTCTTAAGTACCTCAAGTCACTTGTCACTCAAATATACATGTATTTCCCTTCAGTCTATAAAGAGGGACCTTATCCTTAGCCCTAAGAACCTTTATTTGATTGGCCGGGAAAAGGTAAAAAAGGGCCCTGAGAAGGGACTGATCAAGGAAGTATTAAAGAAGAAAGTGGAGATCCAGTCTATACAAAGTTTTTCACTGAGGTAAGCATCAATAAAACGCATAATAGAGCATGTTTTATTTTTTGTTGATGTTGTTGGCATGTGGATCGTGGTTCCCCTTGAAAATTTTTAATCCTCATATTTTCACAATAAGTGGTCTGCTATTAACTATTTATTATACCGTAAAGGGTACAGGCTTTAATAAACATAAAGAACCCAATAATTATATCAGGTGGTCAATCAGGTTAAATTTGGACCTGTGTGTGTACCAGGCCTAAGAATAAAATAAATGTTTCAATACCAATTAAAAGGGTGCTTTGAGTATGCCTCTGGTTGAGAAATATTTAGTTCAAGTTATTGTTGAATAAAGTATTTTTTTATGGCTTAGAAGTCTCTTGAAAGCGCTGTATCCTGGATATTTCAGTAAAGTGCTTTCCTATTAATGGTAAAGGTGTTATAGCCTGGTTACTAAAGCAATTCTCAACTTTTCTCTAGTACCCATCAAGATGACTTCTTCATCCTGCATGAGGCAGATCATGACACTCTCATGGAGTCAATGTTCAAGACAGAATTTATCAGTCTAATATGCAAGAGATATGAAGAGTTAACCAGAAGAAAACTGGGACTAAATTTCACTGACACGTAAGAAAAAAGTTGCCGTGTATACGTATAACATTACGGTGTAAACAGTAAGATACGTGTGTGTGTACACTGTAAGCAGCTGAAACAGCAACCCTAATAAATGGGTGATATAATGTGGGTGATAGAGCTAATGCCTCAGATATCGATTACTAAGAATAAATGGGAGAATTGGCCATAACATGTTCACTTTTGTGTGAAAACTGCGCAAACTGTGTAATGAATAGGTGGTGTGGGTGTCTTTTGCAATACCCACGGAGCCAGCGCAATAAAGGAACTATTGAATCTGTTAGTGTAACTTCAACTCCATAAAAGAGCCGAGCCGCTCTTGGCAAATTTCCCCAAATATGTATAAATTTTGGTCATTTTTAATATTTTAGAATTTAAGAAGCTTATCCAGCCCGCTCTTGAAGTTTTAGTGTGCTCACTTATGAAGATGAAGCTTCTTTTCTTCTAATCTTAAAGGATGTCCACAAGTCCTCTGAAATGAAGTTTTTGGTGAACAATGAACCACAGAGCTCATTGTACAGCCCATTAATATATTTAGATAAAGTAACAAAATTCACTTTCCTCCCGACGTTCCTGAACTGAAATACCTACAGTATACTCCACTGTCCTTTTTAATGGCTTCCAGCTACTACCTGACGCAGCAGTCATGACATCATGGCCAATAAACAACTGCTGCTTACTAATTCACACTAGCGGTTTTCTAACGCAGTGGAAAATCTCGCTAGCGATTGAGTGCGATGGTTCCGCTGTGTTAACGCATAGCAACAGCCATTATTTTCAATGGCACCACTGTGCATTAACGCACAAAACTGCTGCACTGTACCGCAGCTCAATAGTGTGAATGGTGCCATTCATTCCTATGTACAGAGCCTTTTGGGGTTACCGCACCAAAACGTTTTATATTGTGAACAAGCCCTAAGCTGTCTCCTCTACAATATTACAACAAGCTCACATGGCATGTCCACTCCCACTAAGTGTTTTTAATACAGTATTTAGCCCCCCCGGGCATAAATCTTGCTATAATTACATTTAGCAAAACTCCTTAAACAGCCCCCAGCTTCCTCTGCTGCTGAACCTTGTCTTAAAAACATGTGGTATGAGTGGAAATGCGTTTTAAGAGGAGGAAGCAACAGCCCAGGATGGTGGATTGCTTGTTAATTATCTCAGTCCAGGAACACTGGGGAGGTAAGTAAGTTTTGTGGGAGTAATAAGCTGGAATTGTAGTGGAATGATAGTGATCATGATAGCTCTTTAAGAAAAAAAACTGCCTGTAGCGTCATAGTAGCTGTAAATAACAGGAAAGCTAAAGCCCTTTCTAAGGGCTGGTACACATATCATACAACTTTCCTTCTGACCGACCGTTTGAGACTTTCAACTGGTTGGCCAGGAGGAAGGACTGTCGGTCACGGCAAAAGCAGCTGCATCCGACAGTTACCACAACCAAGCAGTTTTTCAAGCCGTGGTTTTCGTGCGTGCATCTGATTCTGAAGGAACCAGTTCAATAATTTGGCCCGACTGTCCGAAACTGGGACGAATTATTGTATGGTGTATACCTAGCTTAAATCAGTTATTTAAGGTGTTGGCTCATCACGCAGGGATTCTCAAACAGTGTGGAAAAATCTGTCAATGTACCCTCCATATGAAGTTTCTAAACATTACCCCCTAATAAATATAAGGATGCAAAAACACTTCTTCAGAAACAGGTAGATCAGTACCAACAATAAACTCTCATTTAAAAAAAATTAGCGTACAGTTTGTACCTTATAGCCAAAAGATACTAAATGTGTGTTCAATATCTGTGCATGGTCAGTTCAACAATGATAGTATAGTTAATAAAATTAGGATTGCTAACTGTGTGTGTGGTTATTTTACATTATTGCAATAAGGATTTGTACTTTAGCTCATTTTATGCAGAGCTGGAAGAGTTTATTAGGAATGATACTGTTTGCTTTGTTAATTCATAATCGTCTCCTCAGACTACAGTTCCGGGTAAAGAAAGAGGGCTGGGGCGGAGGTGGAACCAGAGCTGTACAGTTTACAAGGGGACAAGGAGAGATTGCCATTCTGAAACCAGGAGGCAAGGCATTGACAGTCAGTATTGGGGATGGACTACCAAAAAATTCCAGTAAGTACCAAAAAATTGGCAACACTTTTTCTGTTTTGCATGTGATAAATAGTACAGGATATAAAAAGGGAAATAAAATAATTGGAAGGAATAGGGAAAAGGAATTGATTACATTTTCTGATACCATTCTTTTTTGTTTTGCTTTAGAACCAAACAAAAAAGGTTTTTCACAGTATAAAGGGCACGGATCTCCTCCAAACCGTCCTGCACCTTCAGTTCCTTCAGGTACGTTTATATCTCTTTTGGGTAAAATATCTGAAGAACTTTACCTGTTTCTTTTCTCTGTTATTTTTTATGTTTTAATCACAGGTTCAGTAAGAAATGGGGCTCCACAATTCCCCAGGGGAACATCTAGAAATCCCACCTATGCCCAGGCAAACAGGCAAAGCAGAGCTCCACCATCTGCAGTTCTTCCCAAACATGCACCTCGGAGGAACCATGTTCCTTCAGATAGCAATATGGATTTCCTCAATGTACCAGATCAAGGTGTTGCAGGGTAAGATGTTCAATGTTTATAAATTTGTCTTGAAGAGCCAAATTCCTGTTCTTTCTATTGCTTCTTCTCTTTTATTCTTCTGCTTTTTTGGAGTGTATCTCCTCCCACAGTTTTCAAGACCTGAAAGTCGGTACAGACATGCAGGACATGGTAACGCTTTCACGGATTCCAACTAATTGTGGGGTCTTTTTCCCCCCATGACTTGAATCCTCAAATATGAACATTCCAGGGTTTCAGGGTCATGTGATCAAATCAAATCCCAACTATCACTTTCGGTAGTAAATGTATCTGGCTCCTAGGCTACTAACTTCAAACTGTCCATCTTTTACCCAGAGCCACTACGCAGGTTTTAAGAGTTAAAGTTGCACTAATCAATTCAATATTAGTTATTAAACTCATACTTAACTCTTTGACCCTTAACTCTTTTGTTGTTCCAGCTATGCGGGTATCACAAAAGACACAGCACACAACACAGGTACACACACCTACTGCTATAATCTCACAACCCAACTTCCCCTAAATTTCCTTGGCAGCCATACCTAAAAAACTTAGTTTTACACACAGGTACACACTTACTTATACATTGCAACACCCACCCCAACCTTTCTGTTTCAATGGAAACCATACACACAATAATAATAATATATGTATAGAATCTGAATGGATTTTGAAATTTAAATGTCCACTTTTATTGCCATAGCAAGATTATTGAGTTTTAAAACCTGCACCACAAACACACACATTCCTATTCAAAATTCAACCAAATAAAGCTCAGACTTTACTTTTCCTGCTGTGTAGTTTTAATTAATTATTTTCCAGGAATGCGGGAAGTGCCAACTTTTGTGGGGGGGGGGGGGGGGGGTTACGCTACATGGTAGCACAAACTAAGCTAAAAGTGTATTGGTGCAAGTGCTGTAAAATGCTTAAAGGGACTGTCCACCCCTCTTTTCAAAAATTTATATAATGTAGATAACCCCCCCAAAACCTTAACTTTGTTTTAGTAAAAATTTAGAAATCAGCTCCCACACAGAGATATTATACTTACACGCTCCTCGCTCCACCGCCGCTTCCGGGTTCTTCTCCCTGTCTCCACTGTGGCTGCTCTGTTTTTTCGTGTTCTTGAGCAGCCACAGTGGAGACTGCTCAGGGAATGGCAGTCTGTGATTGGCCGTGACTTCACAGTCACGGCCAACACTGACTGCCTTACCCGGAAGTGCAGAGCCGCGGCAGTGAAGCGAGGAGGAGCATGTAAGTATAATAGCTCTGTGTGGGACGAAGTTAAGGTTTTGGGGGGTTATCTACATTATATACATTTTTGAATAGAGGGGTGGACAGTCCCTTTAAAGGATAATTATATTATAAATAACTATAAATTAACTTTTAAAAAATGGGAGGTAGGATTGATTATTCCTACTTTATAATATTGCTTCGTTGAGGAGCTACGGCATGTTCAATTTTTATTTGCCAGGTTAGTCCTGGACTATTCCTGTATTAAACTAGTGTTGAATATTGGGAAGTAGAAATTACTAATATCCCTGTCCCAAGTTCTTTTTATTTTAACTTTTTTTTTTAAAAAACACACTATAGTTCTCCTTTAACCGATATTATATAGGGTTGCGTGGGTTTAATCAATGACAGAAAATGTTACCCCCTTTGTGTTATGTTAGTAGTGTCCCTCTCTTGGTTTCTTTGACACCTACATAAAAATATGTTTGAGCCACAGCATACTTAACTAAAAGTACCATTTATTTCTGAACCATAGCGCACATTATTGGATGAATTCATATATTTTTCACTAGAAGCATATTTATTTACCATTACCAGTTTTTCCCATTCTAATCTCTTTTCTGATTTTGCAACAAGTGTTTTTGGTTCCCAGTCTCTTAGCTGGTCCCGCAATGTGTACTGATAGAAATTGCGTAACTGTAAAGAGTCACAATTACTTTCTGTTTAATCAAATTAACAAGCATCCTAACTTACTAGATAATCAGTACAGAAATTATCAGACTTTTCAACAATAAATCAATTTCCATGTGTGTATCTGCAATTGATTTAGTTGTGATTTACACATCATAGCTTTACTAATCAGTACATTTAAAATATAATTTGATTTCGCTTTTAATGGACAACCCATTATACAACATTTGTAAAGCAAACTATACTTCCTTTTGCAAAACAGCATTGCCAAAAATAATCAAAACTGAGACTCACTTAACCCTAAATACTTAAAGGGGAAGTTCAGTGCAAATACATCCACTTTTAGGAAAACGATTTTCCATCCTAATGACCTTAACCTGTCCATTCAGAATTTTACATACAAAAAATTTAATTCTAGTGCATTCAGCATTTTGTCTATAATAAAAATATATAAACAATATATAAATTTTTGTCTTTGTATAAAAAAATTGCTTCTGAAATAGACTTCCTGTTTGCAGGACCCCTAATAGAGACAGTTTTATTGTCTTGCTTTTGAATGATTCACTTGCCCAGTAGAGATCTGAGCATGTTTGACCCATCCAACAGCCAATCAGTAGAAATTACTATTTGGAACATTCTAACGAAGTGTGCATTCTGGGAAAAAGACCATCACAGAACCTTAAATATCAGCTTACTAATGTCAATAGCAGGGAATAGCAAGGGGTATAAATTCAATTGATTTTTCAAAATGGAAGAGAATGTGTAGAATAACAAGGTATGTATAATATAAATTAAGAATTTTTAAAATAATATTTTCCACTGAACTTTCCCTTTAATCATTACAATAACACCACAGGCAAAACATTTTAACCAATAATGCAACTACATCTATTGTTAAATATGCAATTGTCAGTATCTGCCATTAGTCCATACGTTCTAGAGTTGTGTTTGGATATTTTGATAACTGGCATGGTTCTTCGCATTTCATAAAAAAATTCAGCTGTGTGTACTCAGCCTTACCATAAGTAATTTGTGAAATTTTAAAGCATGGAACATACAAAAATCTATGTGATTATTGTTACACTACAAGTCAGTGTTTTCTGAAAAGGTTGGTCTTAAAAGACTCATCCACGAACCAGCCAATTACCATGTTGTATAGAACAATTGTTCGCCAAGGATAGAGCTTCACTAGCGCGGGCTAGCACAATCAGCGCTTTGCATCAGAAGCATACATCATAAACCCCCAAAACTAATTCCCGTTTTATTAAAAAATTACCAGCCATTCTATAGTGTGTGCTATACACAGTCGGGACAGATCATCCTGAAATTGGAAGGAAATTCATGGCACCTTCAGTCATTGGCATCTATTGAATGTCTTCAGAAATCCCACCTTGCCGAACCTGACTTCCGGGCAGGGTGGGGAGAAGGAGGCGTGGCCTGGTGGTGTGACGTCACTAAAGGGGTGGGGTGGAGTCAGGGAAGGGTCAGTTACGCCCCTAGCCACGCCTCTAACCTGACAAATTACGTCACGTTAGAGGCGTGGCTAGGGGCGTAACTGGCCGTGTGATGTCATGTATGTCACATAGGAGGCGTGGCCAGAAGAAGGCGTTCCGGAGGCGGACTCTCAGGTAGGTTCGGGTCGCCGGAGTTTGGGGTGGTCTCGCGGGTGTGCAGGAGACCACCCCAAAATCCGGGAGAGTCCCGCAACTCCCGGGGAGGGGTGGGATGCCTGTGTCTTGCATATTACAAGTTTAGTAAATCAATATTTTTCCTCAGGGGATGTCCTGGTTGGATTTTGCCAACTGCAATGAATTAGCTCACTAGTTTTCATCAAGACTTCCGACTCGGGTGGTAAGATTCCCAATACGGGCTGGGTTAGATTAACTTCCTGTGGTGGCTATGCTTAGGCAGTCCAAGATATTGCCTTGATTTCAAAATAATCAACCATACATTCTTGAATTTAAAAATAGAAGGAAGGTAAAGGTAAAGATTCGATATCTGTTGTATTCAATTAGATCAACTGGACTTGAAGTTTAGTCCTTGAAGACGTTTCGCTAGTCATCCGACTGGCTTTTTCAATTCAGAATGACTTGTACAAGAATCTTTGGCAATTATGTACCCTGGAAAATCCCAATTAGCATATCACAGCCAAGTGTTAAGGGCGTGATTGGATAGTGGCTAAGAGGTGTTATAGGAACGCCCAGAGTAAGGTGTCAAAACAGCATTGTACATGGCAGACAGTTGGTGTCAAACCCCCCACCTCTATTTAGGCTTGGTTTCTTTATTTTTACATAAATGGCCTCCTTAACACCTCTCTTGAACCAGTCACGTTCCTTTGCCAATATGTTAACATTACAATCTTCAAAGGTATGTCCTTTATCCTTAATTGCCAAAGATTCTTGTACAAGTCATTCTGAATTGAGAAAGCCAGTCGGATGACTAGCGAAACGTCTTCTAATTGAATACAACAGATATACCATGACCTGGATGAATGAGAACCTTCACAAGCGTAAAGATTCGATAACTTGACGTTTTTTTTAGCATTCTCAATACTCTCCACAGGGCACAGAGAAGAAAAAGTGTTAATCAAAGGCCACCACCTGCAGTGGGACGCCCCAAACCTCAGCCAAAGTCAATAGGACCACGCTGCAAAGCTCTCTACCAATACCTGGGCCAGGATGTGGATGAGCTCAGCTTTAATGTGAATGATGTAATTGATATTCTATTAGAAGGTAAGGCTAATTGATTGTGCGACAAAGCAAAACCTGTTTTTTACATAAATGCTTACCGGTATTTGTGTCTTTTGTTTACATAAACATTTTTAAAAAGTTCATCCTAGAAAGGCCAATAAAACATGCAGGGAAGGGACTGTCACAAACAAATTCCAATTCAGACGTATCCTTTGATAGTAAGCGAGGTGTTTGTTGCCATTAATAATGTCCCACTTAAGTCCAACGTAAATTGCTGCACACACCAAAGATGCCATTTAAAAGCCACACTAGCCATATGGTAAATCACCACAAAAAAGTTTGAGCATCTTCATGTGTCTTTCTCTATAAATTCCCTTGTATATTTCCTCCTTATGTACTAGACCATGCCAGCTCGTTTTAACACTGGCTAAACTAGGTGTGCTTGCTATCCATTAATGTGATCTGCATTTTCTGTGCAATCACATGCGCTCCGATTGAGCAACATTGCGCAATCATAATGCACATGCACGGGTGCACCAGAAACGCACTATATTTAAGCCTCAGCTTAAAAGGGCCTCTAGTCAGCTAGTCAAGCTGTTCTCTGAATTAATGTTCCTCCATTTTTCAGATCCCTCTGGCTGGTGGAAAGGAAAACTACATGGAAAGGAAGGATTATTTCCAGGCAATTATGTACAAAAGATATGATACTTTGCATAGTTATTGACGTTTTCCAGGAATAGGAATATTTAATCACATGTATAAAGCCGACATATTTTTCTCCCTAAAATGCTTTCGACAAAAAGATACAGTAAATGTGCAGTACAAATAAAACCGTCCTTTGGCGCTGTGTATCTGAGTGTACATTGTTTTCATTTTGAGATTTCACGCATGCTTTATTCTCATTATCGGTGGATACTATGATGGACCTTCACAATGAACAATGCTGTTGCCTGTGTATGCGTGCTTAAAGCACGCATACACATCAAATTTATCTTTGGCATAACGCCCAAGGGAAATGTCATTTATTACATCATGATGATTTAGATGTATACAGTTTTTTATTTTTGGGATGAACTTGCCCTTTAAACATTTTTCCTGACTTTTATCACAAAAAAATATTTAGAAAGGACATTAAATGGGCATAAAGTCTGAATAATTCCTAATAATCAGTACAATAAAAAATGTCCTCTGATATGACCTATTAGTGAACAATGCACCAAAGAGTTTATTATATGACCCATTTATAGAAAGTGATCATATCCCTGTGCAATCGCCACTTTTCCAATGTAAAGAGCCCTCTCTAATCAGCATGCAAAGTCAATACCTCTCCATTCCCCTTATTAATTTAGTTGCCCTTCTCTGAACTCCTTTAATTTCCAAGATGTCCCTTTTGTATATGGGATTCCAAAATTGCACTGCATATTCCAAATTAGGCTTTACCAGGGCTTTGTAAATCCACAGACATAGGGTTGCCACCTCTTGCCTATAAAACCAAATGCATGTAGGGGACTGATAGAATAATTAGCCTTTTGGCTATAGTTTCCAACCCCTGAGTTAGCTAGTGAGTCATAGTTTTCTTATTCTGCTGCAGAAATGGCTGGTAGATATCTGCCTCCGCCTGAGTCTCCGGAGTAGTGTTCCCTCTAAGCTTTGCACATGCACACAACTCTTCAGGCCTGCAAGCACAAAAATCTGCTGGAATATAGGCACTGCTGTGTACGCATACAGAAAATATATATGTGCACATACAACTGATTTAAAATTAGAGGAAACATTGCTATGGGGTGGTAACAAAAAGTACCTCTATTGTATTCACCTTAAAGGGCATGTCCACCCCCAAAACTATAACTTAACCCCATACTGGCCCCACTCTGTAATGTAATAAAATCCTTACCTTACATCCCAGCTCCATATGGTTCCCCCCCCAAAGTCCCAAAAACTGGCCACCAGGAGCCTAGCAGAGTCCATATAGGATTTTACCTCCTGTCTCCCCTCCAGGAGAAGTTTGTCATGCGCAGTGCAGAGTTCCCCCTCCCCTCCCTTTCCCTCCCATTTTGCTCTCCCTCCCCCTAGCATAAAGAACTTTTGGCACATGGTAGGGTTCCTTCCCCCAGCCCCAACCGCTATAAAAGATTTTTCAGAAAGTCCCCCAAACTCTACTTACCTTACCTCTCTCCCCCCACATTCTGCGCAGCCGGCAGCCACGTCCGTGATTGGCTGCCTCTCAGCCAATCAGGCACGCGGCTGCCGGTCCGGCCCCCTGCTTGCAGTTTCATGCAAGCAGAGGGCCAGGCAGTATGGCGGAGGAAAGAGGGATGGGAGGCTGTCCCAAGCATTGGAAATATAGATAGACAATGTGGGAGCACTCCACTCTGGTAGTCCTTTGAATGTGTGACTAATAGACTCTGCCACCTACAGACTCTTGCCTAGGAAAACAAAACACTGCTATGCAGGTGAACATTTAATTTAAAAGTATAATATAATGATGTAAATGAGCAGGAGGGCCATATTGATTTTGGGGCAGACCCACACAACATGATTTTTATAGGTCTCTCTCTTTAAACAACACTTGTGTACAATTGTGGAACTACCCAGGGTTAATATATCAACTCCAGTTAGTTAGTTAGAGGACAACTATTAAAATACATGCAAGTAAGTCAGCAGTAAGGGCTAGGCCACACTGCAGCATTTTTTTCTGAGTTTGTGCATGCGATTGCGTTTTTTTCAGATTATTAAATGTGGCAACACACCAAAAATGCGAGTTTTCGGATGTGTTGCGATTGTGATTTGCGTTCCGCATTTTTAATCGCACTCGCGTTTTCCTATACTTAATGGAAAAACGCATGCAATTCCGTGTGCGGAGCAGGGGGGCTGTGCCCTAAGGCTACTTTCACACGAAAGGCCGATGACTCGTTTTCTAATGTTTTAAGCATTAATAAAACGTCTTTCCTAAAAATTGCACTTCACTAGGTTGTCGTTTGGCTGATGTTGTGTAGATACAAGACATAGGAACTCTTTCAGGCATCTGTGTGATAATTAGAAAAAGGAAGGTGTTTAAACGCTCTGGGAAAAAACGCTGGTTTAATGCTGACAAATGCATAGTAAGTGCTAGGCCACACTAACGTGTTTTTGGCACGTTTGCGCGTATGTTTTTAAATAAAAATGGAAATGGATAATAATGGAAATTGCGGGAACGTGAAAATTCCAGCGATTTCTGATGCACATGCGATTGTGCATCCATTTCCGTTTTGCGTTCAACATTTTTTGCGGAATTGCATGTGTTTTTTCATTGTAAATAGCAAAATCGCATGCACAAACATGAGAAAACGTGTGATAACGCACATGATAACGTGTGATTTGCTGCGTTGTAGTGGGGCCTCAGACTAAATATTTCAATTTCACTCATTTGAAAGTAGCATTATGCAGTTTAAATGCAATCAGTTTGTAATGAATGCAGCCTTGCTAACTACTTTTATTTAAAGCATTCTACAATCAGCAGGTGGATGAGTTGTCTCTGTACAGGATTACCAATACCTCATCCCTTTAAAACCAGACACATACATAAAATCTAAATACTGCCAGGATAATAAATTGTTCATGTAATTCACGCACTGCTACTATAAAGTTTACCAGGTACACTAATTAAAACAATATTGTGCTGAGCTTCATAGGGAAGATAATTAAGCGAACCTGATCTTAACACAGCTCTGTGCAATGCATTTTTCAATAATGTACCCATTTAAAGGTGACTATTGGAGGGTATGATTTTATTTGTTTCCTTCTTTAAAATTAAATATCTGAAGGCATATAACAGAGAATAGAACATCTATAACGTATTTCTTCCTTACTGAGGCACCTTAACATTAGCCTTTAAATGCAGTCTCCTATGCAAACTGCACTGTGCAAAGCAGCAAATATTGATACATATAGAAACAAGTGATGTATTGCTGCAGCACTCTGTGTGGCCCAACTGTCCGGTGCAACAATGTTCCAAAAGGGTAACCCCCCAGGTCCGGGTTAGTTAAATATTACTAATGCGGTGTGGAACAGTGCAATACTCACGGACAGAAGTGTGTTAAAATCAGTCTTTTATTTCAGTCATAGGATAAAAACACGGAGACATATTCACTCAGTACTTCCACCTTGCCTGACGCGTTTCGTGGGTGTATCCCACTTCATCAGAGGCCAGGTAGCAATTACCAAGAACACATATAAATAGGTATTACATAGTACCTCCCCTTCCAAGGGGAAGAGTAAAACCACAGATAGGCAGTACATGTACATACAAATTGATAAAAACATAGTATTTAGTTCCATATAAAAATAGAAGACACAAATATTACATACTGAGTGTACTATAAATAGCGATCAATTCAATGCAGCTATAAAGGACTATGTGTAAAAAACAACTATAAAATATATAAAGTGGTAACTATACATTATACTGTACTATACTATTATTACTGGAATAAGACAAACAGATCGAAACCTCACATCATAAAACTTTGAAGAAGGCCATCCTAAAGATTGAGAAATATAGGAGGGACACATCTATATATAGTATACCATCAATATCCACTTACATCTAATAGTGGTATCAAAATACATTGAAATACCCCATCGGGAAACACATGTCACATATCTTGAAAGCAATCTAATTCCCACTCCTTATTTAGACCCTCGGATGGACTGTACCTAATTTAAAGATCCAAAAAGCTTCCATTCTTAAGAGGTCCTTATTTCTGTCTCCTCCTCTAGGTTTGGATGTTACTTTATCAATAATGGTGAACTTGAAATTAAACAACCCATCATGTGTAGTGAGAGCATGTTTAGAAATCGCTGAAGATTCATCTTTTCTATTAAAGGCATATATATGCTCTGATAAGCGTTTATGTGCCAGTCTGATTGTTTTGCCCACATACTGTAGGCCACAGATACATGTTGCTAAGTAGACTACTCCTGAGGTGCGACAGTTAGCTAGGACCCTTATGGTGTGCATATTTTTTGTACTATAGCTAGAGATGGTTTTTGTTGAAACCATATATTTACACACACTACATCTGGACCTATTACAAGGATAACTTCCATTGCAGTTTAACCATGTTTTTTTATTTTCATTTCTATTTCCCTTTATGTTAAAGGCACTAGGTGCAACTTTGGCTGCTATTGTTTTGCCTTTTCTGAAGGAGAATTTAGGGAATGCTCCTAGATGTTCTTTCAGGATAGGGTCCATAGCTAGTAATATGTCGTTTAATAAAAAATCACTGGCACTTACTATAGTACAAAAACCATCTCTAGCTATAGTACAAAAAATACGCACACCATAAGGGTCCTAGCTAACTGTCGCACCTCAGGAGTAGTCTACTTAGCAACATGTATCTGTGGCCTACAGTATGTGGGCAAAACAATCAGACCGGCACATAACATATATCAGAGCATATATATGCCTTTAATAGAAAAGATATGAATCTTCAGCGATTTCTAAACATGCTCTCACTACACATGATGGGTTGTTTAATTTCAAGTTCACCATTATTGATAAAGTAACATCCAAACCTAGAGGAGGAGACAGAAATAAGGACCTCTTAAGATTGGAAGCTTTTTGGATCTTTAAATTAGGTACGATACATCCAGAGGGTCTAAATAAGGAGTGGGAATTAGATTGCTTTCCAGATATGTGACATGTGTTTCCCGATATGGGTATTTCAATGTATTTTGATACCACTATTAGATGTAAAGTGGATATTGATGGTATACTTATATATAGATGTGTCCCTCCTATATTTCTCAATCTTTAGGATGGCCTTCTTCAAAGTTTTATGATGTGAGGTTTCGATCTGTTTGTCTTATTCCAGTAATAATAGTATAGTACAGTATAATGTATAGTTACCACTTTATATATTTTATATGTTGTTTTTTACACACGAGTCCTTTATATGCTGCATTGATATTGATTGCTATTTATACTACACTCAGTATGTAATATTTGTGTCTTCTATTTTTATATGGAACTAAATACTATGTTTTTATCAATTTGTATGTACATGTACTGCCTATCTGTGGTTTTACTCTTCCCCTTGGAAGGGGAGGTACTATGTAATATCTAATTATATGTGTTCTTGGTAATTGCCACCTGGCCTCTGATGAAGTGGGACACACCACCTGCCACCCCAACCGCATTACTTATTCACAGAAATGTGCCCCTCTTTACTTTACCATGCTCTCTCTCCTTCGCTGTCTCCGGTCCTGAACTCCCCGGCCTGCCGAGTCCTTGATTGGCCTGCCTCTCTTCCAATCACAGCGCGGCTGCCGGTCCCCCCCGCCCCCTTAGCCATTTCCGTGCAAGCAAGGGCCGAGGCGTGCGGTGAAGGAGAGAGGCATGTGGTAAGTAAAGATTGGGGCACTTTCTGTGAATAATAGTAATGCGGTTGTGGGCTGTGGGGGGAGGTAGCAGTACATTTCTCAAAAGTTACCAGAAGGGTGGACATCCCTTTAACTGGCAGCGGCAGGCACAGGGTTAAATTCCTCCTGAACAACTCTGAGCTTTCTTCCCATAGCAGTTCCATTAGTTTTATTTATTTTTTAACCTTTTGTTTTCTCACCTTTCCTCCTGTATTTACTTACCATGGGTGGCTCAAGTGCCATAAACTCAACAGGACAATTCCTTCCCTCCTTAATATCATAAAGCCAGCAGGTGCTCTGATAAGGAGGACAATGTGACCCTTGTGGTCCACTGTGAGTGTTTGACCCTTGTGTCAACTCTATGGGAGATTATAACACCAGGTTTTCAAATAATCGCCATAAACTTGGTTTTGTTAGGCAGAACCATAACGGTACCATCCAAAATGGATTCTGGTAGAACAGAGAATCCTGTGGGACCCAAACACCTTCACTCAGGCCTTAGGGTATCCCAGAAACCCACTTTAAAGCCGTTATACAAAATGTAAAAATGGTATATGTCATGTTGGTCTTGTTACTTTTGTACAATTCATGAGGGTGATTAATATTAGGGTATAAAATGTGAGATGTTTATTATCCAAGGTATGGGTATTGACAGCATTGTTAGTTTTTGGAGTGGCCATTCTGAGGGTAATAAAGTTTTGGACAACCCTGAGCCCAACCTACACTTGTATATGATGGCGAAAAGAAATCTTAGGTACCACCCTGTGTCAGGGGTAGATAGGAGATGCATCAACAATAGCAAGAGTCATCTTAACATCTTAAGGAACATCTAGCCAATCAGATGGACCATACATTGTTTTTCTTCTTCATATACTATATTTGGTCTTGGTCACTTTTTCCATATTTGGATTTATAAGATTCGACTCTCTCACGGACTTTCAGATGCTAGATAGTTCCTTCTTTTACCCTACCCCATTCTACCCTCACTTGCGTGTTACATTTAGGTTCAGTAAGTTAATTTAGTTTTCTGTATATTTTGTTATGATGCATTTTTTGTTACTTTTATAAATTATATAAAATCATTTATAGGCAAATTGTCTTATTCTGAGTAAATCCAAAATGACCTGTTCTCTGAAGTTACCGCTACTATAGAAGAAGTATTGTTTAGGTATATATATATACTGTATAGAGTAACAGGTGTGGATAACCCCATATATAGTGGAGGTCCTTCCCCTATTTTTAGGAAGGTGGTGGCAGCGAATATAGATATTAAGTATATTAATTGTGTGCTATATTGCTTTGTTCACTAAACCCTCCTGGTCCTTCTGTTTCATCCGCCTGTTGGTTGCTTGGAGTACGTTTTCCGGTAACGATAGGTGGATGGGCGTCGTTGCCCGGAGGGTTCGTGACTGGCAGGTATGCCCTACAACGTATCAAACTCTTATTTAGGCTCATCATCCCTTTAAATCCAAGCAGCTACATATTTAGGGATTGTATATAAAGTGGTTAAACTTTTCATGAATCGTGAAAAACCCATGCAGCCCAAATTTTTTGAAACCAGTGTAGCATCCCAAACTGATAAAATGTAGAAAGGAGGAAGGTGAGAAGCACTGTGCTTGACTCAGGAAAACTCCCATTATAAGGATATAATTTCAGAATATCATATATGTTTGTTATCTTATATAGAAATATCACAGTTTTTTTACCCACAGAGCCTGTTCCCACCCCACGTATTCTGGTAAAGACAGAGGTGATAACTAACAGCTGGTGCCATTTCACTCTTAATTGCTCTGTGTCAAACACACCAATCAGATTGTTCCTACACCTGGAGTCCAAACACAGAGACACCCAGTACCAGAGTTATAACAGGAAACACACCTACATATCACTGCAGCCTGGATCAGGGAAGGAGGAGGAGTATCTGTGCGTGGTAATGGAACCCGGTAGATCAGAAAAATGTGTCTGTTAGAGTTTCAGGCCGTTTGTCCTCTTGGCATCTCTACATTTGGTGAGTGTCCACGCTGGTAATGATGGGTGTCTGTGCCAGATCTTCATTATTAACGTAACCATACACATAGCTATGTGATGTAAGATTCTGTCTGTCGGACATGCTGTAAAATGTATCGCTGTAATATTATTGGTACAATTGGTAGATTATTGACTGATATTGCTGTGGTTTTAGGCTGGTTTTATTTGTATTGTGCCTGTCAGGGACAATAAATCATCTTCCATCCAGAACAATAATGTGTTGATAGGTACTATTGGTACACATAATTAGGTGATGGTACGAGAGCCGATATCACTAATTGTCCTTTTTAATCGCACACAAACTAATTTCGTGGGGATGTACATAGGGTTAAGCTGGGTACCACACACTACCGACAGGATTGGCCCTATCTACTTATGTGTGTAAGGCGAAAGACTGTATTCGATCAAGAAACCTTCAGCTATCGTTCTGACCGAAAAATTTCCCTTGTTGCAGTTGGCCCCTTTACTAAGGTATAGGGAGTCGGATGCCATATTAGGGAGTATGGCATTCACAAAACTTTATATTTACTTTATAGTGAGAGAAAGATCATGTGTGTGTGTACTCCCACTCGCAAAGGTGACAGACAGATTCTTGCAGATATAGGCTGGTGTGTACCCCCTTTAGACTTTAAAGTTTGTTGAAGGTTAGAACCCGGCACACCTTACCCGATATAAGAAAAAGAACCAATAAAGTGTGAGGGGCTCCAGTCGCTGTCCAACAGTTCATCCAATCAAATAGAAATGGTAGCTGGGCACCAGCTTGAGTGATAACAATTTTTATTTGTGACGTTTCGGAACCTTGTGTGTTTTCCTTCCTCAGACAAATATACTTTATACCTTTAACTTTAGGACAATGTGCAGTGTTTCCTAAACAGCACAAACGACCACTGAAGTAAACACCCAACTACGAGACAATGTGTGACTTTAGAAGACAATTGATGTTAAGTCACAAAGACACATTCCAAATTGTACAGAGAGACCCATATTAGGGCGATCAATATGATCACTAGGTACATCGCCCTGATTTTACCCTTGTAGCTTCAAAACAATGGGATAGAAATCAACATTATGAACAGATAATTCCTTTATTGTGCTGACTCAGCACACAACGTTTCGAGGCTTATTCCCCTTCCTCAGATACCAAAAGCATAACGCACAATGAGTACAGTTCGATTACCTCTAACAGCAGAAAATCTCATATAAATAATACTGGTCTTTAATATTAATTATGGATCTTTAGCATTCAACTAGAAATCTCGAAAGCAGCGAGTTCATTCCATTTTGAATTCTGAAAAAGTTTAAAATTCAAGAATGGACCCAAAGAATGAATAGGACAAATTGTGTAGTATGTAAAATGTATATGTTATATGACACGGACCTGGAAAGGGTCCGTTACATATTATCACCAAAAACTAGCTCTCCTTACAATAGCAATGTTTAGACCTTCTGAATTGTATTTCGAGGGTTACTGATATTATGAATGTGATATTTACCAAAACCTTGCATATTATGGGTTACTGAAATCGAAAATTCTTAATTATAAATATATTATAAATAAATTCTTAATTATTAAATATAAGTCGATCTGAGTATAAGTAAGGTACTATTTTAACCTGAAAAATTATTAAACTGATTGACTCAAATATAGTTGAGGGTAAACTTATGACCATTACCTCTGTCTCTGCCAGTATGGCTATTACTGTATAGAACTACTCAATGGGAATCTGCTATCCTTTAAAGGGCACTAAAGCCCAAAACAAATGCAGAACAGAAGGCATCTTTTAACATTAATACAATCCTCATGATTTCTGTATTGTTTTGAGGCATTAGTTGCCCTTTAAATGGAAAGTAATCCCATACAGTAACCCCCATTCCTGGGCACTCCAGATGTTTGGAACCTATAACTCCCACAGGCTTAGAGTTGATGGGAATTGTTTACAAACATCGCGCATGGCAAGAATTGCTCATTGTTAACTTGCCTGGGCAATTCTTCTCAGTAATCTGGGTGTGCTCTCGTCTGTATACTCTGCTCTGCCGCCTGACATCACTACATGTGCCCGCAAAGTGAGACCGGCTCCCAGTAGAGACGTCAGCCGGCAGATCAGATGATGCGGAGTGAGGGCTTTCAGATTACTGAGAAGGTAAGCGTTTGACCAGAGCAAAAACGTAGGTTTGTTTTTTTTAGGCTATTTTTAAAGCCTTTTTTAAAACCGGTCTATACTCGATTATAATACGTATTCAGTTAATTAAGGTGATACATCCTTTAGCTACATTACTAGAGACACTAGATATCCTGGTTTGATTTAACTAATTACTGGAATCTTCAGCTGATACACCAGACAAGACCGTTGGATTAAACTATATATCTACCTGCCAGTTCTACCGTCCTCTTGCTGTCAGTAGCAGTTCTCATCATGGTGAATAGAAACAATAAGTGAGTAATAAAAACATTGAATGTATTTCTATTTACAACTTTACATTTACTAATGTTTTGATCTGTAGAAATGTGTTACATGGGTGTAAATTAATATGGCAAACTTCTATGTGTTGCCAATTTTCTTTTAAGGTTGAATATTTTTGTGTAGACAGATATACTGTATCAATCTTTTGTAAGGGAAATTATATCTGCTAATATGTTTCATTTTATATCCCCTGCTAATATAATGTTTCTATTTATATCCCCTGCTAATATAATATTTCTATTTTATACCCTGGTAATATATGTTTCTATTTTATATCACCTGCTAATATGTTTCTTGTTATATCCCCCGCTATATAATGTTTTCTATTTTATATCCCCTGCTAATATATGTTTCTATTTTATATCACCTGCTTATATAATGTTTCTATTTATATCACCCGCTAATATAATGTTTCTATTTATATCACCCGCTAATATAATGTTTCTATTTTATATCACCCGCTAATATAATGTTTCTATTTAATATCACCCGCTAATATAATGTTTCTTATTTTATATCACCCCGCTAATATAATGTTTCTATTTCATATCACCCACCCCTAATATAATGTTTCTATTTAATATCACCCGCTAATATAATGTTTCTATTTTATAACCCGCTAATAATGTTTCTATTTATATCACCGCTAATATAATGTTTCTATTAATATCAACCGCTATATAATTTTTCTATTTTATATCACCGCTAATATAATGTTTCATTTATATCACCCGCTAATATAATGTTTCTATTTATATCACCCGCTAATATAATGTTTCTATTTTTATCACCTGCTAATATAATGTTTCTATTTATATCCCCTGCTTATATAATGTTTCTATTTATATCACCCTATCACCCCTAATATAATGTTTCTATTTATATCACCCGCTAATATAATGTTTCTATTTAATATCACCCGCTAATAAATGTTTTCTATTTATATCACCTGCTAATATAATGTTTCTATTTATATCACCTGCTTATATAATGTTTCATTTCTATTTATATCACCCCTAATATAATGTTTCTATTTAATATCACCCGCTAATATAATGTTTCTATTAATATCACCCCTAATAATGTTCTATTTTCTATCACCTGCTAATATAATGTTTCTATTTTATATCACCTGCTTATATAATGTTTCTATTTATATCACCCCCTAATATAATGTTCTATTTTATATACCCCCGCTAATATAATGTTTCTATTTATATCACCCGCTAATATAATGTTTCTATTTTATATCACCCGCTATTAAATGTTTCTATTTCATATCACCCCTAATATAATGTTCTATTTAATATCACCCGCTAATATAATGTTTCTATTTATATCACCCGCTAATATAATGTTCTATTTATATCACCCGCTAATATAATGTTTCTATTATATCAACCGCTAATATATGTTTCTATTTTATATCACCCGCTAATATAATGTTTCTATTTAATATCACCCGCTAATATAATGTTTCTATTTTATATCACCCCTCTAATATAATGTTTCTATTTAATATCACCGCTAATATAATGTTCTATTTTATATCACCCTCATATATGTTTCTATTTCATATCACCCGCTAATATAATGTTTCTATTAATATCACCCCTAATATAATGTTTCTATTTATATCACCCGCTAATATAATGTTTCTATTTATACACCCTCTAATATAATGTTTCTATTTATATCACCCGCTAATATAATGTTTCTATTTATATCACCCGCTAATATAATTTTTATATTTTTAATCACCCGCTATATAATGTTTCTATTTTAATCACCTGCTATATAATGTTTCTATTTATATCACCCGCATATAATGTTTCTATTTATTCACCCGCTAATATAAGGTTTCTATTTTATATCACCCGCTAATATAATGTTTCTATTTATATACACCGCTAATTATGTTTCTATTTTATATCCCCCGCTAATAAATGTTTCTATTTAATATCACCCGCTAATATAATGTTCTATTTTATATCACCTGCTAATATAATGTTTCTATTTTATATCACCTGCTAATATAATGTTTCTATTTTATATCACCCCTAATATAATGTTTATATGTTATACCCCCTGCTATATAATGTTTCTTTTTTTATATCCCCTGCTAATATAATGTTTTCTATTTTATACTCCTGCTAATATATGTTTCTATTTTATATCACCTGCTATATAATGTTTCTATTTATATCACCGCTAATATAATGTTTCTATTTATATCACCCGCTAATATAATGTTTCTATTTTATATCCACCCGCTAATATAATGTTTCTATTTAATATCACCCGCTAATATAATGTTTCTATTTTATATCAACCACCCGCTAATATAATGTTTCTATTTAATATCACCCACCGCTAATATATGTTTCTATTTTATATCACCGCTAATATAATGTTCTATTAATATCACCCGCTAATATATAATTTTTCTATATTTTATACACCCACTAATATATGTTCTATTTTATCACCCGTTAATATAATGTTTTTTAATTTATCATCACTGCTTATATAATGTTTCTATTTATATCACCCGCTATATAATGGTTTCTATTTATATTACCACCCGCTAATATAATGTTTCTATTTTATACACCCGCTAATTAGAGATGTCCGAACTTCGAAAAAACGTCCGTCCGCGCGAGGATCCGCGGATTTCGAAAAAATCCGTAAATTCGAAAATCCGCGAGCGACCCGTTTAAAACGTATTAAAATGAAAGTTCGGCAAATCCCTTAAAAGTGGTTCTAATAGCCTTGGTAATGTTAACTTAATCACTCAGGGACCTGGGTAATGTCCTTAGAAACACGTATCAATGCCTACAATCCTAAATTACAGTCCGCTAGCGAGAACGTATTTTCGAAAATACGAGGATTTCGTAAAAACGAGGAACTCCGTAAAAACGAGGATTCCGTAGTCCGCGAATCTCCGTAAAAACGAGGATTTTCGTAAAAAGGGACTATCGTAAAACGGGATTTTCGTAAAACGAGGAACGGAACTTCCTGCCTATCAAAATGCCAGTGCTGCAAGGCAACTATATGCCCTGAACTACTCCTGCTCAGGGGGTATTATGATTTCCCCCATGGCACCCATCATGTGCGGCGCCGCGAGGCGCAGAATAATGGAGGGGCTACAGCGCCGATCCTGCGACGCTTCGGATACCAGACCAACTGTCTCTACCCTCCAGAACAGTGGTCAGACTCAGAGGCAGAGGCCCAATATGTGGCTGCCGTTCGGCAAATGATAGAAGGCAAGTATCTTTATTATATTACTGTATTATAATACGTAGTAAAATTTTAATCACTTTGACAAAACATATTATATATATATATGTTTTTAAAAAACATCAATAATCCTAAAATTTGGCTTGAGAGAGAGAGAGAGATCCAAGTTCTTTGGATTTCTCATTCACGGTTTATTATTACATTATTTTATTCTTGTATTATTCAATATCAGCCCATTTAAAGGGTAAGTAAGTCAAAAATAAATCACTGAAAAGTGACTTTATTTAACTAACACTATAAAATTTAAATGATACCCACACATAGACACACTTGGTGGCCCCCCTTCCATTTCCATGGCAGCTCTATTTAAAGGCTAAGTAAAGTTAAAATGAAATCGATCATTAAAAAATTGATTTCTTTTTATCTTAAATGCACACTGATACCCACACATAGACACAGTTAAACACACTTTACTGGCCACCCTTTTAGTTACATGGCAGCCCTATTTGAAGGGAAAGTAAAGTCAAAAATAAAATGTTGATCAATTATTAAAAATGATTTATACACTCCAAAATTAAAAATGTTGTGTACCCACAAATCTATACAGATACAAGTACACACAGCTACTGATGCTCCCCTACACCCACCAACTTTTCCCTTTCCGTGGCTACAATACACACAATAAAAAATATAAGTACTTAGCCAGAATAAGTAATGAAATCATTGCCATAAGAAATATGATTGACTTTTAAAGAAACTAATATTGCCTTTGTATTATCTGTATTTTCAAGCAGAATTCAAAGTATATAATTAAATATTTCTTAGATATATCATTCATTAGTATTTTTTTTTTAATTTGCAGGGGAATCTTCCTCGGATACCCACCCCACCACCGTCCCGCCAGAGAAGAATGTAAGTGGCAGCCATTGAAAAAAAAACATTTTTCTAATCTTTCATTTGTCCAAGGCCACATTACAGCGCACACGAGCCCTCCAGAAACACAGCGTGTTTCCGGTTGTGCTCATGTGTATTGCCATGTGAGTGCAGTACGATAGCATAATTGTGCAAAATTGAGGATCACATTAATTGTGCCCACTATTGTGTGCTTTTTAAACACGTTATATGTCCAAGGCCCTTTATCCAAATGTTTGCAATAATTTTTGACAACTTCTCCGAGAATTGTTTTAGTAATGTATTTGAACATTAATGACAGTGAGAGTTAAAATAAATTTCCTTTTTTTTTTAGCACTACCACCAACTAGCCCTCAGGCTACGGGCAGCCCCATTGCCCCCTCCGGGCAGTCCCTTGCCCCCTCCGGCTCACCATCGCCCCACCGGGCAGGCCACCGCCCCAGAAGAGGAGGAACGGGGACCAGCCAGACACGTAAGTGCATCCTAAGCAATTTTTAATCTTTTTATTGACTCTGATTGTCAGCAAATATTAGTAAATTCTCATGATAATTAATTGAATTTTATTATTTCACTGATAAAAATTTTCGAAAATAAAAAAGGACAACAAATCTATTAATTTGGCTTGAGAGACAGAGCTTCTCATTTCTCATTCCCATTTATTGTCCCCAACTCCCTTGTTTGGGCTGTATCTTGTCCCTCAGTTGTTTAAGCTTAATCACGAATTCGGTCCAAAGTCCAAAATTATCCAAGAAATGTTCACTAACATAGCCTTTAGGAAATGTTTCTATAATATATTACTAATGGATTGGACGGTGATTGTTGAATATAAAACATTTTTTTTTCTAGAAGCAGGACCAGCCTCTACAGGCCCTCCACCCTCTCCACCCCCTCCACCCTCTCCACCCCTCCAGGTCCTCCACCCTCTCCAGCCCCTCCAGCACCTCCTGCCTCTCCAGTCACTCTGGCGGCCATGCTTGAGAATCGTAAGTAAATCATATCTAACGTTAATGAATGTTATATACAAGACTATTAATATCTGTATTTTCCCAGTGTAAAATCCACGCTACATGATGCAACATTGGGTAATGTGGGTTTGACAATGTTGTTATGGGGGCTGCACCACTTCCAAAAATTTGTATGTAGCACAGTCCTAGTGATACAAACCGAATGTTCTGATACAATTTAGCAATAAACGTAATGTTTTAAGACGCCAGCATTACCTCCTGCTGTTTATCAGTGATCCCCCATGATGCAATAATATCGCTTAAGTGGAAGTTCAGTGTAATTATATACTTTTAAGGAAAAAAGAGCAGTATTTATCCATCCCAATTACCTTAATCGGCCCATTCAGCATCAGCATTGTGTCTGTGTATAAATAAATGCAACGGAAAATATGTACTTCCTGTTTGCAGGACCCCTAATAGAGACCGTATGGTCTGCCTGACCCAGCGCCTGGGTTGATTCAGTTGCTCAGTAGAGATCTGAGCATGTGTAACCCATCCAACAGCCAATCAGTAGAAATCACTGTTACCAATAACTAGGTATGCATAATATAAACTAAGAATTTTAGAAATAATGATATCTTATACTGAGCTTTCCTTTTTATACATACCGCAACATTATAGCATTGCAGTACCATTTATGTGTAAGTAGTTATCAGGTGCAAATTGCATCTACCGCATGGTGCTTTAGGAAATGTGCTCGAACATCTCTCATTCTCTCAATATCTTCCTCCACAGAACTACAGAGCAATGCGCGGAGATGCGCCACATGGTGCGGCGCCTGGACCGCCGCCTGGACCGCCGCCTGACCAGACTGGAGAGGAGGGCACCCCAGTAACCCCTTTTTTTTTTTGTTTGTTATTTTTTGTAAATAGTTTTTTTTTTAAATTTCATATTATATATAAAAACAGTTCTGAAAAAAAAAAATGTTTTTGGGCTTTATTTTCGATATATCAAATTATTCAGATAGATTTATAATACAATTTTTATTTGAAAAATTACAATACACATATCTATTTAGCTAGCTATATGTCTGGTACTTATAATTGTATAATAACTTACCATTAATGCCATTACACACACCACATTGGCCACATTCCCCTATATAGTAGTTTGCACCAACAAGGCAAAGAAGGCGATGGGGGTACTGGGTTTACATAATGTCCACTGCGGTTTGCCACCATTGTTGTGGGGCCAGGCAGGCTTGGCCCAACTGGACATACCCCTCACCCCATTGGCTACTCTCCCTCAGAGTATGCATCGTGCAAGGGAAGCAGGTGAAAGGGTAGGCTTCGTAGGAACAGCACCATTGAGTTACAGCAGGCACACTGCAGTTTGCCACCATTGTTGAAGAGCCAGGCAAGCTTGGCCCCACTGGACATACCCCTCACCCCATTGGCTACTCTCCCTCAGAGTATGCATCGTGCAAGGGAAAGCAGGTGAAAGGGTAAGGCTTCGTAGGAACACACCATTGAGTACAGCAGGCACACTGCAGTTTGCCACCATGTTGAAGAGCCAGGCAGGCCTGGCCCCACTGGACATGGAAGTACTGCTCAGGCCAGGCAGGATTGACCCAGAGCTGAAAAACATTAGCCACAGAGTAGCTGTTGCGGCTGTATGAGATGGTCAGAGTAGGTGACACACACAAAGGTGCCTCTTGGAGAGAAACGAAGATCAAATATGGAGTACTGCTCTCGGCCAAGTAGGATCGACCCAATCTTAGAAAAATTAGCCACAGAGTAAGCTGTTGTCGCTGAGCATTTGTTATTTCATAACCTGAATGCAGTAGAGCAAGGTAGTACCATATATGGCCCTGCCAATAAGAAAATTAGCCATTTGCCAGCTAAGCTGGCATCAGCTAAGCCTCTAGGTGGAAAATGAGGCGGAAGGAGCAGTACGGGTGGCCAGGGCAGGAGCCTTCAGTCACGGCATCAGCAATAGGGGTGCTGTATTGAGATGTGATCCACGCCTCATTCATCTTGATGAATGTAAGGCGTCCACATTCTCAGTGGAGAGACGGGTCCTCCTCTCCGTTACAACACCCCCTGCTGCGACTGAAGGTCCTCTGCCGAAAAACACTGGAATGACGGGCATGAAAGGACCTCGATGGCATACTGTGCCAACTCGGGCCAGATATCAAGCCTCGCCACCCAGTAGTCCAGTGGATCCTCAGTCTCGATGTGGCTACACCGGCCCTGGCCGATGTAGTCGGTGACCTGGCGACTGAGGTGTTGCCTGGTGAGTTGCCAGTGGATGGGCCTGGCAACTGTGGCTGGAAGAACAGCCTGAAGTTGGCCGCGCAGGCCGCCTCCAGTACTGCTGCTCCTCCTGTCAGGCACAGGGGGACGTGAGCCCTGTGATCCCCAACATCAGGTGCTGTAGGCCTGCAGCACCTGGGAAGGCAGAACAGAGGCAACGTAGCACGTGTTGCCTCATAGTGCTGCTTTACCTTCCTCTGAGATGCGGGGATAAACTCCGACACTTACCACTTATGAGCGGGGTCTATAAGGGTGGCCACACAGTACTGCTCCTTCTCTTTGATGGCCTTAATCCTGGGGTCCTGCGAAGGCATTGCAGCATGAAAGAGCCCATGCGCCGCAAACTGCCTGCCGCAGAGGACCCTGTCTCGATGTCACTGAGGACAGTAGTGTCGGCTCAACCTTCCCCAAACGAAATGACATGTGGTACTTGGGAGGGTTGAGATGTCCCCCTAGAGGAATGCCCCATTTCCCCTTGGTCCAGGTCACCTAAATCCCCCTCTCATCTCGGACGGCTGCTCTGCACCGTGTGTTCGGGCTCGGAAAGCATCACGGGTCGGCGTCCTCCTCTTCCAGTGCCTGCTGCTCGACAGCGAGTGCCCTGTCGATATGCCGCGCAGAGTGTGCTCAAGGAGTAACACCAGTGGGATGGTACCACAATGGTGGCATCATTGCGGCTTACCATCCTGGTGCCTCCTCAAATGGCGCGAGCACACGCAGGCTCTCTAATCAGCAGCCACTGCCTGGGTAACAGCAAACCCAGGTCCCCAGAGCCTGATCTTGCCTCGTACTCGTACAAGTAGTCTATGATGGCTCGCCTCTGCTGGAGCAGCCTCAGCAGCATCATAAGACTAGAGTTCCAGCGGGTGGGGGTGTCACAAATCAGGCGGTTCTGCGGCAGACCATTTCTGCTGCTGAAAACTCGGCCAGACGAGCTGTGCCGTGTATGACCGCCTGAAGTGACTGGACACCCTCCTAGCCATCCTCATACCTCCTGGAGACCAGGGTACTTGGTGAGGAACCGCTGGACGACCAGTTGAGAACGTGTGCCAGGCAAGGAACATGTGGTGACTCTGCCCATGCGAAGGGCAGACAGGATATTGGTGGCATTGTCACACACGACCTTGCTATTGAGAGGTGGTGTGGGGTCAGCCACCTCTCAACCTGCCCTTGCAGTGCTGCCAGCAACTCGGCCCCGGTGTGGCTCCTATCACCGAGGCACACAAGCTGCAACACTGCATGGCACCGTCTCGCCTGGCACGAAGCATAGGCTCTGGGGGGGCACGGAGCTGTCCGGGAAGAGGGCTCACCGGAGAGGAGGGGGGGGTGGAGATGGCGTATCACCAATGCGTGGTGGTACCACCATCCCCCACTTGCGCTCCGTGCCGCGTCTCTGCCGGCTAGCAGAGTGACCCATGGGCGGTAAATGACACATACCCCCTGGCCGTGCTTGCTGGACCACGCGTCCTAGTAATGTGGACACACTTGCCCACACTGTGGTCCAGCGAAGCAGATATATGCCCTGCAGATGGTCGTGCAGGGCTGGTACTGCCTTCTGGGCAAAGTACCTACGGCCAGGGCCTGCCACTGTGGGTGCGCCAATGGCCACAAACTCCCTGAACGCTGCACTGTCTACCAGGCTGAAAGGTAGCAGCTGCACCGCCAGAGTTTGGCTAAGCCGGCAGTGAACGCTGGGCTGGGGGTGACTGGGGGACAGTTTCTGCCTCCGCTCCAACACTGGGGAAGAGAGACCTGCCTTTTAGCTGACCTCCACACAGTGCAAGAGGCCTCTTAACACCCGGCGTGCTGGGCCAAAGGCTGCCTCTCCTCCCTAACTTCCACCGAGGAAGCAGCTGATGGGGCCGGAGGGGGAGGAGGAGGAACGGTGGCTACCTGGGCACGAGGTAGGGAACGTGTGGGTGCCTGCACGTTTTCCTGTCCGTGCTCCCACCGGGCAAAGTGGTGCAGAATCATATGCCTCCTCATAGAGGAGGTGCCCAAAGTGATGTGGTCTTCCCACGGCTAACACGTTGCAGGCACAACTTGCACCTGCAACTGTGCTGTCACCTGGAGCCAGTGAGAAGAACTCCCACACCGCTGAGCCACCGACCACGACTCGGAGCAGAGGTCACCTGCTGCTGTGGGCACTGGCACCAGATCTCATTGGTGCCGTACCTCCACGTGCACCACTAGGTGCACTGCCTCTCCCCGGCCCCTGCCCCCAGTCCTGCCTCTGGGTTCAGATCGTGCTCATGCTCTGAGGGACATCCCTCAGAGACACTATCCTCCTCCTCTCTCACAGAGGGCACCCATGGACGATCGGTGACCTCATCGTCCACTTCCACCTCCTCAATACTGGAGGCTGCATCACTAACAGCAGCAGCATCTGGAACCCACCCCCTGCATTATTCCCTGGCTGCTCACAGACTGCTGCGTGACATCGTCAGCCTCCTGTCCCCCTGTGCACTGAGCCTTTCCTCCGCCTCGGCGACAGGAAAGATGTGGCATCAGTGCACAGCTCCTCCCATCAAGCACACTACCCCACCATATGTGCGAAAACATATCCTGAGACTCTCCTCCGGATCCCCGAAGGTACGGGCCATGTGGGCAACGAACTCCTGATAGAGCGGATCAGGTTCCATGCCCACAGTAGGAGCCTCAGGTGAGGAAGGAGCAGGCACAATATCTACAGTAGCAGCTCGGCTGCTGTGCCGTGAGGAGGTGGATGAGGAAGGCTGGGTATCCACTCTACTACCCCCGCCTTCCTTGATCAGAAGGGATAGCCCTAGCCCGGCTACCCCTAAACATATCGGCACGGTACCCGGCTGCCCTGCGAAGGGCCAGGTAGCTCCTGGCCAGAGCCTTCAGTAGCTCTCCTCTGCTCTCCTCTCTCCCTCTCCCTCCACGTGCAGAAGCACCCCTGCCTGGGTCTCCCTCTTGCCCTGCCAGGCATTTCCCTCTCCCAAATTATCCCCCAAAAAATTAATATAAATATATATAATATACCCACACACACACACCACACAACACAAAAGACAAAGCAACAAAACAACACAGAATCAAACAAATAAACACAAAGCTTTTTTTTTTTTTTTTTTTTTTTTTACACTAAAAGCACAAATAGGACACAGACACAACTGACAGCAAACAGCAGATCAGACAGCAAAAGCTGCTGATTGCTGCTAAAGGCAGCACTGTCAGTTCACAAACACACAGACACTGACACAGATACAGAAGACAAACAAAAAAAACAGGACACTAGACCTCAAAGGTCTAACACAAAATTTGTCCAAAGGACTTACAGGGGGGTTAGTCCTTAAAGGACTTTTGGGTCTCACAAAGTTAGTCCTTAAAAGGACTGTTGGGTCTCAAGATGTGTGAATACAGGGGTGGGTAACAACAAGTGCTAAACCACCACACTGAATCCACACACAGAAAGCTCAAAAGCGCAAAAATCTCTCTCCAACTCCTACACTGTCAGGCTCTCCACTAAACACACTCCAACACACTGACAAATGTCGCCTGTGAAGCAGCCTTTTATACCCAGGGGGCTGGCAATAATCATGTTAGCTGCCTTGGCTAATTTGGGTCATGTGGCTTGCTCCGTCTGTGAAAATAAGCCCCAAAATTCGGAATTTACAAGAATGTCTCGTTTTTCCGAAAATTCTCGTAATTACGAGAATCCTCGTAATTACGAGGATCTCGCGGTTTCCGAGCCCCGGAAGATCGCGATTCTCGTAATTACGGAGATACTCGTATTTCGAAAATTTTCGTAAAAAAAAAATCCGCGGTTCGGAAGTTCGGAAGGCGGAAAATCCGGAAAATCCGGAATAATCCCCGTTCGCGGACGTGATAAATCCGCGGCGGATCCAGTTCGGGTCCGCGAACCGGCCATCTCTACTCCTCTACCGCTAATATAATGTTTTCTATTTAAAATCACCCCTCTAATATAATAATGTTTCATTTTATCTCACCCGCTAATTATATGTTTATTTAACACCGCTATATATGTTTCTATTTTAATATCACCTGCTAATATAATGTTTCTATTTTATATCACCAGCCTACTAATATAATGTTTCTATTTTATATCACCCCCTAATTAATGTTTCTATTTATATCACCCGCTAAATATAATGTTTCTATTTTTATCAACTGCTAATATAATGTTTCTATTTAATATCACCCGCCTAATATAATGTTTCTATTTATATCCCCTCTAATATAATGTTTCTATTTTTATCACCCCCTAATATAATGTTTCTATTATATCACCCGCTAATATAATGTTTCTATATTTTATCATCACCCCTAATATAATGTTTCTATTTTATATCACCTGACTATATAATGTTTCTATTTTATCACCCGCTAATATAATATTTTCTATTTTTATCACCTGCTAATATAATGCTTCTATTTATTCACCCAACCTAATATATGTTTCTATTTTATATCAACCTGCTAATATAATGTTTCTATTTATATCACCTGCTAATATAATGTTTATTTTTTCACCGCTATATAAATCTCTTTTTTTATATCACCCGCTAATATAATGCTTCTATTTTATATCACCTGCTAATATAATGTTTTTTTTATATCACCCGCTAATATAATGTTTCTATTTATCAACCTGCCAATATAATGTTTCTTTTTATATCACCTGCTAATATATGTTTCTATTTTATATTCACCATGTCCTATATACATGTTTCTATTTTATATCACCTGCTAATATAATGTTTCTATTTTATAGCACCTGCTAATATAATGTTTCTATTTTATATCACCTGCTAATATAATGCTTCTATTTAATATCACCCGCTAATATAATGTTTCTATTTTATATCACCTGCTAATATAATGCTTCTATTATATCACCCGCTATATATAATGTTTCATTTTATATCACCCCCTAATATAATGTTTCTATTTATACAACCTGCTAATATAATGTTCTATTTTATATCACCTGCTAATATAATGCTTCTATTTTATATCACCGCTATATATAATGCTTCTATTTTATATCACTGCTAATATAATGTTTTTATTTATATCACCCGCTAATATAATGTTTTTTATATACACCTGCCCAATATAATGTTTCTATTTTATATTCACCTGCTAATATATGTTTCTATTTTAATATCACCTGCTAATATAATGTTTCTATTTTATATCACGCTAAATATGTTTCATTTTATATCACCTGCTAATATTTTCTATTTAATCACACCGCTAATATAATGTTTCTATTTATATCACCCGCTAATATAATGTTTATTAATATACACCCGCTAATATAATGTTTCTATTTTATATCACCTGCTAATATAATGCTTCTATTTAATATCACCCGCTAATATAATGTTTCTATTTTATATCACCTGCTAATATAATGCTTCTATTTTATATCACCTGCTAATATAATGTTTCTATTTTATATCACCTGCTAATATAATGCTTCTATTTTATATCACCCGCTAATATAATGCTTCTATTTTATATCACCTGCTAATATAATGTTTTATTTATATCACCCGCTAATATAATGTTTCTATTTTATATCACCTGCCAATATAATGTTTCTATTTTATATCACCTGCTAATATAATGTTTCTATTTTATAGCACCTGCTAATATAATGTTTCTATTTTATATCACCTGCTAATATAATGTTTCTATTTTATATCACCTGCTAATATGTTTCTATTTTATATCACCCGCTAATATAATGTTTCTATTTAATATCACCAGCTAATATAATGTTTCTATTTTATATCACCTGCTAATATAATGTTTCTGCCCGCTAATATAATGTTCGTATTAATATCACCCGCAATATATGTTTCTATTTATATAACACCCGCTAATAATGTGTTTCTATTTATATCACACCTCTAATATAATGTTTCTATTTATATCACACGCTAATATAATGTTTCTATTTATATCACCCTGCTAATATAATTTTCTATATTTTATATCACCCGCCTAATATAATGTTTCTATTTATATCAACTGCTAATATAATGTTTCTATTTATATCACCCGCTAATATATGTTTCTATTATATCACCCGCTAATATAATGTTTCTATTTTATATCACCCGCTAATATAATGTTTCTATTTAATATCACCCGCTAATATAATGTTTCTATTTTATATCACCCGCTAATATAATGTTTCTATTTAATATCACCCGCTAATATAATGTTTCTATTTTATATCACCTGCTAATATAATGTTTCTATTTATATCACCTGACTAATATAATGTTATTTTATATCACCCCTAATATAATGTTTCTATTTATACCCCCCGACATATAATGTTTCTATTTTATATCCCTGCTAATATAATGTTTCTATTTTATATCCCTGCTAATATAATGTTTATTTTATATCACCTGCTATATATGTTTCTTTTATATCACCCGCTAATATAATGTTTTATTTATATCACCCGCTAATATAATGTTTCTATTTTAATCACCCGCTATATAATGGTTTCTATTTATATCACGCTAATATAATGTTTCTATTTTATATCACCGCTAATATAATGTTTCTATTTAATATCACCCGCTATATAATGTTTCTATTTTATACACCCGTATATAATGTTTCTATTTAATATCACCCTAATATAATGTTTTATTTATATCACCCTAATATAATGTTGTTCTATTTATACACCCGTATATAATGTTTCTATTTAATCACCCTAAATGTTTATTTATATACACCGCTAATAATATGTTTCTATTTATATACCCGCTAATATAATTTCTATTTATATCACCGCTAATATAATGTTTTTAAAATCACCCGCAATATAATGTTTCTATTTATATCAACCGCTAATATATGTTTCTATTTATATCACCCGATATATAATGTTCTATTTTATATATGCTAATATAATGTTTTATTTATATCAACGCTAATATAATGTTCTATTTTATCAACCCTAATAATGTTCTATTTATATCACCCGTAATTAATGTTTCTATTTTATATCACCCGCTAATATAATGTTTTATTTATATATCACCCGCTAATATAATGTTTCTATTTTATATCACCCGTAATATAATGTTCTATTTTATATTACCCTAATATAAGTGTCTATTTATATCACCGCTAATATAATGTTTCTATTTTATATCACCCCCTAATATAATGTTTCTATTTATATCACCGCTAATATAATGTTTCTATTTTTATTTTAATCACCCGCTAATATAATTTTCTATTTATATCACCTGCTAATATAAGTTCTATTTATATCACCCGCTATATAATGTTTCTATTTATATCACCCCAATATAATGTTTCATTTTATATCACCCTGCTAATAAATGTTTCTATTTTATATACACTGCTAATATAATGTTCTATTTATATCACCTGCTATATATATGTTCTATTTTATACACCTGCTAATATAATGTTTTTTATATCACCCGCCTATATATGTTTCTATTTTATATCACCTGCTAATATAATGTTTCTATTTTATAATCACTGCTAATATAATGTTTCTATTTTATATCACCTGCTAATATAATGTTCTATTTTATATCACTGCTAATATAATGTTTCTATTTATATAACGCTAATGTTTCTATTTTATACACGCTAATATAATGTTTTATTTATATCACGCTAATATAATGTTTTTATATCATCCGCTAATATAATGTTTCTATTTTATATCACTGCTAATATATGTTCTATTTATATACCGCTAATATAATATTTATTTTATATCACCTGCTAATATAATGCTTCTATTTAATAATCACCCGCTAATATATGTTCATTTTCTCACCTGCTAATATAATGTTCTATTTATATAACCTGTAATATAATGTTTCTATTTTATATCACACTGCTAATATAGCTTATTATATCACCCGCTAATATATGTTCTATTTTATATCACCTGCTAATATAATGTTTATTTATATCACCGCTAATATAATGTTTCTATTTTATATCACCTGCCATATAATGTTTCTATTTATTACACCTGCTAATATAATGTTTTATTTATATACACCTGCTAATATAATGTTTTATTTTATATCACCTGCTAATATAATGTTCTATTTTATATCACCGCTAATAATTTCTATTTTATATCACCCGCTAATATAATGTTTCTATTTATAATCACCAAGCTAATATAATGTTTTCTATTTTATATCACCTGCTAAATATAATGTTTCTATTATATCTTACAAGACACATATAATTAAGTATTACATAGTACCTCCCCTTCCAAGGGGAGAGTAAAACCACAGATAGCAGTACATGTCCATACAAATTGATAAAAACATAGTATTTAGGTCCTATAAAAAATAGAAGACACAAATATTACATACTGAGTGTACTATAAATAGCGATCAATATCATGCAGCATATAAAGGACTTATGTGTAAAAAACACCATATAAAATATATAAAGTGGTAACTATACATTATACTGTACTATACTATTATTACTGGAATAGACAACAGATCGAAACCTCACATCATAAAACTTTGAAGAAGGCCATCCTAAAGATTGAGAAATATAGGAGGGACACTCTATATAAGTATACCTCAATATCCACTTTACATCTAATAGTGTATCAAATACATTGAAATACCCATATCGGGAAACACATGTCACATATCTGAAAGCAATCTAATTCCCACTCCTTATTTAGACCCTCTGGATGTATCGTACCTAATTTAAAGATCCAAAAGCTTCCAACTTAAGAGGTCCTTATTTCTGTTCTCCTCCTCTAGGTTTGGATGTTACTTTACAATAATGGTGAACTTGAAATTAAACAACCCATCATGTGTAGTGAAGCATGTTTAGAAATCGCTGAAGATCATATCTTTCTATTAAAGGCAATATATGCTCTGATAAGTGTTTTGTGCCGGTCTGATTGTTTTGCCCACATACGGTAGGCCACAGATACATGTTGCTAAGTAGACTACTCCTGAGTGCGACAGTTAGCTAGGACCCTTATGGTGTGCGTATTTTTTGTACTATAGCTAGAGATGGTTTTTGTACTATAGTAAGTGCCAGTGATTTTTTATTAAACGAATATTACTAGCTTGGACCCTATCCTGAAAGAACATCTAGGAGCATTCCCTAAATTCTCCTTCAAAAGGCAAAACATATCAGCCAAAGTTGCACCTAGGCCTTTAACATAAAGGGAAATAGAAATGAAAATAAAAAACATGGTTAAACTGCAATGGAAGTTATCCTTGTAATAGGTCCAGATGTAGTGTGTGTAAATATAGGGTTTCAAACAAAACCATCTCTAGCTATAGTACAAAATATGCACACCATAAGGGTCCTAGCTAACTGTCGCACCTCAGGATTAGTCTACTTAGCAACATGTATCTGTGGCCTACAGTATGTGGGCAAAACAATCAGACTGGCACATAACGCTTATCAAGACATATATATGCCTTTAATAGAAAGATGAATCTTCAGCGATTTCTAAACATGCTCTCACTAACACTGATGGGTTGTTTAATTTCAAGTTCACCATTATTGATAAAGTAACATCCAAACCTAGAGGAGAGACAGAAATAAGGACCTCTTAAGAATGGAAGTTTTGGATCTTTAAATTAGGTACGATACATCCAGGGTCTAATAAGGAGTGGGAATTAGATTGCTTTCCAGATATTTGACATGTTTTCCCGATATGGTTATTTCAATGTATTTTGATACCACTATTAGATGTAAAGTGGATATTGATGGTATACTTATTATAGTATTGTCCCTCCTATATTTCTCAATCTTTAGGATGGCCTCTTAAAAGTTTTATGATGTGAGGTTTCGATCTGTTTTGTCTTATTCCAGTAATAATAGTATAGTACAGTATAATGTATAGTTACCACTTTATATATTTTATATGTTGTTTTTTTACACACATTCCTTTATATGCTGCATTGATATTGATCGCTATTTATAGTACACTCAGTAGTAATATTTGTGTCTTCTATTTTTATATGGAACTAAATCTATGTTTTTTATCAATTTGTATGTACATGTACTGCCTATCTGTGGTTTTACTCTCCCCTTGGAAGGGGAGGTACATGTAATACCTATTTATATGTGTTCTTGGTATTGCTACCTGGCCTCTGATGAAGTGGGATACACCCACGAAACGCGTCAGGCAGGTGGAAGTACTGAGTGAATATGTCTCCGTGTTTTTATCCTATGACTGAAATAAAAGACTGATTTTAACACACTCTGTCCGTGAGTATTGCACTGTTCCACACCGCATTAGTAATATTTAACTAACCCGGACCTGGGGGGTTACCCTTTTGGAACATTGTTGCACCGGACAGTTGGGCCACACAGAGTGCTGCAGCAATACATCACTTGTTTCTATATGTATCAATATTTGCTGCTTTGCACAGTGCAGTTTGCATAGAGACTGCATTTAAAGGCTAATGTTAAGGTGCCTCAGTAAGGAAGAAATACGTTATAGATGTTCTATTCTCTGTTATATGCCTTCAGATATTTAATTTTAAAGAAGGAAACAAATAAAATCATACCTCCAATAGTCACCTTTAAATGGTACATTATTGAAAAATGCATTGCACAGAGCGTGTGATAAGATCAGGTTCGCTTAATTATCTTCCCTATGAAGCTCAGCACAAATTGTTTTAATAGTGTACCTGGTAAACTTTATAGTAGCAGTGCGTGAATTACATGAACATTTTATTATCCTGGCAGTATTTAGATTTTATGTATGTGTCTGGTTTTAAAGGGATGAGGTATTGGTAATCCTGTACAGAGACAACTCATCCACCTGCTGATTGTAGATGCTTTAAATAAAAGTAGTTAGCAAGGCTGCATTCATTCAAAACTGATTGCATTTAAACTGCATAATGCTACTTTCAAATGAGTGAAATTGAAATATTTAGTCTGAGGCCCCACTACAAACGCAGCAAATCACACGTTATCATGTGCGTTATCACACGTTTTCTCATGTTTGTGCATGCGATTTTGCTATTTACAAGAAAAAACACATGCAATTCCCAAAAATGTTGAACGCAAACGGAAATGGATGCACAATCGCATGTGCATCAGAAATCGCTGGAATTTTCACGTTCCCGCAATTTCCATTATTATCCATTTCCATTTTTATTTAAAAACATACGCGCAAACGTGCAAAAACACGTTAGTGTGGCCTAGCACTTACTATGCATTTGTCAGCATTAACCCCAGCGTTTTTTCCCAGAGCGTTTAAACACCTTCCTTTTTCTAATTATCCACACAGATGCCTGAAAGAGTTCCTATGTCTTGTATCTACAAACACATCAGCCAAACGACAACCTAGTGAAGTGCAATTTTTAGGAAACGTTTTATTAATGCTTAAAACATTAGAAAACGAGTCATCGGCCTTTCGTGTGAAAGTAGCCTAGGGCACAGCCCCCCTGCTCCGCACACGGAATTGCATGCGTTTTTCCATTAATTATAGAAAACGCGAGTGCGATAAAATGCGGAACGCAAATCACAATCGCAACACATCCGAAAACTCGCATTTTTGGTGTGTTGCCACATTTAATAATCTGAAAAAAACGCAACATCGCATGCACAAACTCAGAAAAAATGCTGCAGTGTGGCCTAGCCCTTACTGCTGACTTACTTGCATGTATTTTAATAGTTGTCCTCTAACTAACTAACTGGAGTTGATATATTAACCCTGGTAGTTCCACAATGTACACAAGTGTTGTTTAAAGAGAGAGACCTATAAAAATCATGTTTGTGTGGGTCTGCCCCAAATCAATATGGCCCTCCTCTCATTTACATCATTATATTACCTTTTAAATTAAATGTTCACCTGCATAGCAGTGTTTTGTTTTCCTAGGCGAGTCTGTAGGTGGCAGAGTCTATATGTCACACATTCAAAGGACTACCAGAGTGGAGTGCTCCCCATGTCTATCTATATTTCCAATGCTGGGACAGCCTCCCATCCCTCTTTCCTCCGCCATACTGCCTGGCCCTCTGCTTGCATGAAACTGCAAGCGGGCCGACCGCAGCCGCGTGCCTGATTGGCTGAAGGCAGCCAATCACGGACGTGGCTGCCGGCTGCGCAGAATGTGGGGGGAGAAGGTAGGTAAGTAGAGTTTGGGGGACTTTCTAAAAAATCTTTTATAGCGGTTGGGGCTGGGGGAAGGAACCCTACCATGTGCCAAAAGTTCTTTATGCTAGGGGAGGGAGAGCAAAATGGGGGGGAAAGGGAGGGGAGGGGGAACTCTGCACTGCGCATGACAAACTTCTCCTGGAGGGGAGACAGGAGGTAAAATCCTATTGGACTCTGCTAGGCTCCTGGTGGCCAGTTTTTGGGACTTTGGGGGGGAACCATATGGAGCTGGGATGTAAGGTAAGGATTTTATTACATTAAGAGTGGGGCCAGTATGGGGTTAAGTTATAGTTTTTGGGGTGGACATGCCCTTTAAGGTGAATACAATAGAGGTACTTTTTGTTACCACCATAGCAATGTTTCCTCTAATTTTAAATCAGTTGTATGTGCACATATATTTTCGTGTATGCGTACACAGCAGTGCCTATTTCCAGCAGATTTTTGTGCTTGCAGGCCTGAAGAGTTGTGTTGCATGTGCAAAGCTTAGAGGGAACACTACTCCAGACTCAGGCGGAGGCAGATATCTACCAGCCATTTCTGCAGCAGAATAAGAAAACTATGACTCACTAGCTAACTCAGGGGTTGAAACTATAGCCAAAAGGCTATTATTCTATCAGTCCCCTACAGCATTTGGTTTTATAGGCAAGAGGTGGCAACCCTATGTCTGTGGATTTACAAAGCCCTGGTAAAGCCTAATTTGGAATATGCAGTGCAATTTTGAATCCCATATACAAAAGGGACATCTTGGAAATTAAAGGAGTTCAGAGAAGGGCAACTAAATTAATAAGGGGAATGGAGAGTATTGACTTTGCATGCTGATTAGAGAGGGCTCTTTACATTGAAAAGTGGCGATTGCACAGGATATGATCACTTTCATAAATGGGTCATATAATAAACTCTTTGGTGCATTGTTCACTAATAGGTCATATCAGAGGACATTTTTTATTGTACTAGATTATTAGGAATTTTCAGACTTTATGCCCATTTAATGTCCTTTCTAAATATTTTTTTGTGATAAAAGTCAGGAAAAATGTTTTAAAGGGCAAGTTCATCCCAAAAATAAAAACTGTATACATCTAAATCTCATGATGTATAAATGACATTTCCCTTGGGCGTTATGCCAAAGATAAATTTGATGTGTATGCGTGCTTTAAGCACGCATACACAGGCAACAGCATGTGTCATTGTGAAGGTCCTCATAGTATCCACCGATATGAGAATAAAGCATGCGTGAAATCTCAAAATGAAAACAATGTACACTCAGATACACAGCGCCAAAGGACGGTTTTATTTGTACTGCACATTTACTGTATCTTTTTGTCGAAAGCATTTTAGGGAGAAAAATATGTCGGCTTTATACATGTGATTAAATATTCCTATTCCTGGAAAACGTAATAACTATGCAAAGTATCATATCTTTTGTACATAATTGCCTGGAAATAATCCTTCCTTTCCATGTATTTTCCTTTCCACCAGCCAGAGGGATCTGAAAATGGAGGAACATTAATTCAGAGAACAGCTTGACTAGCTGACTAGAGGCCCTTTTAAGCTGAGCGTAAAATATAGTGCGTTTCTGGTGCACCCCATGTGCATTTGATTCGCAATGTTGCTCAATCGGAGCCATGTGATTGCACAGAAAATGCAGATCACATTAATGGATAGCAAGCACACCTAGTTTAGCCAGTGTTAAAACGAGCTGGCATGGTCTAGTACATAAGGAGGAAATAACAGGAATTTATAGAGAAAGACACATGAAGATGCTCAACTTTTTTGTGGTGATTTACCATATGGCTAGTGTGGCTTTTAAATGGCATCTTTGGTGTGTGCAGCAATTTACGTTGGACTTAAGTGGGACATTATTATGGCAACAAACCCCCTCGCTTACTACAAAGGATACGTCTGAATTGGAATTTGTTTGTGACAGTCCCTTCCCTGCATGTTTTATTGGCCTTTCTAGGATGAACTTTTTAAAAATTTTATGTACAAAGACACAAATACCGGTAAGCATTTATGTAAAAAACAGTTTTGCTTTGTCGCACAATCAATTAGCCTTACCTTCTAATAGAATATCAATTACTTCATTCACATTAAAGCGGAGCTCATCACATCCTGGCCCAGGTATTGGTAGAGAGCTTTGCAGCGTGGTCCTATTGACTTTGGCTGAGGTTTGGGGCGTCCCACTGCAGGTGGTGGCCTTTGATTAACACTTTTCTTCTCTGTGCCCTGTGGAGAGTATTGAGAATGCTAAAAAAAAACGTCAATTATCGAATCTTTACGCTTGTGAAGGTTCTCATTCATCCAGTCATGGTTAATCTGTTGTATTCAATTAGAAGACGTTTCGCTAGTCATCCGACTGGCTTTCTCAATTCAGAATGACTTGTACAAGAATCTTTGGCAATTAAGGATAAAGGACATACCTTTGAAGATTGTAATGTTAACATATTGGCAAAGGAACGTGACTGGTTCAGAGAGGTGTTAAGGAGGCCATTTATGTAAAAATAAGAAACCAAGCCTAAATAGAGGTGGGGGTTTGACACCAACTGTCGCCATGTACAATGCTGTTTTGACACCTTACTCTGGGCGTTCCTATAACACCTCTTAGCCACTATCCAATCACGCCCTTAACACTTGGCTGTGATATGCTAATTGGGATTTTCCAGGGTACATAATTGCCAAAGATTCTTGTACATTCATTCTGAATTGAAAAAGCCAGTCGGATGACTAGCGAAACGTCTTCAGAACTAAACTTACGTCCAGTTGATCTAATTGAATACAACAGATATCGAATCTTTACCTTTACCTTCCTTCTATTTTTAAATTCAAGAATGTATGGTTGATTATTTGAAATCAAGGCAATATCTTGGACTGCCTAAGCATAGCCACCACAGGAATTATCTAACCCAGCCCGTATTGGGAATCTTACCACCCGTCGGAATTCTTGATGAAAACTAGTGAGCTAATTCATTGCAGTTGGCAAAATCCAACCAGGACATCCCCTGAGAAAAATATTGATTTACTAAACTTGTAATATGCAGACACAGGCATCCCCCCCCTCCCCGGGAGTTGCGGGACTCTCCCGGATTTTGGGGTGGTCTCCTGCACACCCGCGAGACCACCCCAAACTGTGTTCTTGGTAATTGCCACCTGGCCTCTGATGAAGTGGGACACACCCACGAAACCCGTCAGGCAAGGTGGAAGTACTGAGTGACTATGTCTCCGTGTTTTTATCCTATGAGTGAAATAAAATACTGATTTTAACACACTTCTGTCCGTGAGTATTGCACTGTTCCGCACCGCATTAGCAAAGCAGCAAATATGTTAAAACCCACACGGGTTTGTTTTTGATAAGCAGTTGCCAATCTAGTTCCCTGTATACTCTATTTTTCATACAAAGACTCATCCAATAGGTGGTTGGGGGAAGTTTCAGTTGGGAAGAGGGCACACGGGAAAATTGCTTAAGGCACCAAAATGGCTAGACTGGTCCTGGCCAAATATATTACGGTACTCAATTAACACTTAAACTACAACCATTGGTGATCACCACAAATATGAGAATAAAACGTATTAAAGCTTCTTTCAGGGTAATTATTGGCAAAAGTTTCTTGTACAAGTCATTCTGAATTGAGAAAGCCAGTCGGATGACTAGCAAAACATCTTCAAGAACTAAACTGTCCAGTTGATCTGACTGAATATCACAGATATAGCAAACTTTTACCATCTAAACTGTAGCAGGAAACAGTGCCTATGTAGGTATCTTTAAAATAGATGATTATCTCCCTGGCGTCTCAATGAAGTTGCATGGCATCCCCTTCATTCCAATTGGAGAGAATTTAGAGGTATGTACACAGTGTGCATTATTTCAATTAAATGTTGGAAGGTAGGGATTTTTGGATTTTTTCTGCAAAATCATTAACCAGATCTTGAAGAGAAATCATGTTATATTAAATATAGGTTTCCAGATTAGTAAAAAAGTAGAAAATAAAAACACTTGCAAAGTGGCAGTTTAATGTAATGCAATTTGTATGCAATCATTTGGAATATGTGCAGCCCTGCTAAGTGTCCCCCCGTCAGTAGACGATTTGCTAACCCTTTATGTGCTTTCATTAATTGTCCATTTACCTTATAAATGAAAATCATACAAAATCAAATCAAACATACGCACAAACCCTCAAACATTCCATTTCAAGAACACTTGAAATGCACTGATGAGAAATGCAATTCACAAATCAGGTATACCTGGAACACTGCAATCTTAGTATTTTTATGTGTCCCTATTAAAATCACTTTCTGGAAAATTCTTTTTCAATGTGGATCAAGGAAATGATTTTTCAATGTGGATTGTAACTTGGAAAAAGGACATTTGTGGAGTCTTCCAGGCTAGTTATAATTATGATCATGTTTTCGAATGACAAAAAGACTAAAGTGAATTGAACACCTAAAAATTTTAAAGAGATGCACTCCCCCCCCCCCAATAAAATATGATCAGTGATATAAATGGTATCCCTTTATCACTGGGATGGCGAAAGTCTCTGTAGGGAAAAATGGTATTGGATATAGGTCTCCTAACCACATATTTTCTTTACATGTAAAATGGTGGATTCAAAATACCATACATTGCAGTAAAACTCTTTTTTTACTGTCATTTATATTTTCGTTTTTTTTTTTTACTGCGCCTCTCCCGTGTTTTTTTTATAGTTGGTTCTGTTAAGTGTAATAAGATAATTATTGTTAACAGGGAAACCCTTTCGAAATAAAAAAAAAACTGGTATAAATGTGATACCTTTATTGGCTAACTAAGATAATCATAGCAAGCTTTCAGAACATTTTAGTTCCCTTTTCAAGCTGATTACCCAAAATAATTATTGTAATAGTGTTAGTAGCTGAGTGCCGTTAGGTGTATTCTTGTCTATAGGTTAGGGAGGTTTTTCCAACCTTTTTTTATACAATATTCTTACCTCCCAGTTTTGTTTTTTTCAGGATCACCAGCTTGAAGTAATCTGTATCTGTCCTGCTCTGTTAAATCTGTAATATCATTAATGTTGTCATGACAAACAAGACAATACCGGTACCAACACCGCCTTCTGTTAATCTACTTTCCCTATTCTACTTTTTCTATTCTCCTATTCTGCTTCACCTCTTCCCATTCTGTTTCTCCATCTCCTAATCTTTTAACACCAGCTATCAGCTGGTGTAGCTGGTGTTTACTGAGCAGCTGAATCAACCCTGGGACTGAGCCCATAAATCACACTATTAGGGGTCCTGCCAATAGCAAGTCACTACTTCAGAATTATTATGTTCAGAGAATTCACTGGATACACAGATTATGTAATTGAAATGATCAAATAGTCCTTTTTCTTGAAAATTTAAGCATTTTTACGGAACTTCCCCTTTAATGCCATTGGCCCATCCTTGTTGGAGTTTCGCAACCATATAAATGCACAAGGCCAGTTAGTAGATAAATGCATTTTAGAAAGATGAAGTTGGTCAATGTACACGTATCTACTAAGCAGCCTTTGCATTGAATGAGTAAAATGTAAGGGAAGTCAATCTAGCTATTGTCATTTTCAAACCAGATACCAGCCTGACAAATGCACAGAACAGAAGCTGGCAGAGCAGATTCCATAACTGAGTACCCTGTGATACAGTGGGAATGATGGGTTATTTGTTGATGCTTCCTTTAAACATATGCATCTAATGAAGGTTTGGATAAAAAAAAGAACAGGCATAAACTTGGAAACCATCCAACCACAAGATTGTGTCTAGCAATTGTAGAGTAGACTAATATTGTTTCCTTCAGGAGCATCAACATGAAGAAAACTACTTCTGCCAGGCTTTAGCATTATCTTTAATACAGTATTTCCCATGGCACTAACCTGGCAGATGAAAATTGTACATGCTGTAGCTCCTCAACAAAAAATATTTTCATTTTTAAAAAGTTTTACAGTGTTGTAGTTGGAACTGGATCTCCTTTTCCATATGTCCAATAATGATATCTTGCACCAGACACTGGTCAAATGACCCTGGAAAACCGATGACTTCACCTTGACCAAGTGACCAAATCGCAGATGAGAATTTGGAGTTTGGTGGTGGCTGCTCAATTTTTTGCTCTGAGTGATTTGTGATTTGAAGGCGTTTGGAGATATTTTTACTGATTTGAAAGAAGAAGGGATGAAGAAGAAGATAAGAAGAAGGGAGGAGAGAGCCATGGAGAGGAGATACAGAAAGAGACCCCTGGAGAGGGAAGCAGAAGATGGTAAGGATTCAATTTATCATTTTCACTTATTACGATAGCAATCATTATGATAGGGTTTTCCTCAATATTAAGGTTAGTAGGTTGGATTAGCTATAAAAATTAGCAATTCATTTAAAAATATCTACCTCCCTGCAGCAAGTGAAGATTGGTAGTCTTACTGTCACTTACAGTCAATACAAGTCTGTACCTGATGTATTAAAGGGCATCTATACTGAAAAATAGGTTATTTTAAATTGACCATAACTGGAAACAATAATTCTTCCCAACCACCACTGTATCATTTTTTTGTTGATCTGACCCTTATTTCTTTAGATATCCTATCTAAAACTTCTTATATTTCAGCTGTCAATCAAGTTCCTTGCTCTCAAAAATTATTCTTCTGTGAGTAGTTTTACTGTAGTTGGAATGGTGATAGAGTTTTGACAGTTGGAATACTGTATGCTGTGTGCAGGCTTGACAGTTGGTTTGTGGGGGAAAAGTCAGGTTGGGTGGAAGTGGGAGTGGTTAAAAGTGGGAGTGGGGATACTGCTCCTAAACAAAATGTGTGCTGGATTGAAGGCATGAAGCAACACATCTAAATCAGAGTAAGTGCTACTTACATGTACGGTATTCAATTATAGATTAAGATGAGGCAAAGTCATTTCAGTATAGTGTCAATTTAATCTCTGATAATTATCCATACTACTAGTGTGACTACCAATGGTTTACTTACACTAAAGTGAGCATAGCTAACATTAGCACTTTAGTTAAAGGGGAACTAAAGTCTCCAGACAATATTGTCCCAATAGACAGAGCACATTCACAAACATACAAAAAGCTGTGTCTCATCTCTCCCTTTGCTGTGGCCATTGGCTGATTTATGAAAATAACCTGTGAGTACTAGGGGTCAGCTCCCACAATCCACCTTAGCTGGGTAAACCCCCAGCTAAGTGTTTGCATACAGGCACATGCTCCATAAAGCTCAACAGATCAAAACAAGGAAGTTGCAGCCTTGCTTCCTAGAAGCTGACAACCAATCACATTATAGTTGAAGAACGGAAGGTAAGGCACAACTCCTTTACCTCCCGTTCTTCAGTAGAACTGGATTACCAAAACTTATAAAAACGAGTGGAGATACCCTTTAAGCCCCGTGAGTGCCTTCGATCTCTATACTTGGATTATTTACTTTTGATGTGCACCCGGGCCTTCGTCACTGGGAATGGTGTGCTGATTGCTGTTTATTTATATATATATATATATATATATATATATATATAAAATAAAAATCACACATATATATACCATGTATATATATGGTACTGCTGAGCTCAATAGTTCTGCACTTGCGGGCTAGTGCTGGGTATTTATATATATAAGGGGTACTAGGAACCTTGTTTGAGGTTATACTATATGGTATGTGTTATTAATAAATGTTTTAGATTTTGGTATTTGATATGTGTTATATATGGCTCCAGAGCTTCAAAGGTTTAATTTTCTATAGCGCAGGATTTTTCTTCAAATGTTGGGTTATACAGTTGGCGGCAGAAATATCCTCTATATTCTGTGATCCGAGAACTACACGTGGACACCTTTTGTGCACCTGATGTAGTTTCTGAGCTAATAGTGCTTTATTGTGAACCAACATTGAATTTCAGCGCGGCAGGAGGTTGTGTAACTGGATTGTCATGCACTCACACACACAGCTGTTTTATACTGGTGTGTGGGTGCAAGATAGCTCCAGACGAACAGTACTATTTTTTTTAAAAAAGGGTAATGTAGAGGCTTGATTATGCAGACATATTAGACAAGTTAGGGACGTTTGCACGGGGATATGATCGATTTATACAATATATTAATGGGCCGTATAATAAACTCTCTGGTGCATTGTTCACCAATAGGTCATATCAGAGGACTTGTGGATATCCTTTAAGATTAGAAGAAAAGAAGTTTCATCTTCAGGCTAGGAAAGGTTTTTTTTACAGTGAGAACGGTAAAACTGTGGAATAGAGATGCAATGTGGATTCGAATAGAACCCAGTTTCAAAGAGAATCTGAGGGTTTCGAAGTCCTGGCGAAACTTTAGGAACTCCCGGATTTTTCGATTTTTATCGAAAAATCGAAAGTAGACAATTAAACAAAAATCGAAAGTAGACGATAATTGAAAATCGAAAGTAGACGATTATTCTAGGGTTGACCCAGTGGGGAGATTTGTATATGTTGCAATGGAAATCGATATGACACAGTATGTAATATGTGGATTTCGTTGCTAATTATCCCAATGCACATTTCCCCCTAGGCGGTTGAATCAAATAGCGCCTAGACCTACTAAGTTAAAACAAATTGTAATGGAATGGGGATGGGTTGATTCTTGGAGCTTCCTGTACCCAGAGACTCCGATATTTACTTGTCAATCTAATATATACGGTACTTTATCGCGCATAGATCATATTTTCATATCTCCATCTGTCACTAAGTATTTAACGCAAATGGAAGTACTTCCAAGGGGTCCATCTGATCATGCCCCGTTAGTAATGACATTAGAACTCAAAAAACAAGATAGAAGTATTAGGTACTGGAAGTTAAATCCATTCTGGGTTACGTTGTTTTCTGAGATGGAAATAAATTGGATAAAAGTGCAAATTGAGAATTTCCTAAGCAGCAACCAGGGCCCCATATCAACATTAATTAAATGGGATACATTTAAAGCTTAATTAAGAGGGGTATTAAAATCATCTTTTTCATATATTAAAAAGAAGTCTAGAGGTGAGGAAGAAGAAATAAGGAGATCTATGTTAAAGGCCCAATACGACTATCTCAGTAATCCCTCTCCTGCTTACTTTGATATCTGGAGAAATAAGCAAAGAGAATATACTATCTTATTATATGAGAAAGAAAAGAGGAAACACTATTTTATGAAACAAAAACATTTTGCGTTAGGGAACCAATCTGCGAAATTATTATCTTTAATGTGTAAAAATATACAATCTCCCACGCTTATCCAAAACATTGTTGATCCACAATTGGGAATTTTAACTGATCAAATAGAGATAATGGAAAGTTTAAACAATATTTTAGTTTTCTGTACGACACACACTCAGAATCCACTAGAAATGAGATTGAGGTATATTTACAAGGGTTGGAATTTCCACTACTTTCCGGTGATCAATATGACAAATTAGAGGATCAGGTTACTCTGGAAGAAATTAGAGTTGCTATTCAACAAATGCAAGCTTATAAAGCATCTGGTTTAGATGGGATTCCAGTTGAAATTTATAAAAAATATTCAGATATTTTGAGTGTGCTGTTATTAGAGACCTTTATGTATGCATATAATAATGGGTGTTTGCCTCCATCAATGTGTGAAGCTAATATAATAGTGTTGAAACCCGGGAAAGACCCTACCAAGCATGATTCATATCGCCCGATTTCACTCGGATTAATGTGGATTAAAAAATTTTAACAAAGGTTATAGCAAAAATATTGCAAAAAGTTATTCTATCTTTGATTCCCATAGATCAGACTGGCTTTATGCCAGGGAAAACTACATCTATTAATATACGGTGGGTATTAATACAGTCACAAATAGATCATGATAACAAAGGATAACGAATAATGTTATCCTTAGACGCCCAAAAAGCGTTCGATACTGTACAATGGGAATTTCTATGGGAACTGTTGAGATGTTTTGGAATTGGTCCCGGGTCCATAAACTGGATTAATATATAACCACCCTAGAGCAAGAGTCTCAATGCTTGGTAGACTATCTGACCCTTTTACATTGCATAGGGGAACAAGGCAGGGTTGCCTGCTTTCAGCTTTATTATTTGCACTAGTAATTGAGGCTGTTGCAATAACGATCAGATCTCGGGCTGATATAAAAGGTTCAATTCTAGGACCATATGAAGTAAAAATAGCTCTTTATGCAGACGATATTATATTGTTTATGGACGCATCTAAAGGGTCGTTATCAGATGTCATAAAGATACTAACCCAATATGGGAAACTATCTGGTATTGTGATTACCGTAACTGGAATAAATCAGCTATATTACCTTTGGATGATTGGAGGGGTGATGGGAATGTAATACAATCAATACCAATTATAGAATCATTTAAATACTTGGGGATTCACATAACAAAAAGTCCGGAAACCTTTTATAACCTCAATATTTTGCCATTACTAACGTATATGAAAGAAAAACTGACCCATTGGCTTGCATTGCCTCTAAATCTATATGGCCGAATTAATATTATAAAGATTTTTATGCTCCCAAAGTTATTATATACTTTGCAGCATTCAATGGTGTATATTCCCAAGGTGTTTTAAAAAAAAATGAATAGCTTACTAGTCTCCTTTTTATGGGGTAATAAACGAGCTATAGAAAGTCTCAATCAGCTTCAAGCACCAAAGCATAGGGCAGGTTTGGCTTTACCTGATTTTAAGTTATTTTATTGGGCAAGTCAATTAAAATGTATACAGTGCTGGGTGGAGGGTGGCAGCCCCATCCAGTCGGATTACATGCTTAAGAATTACACAAAAGGACACTATCTGGCCTTTTTAATAGACCCTGCTAAGCATTTATTGAGCAAGGGTACTGTATTACATACCCAAGATAAAAAAATTTGGGCCAAAGTACTTAAATTATCAGGTTTTCAACAGATGCCACTGGCATCTCCATTGTAGGATAATAGTACATTTCCACAATTGATTGCATATAATGCACCAAAAATATGGAGAAACATTGGAATTAACTACTTTGAACATATAATAGATGGAGCAGGTGTAATTCCATTTGAACAATTAAAGGCCAAATATGAACTCCCAGCTAGCTATCACTTTAGATATATACAGCTTAGGAGCTGCATAATGAACATTTTGAAAGGAGATAAGGTAGAATTCACTTCGTATTCAATTCTGAATGTATTGAGCAAAGTAGAACAAAAGAAACTAACAGCAAAGTTATATCAGTGTTTATTGGGACTGAAGACAGAGATGACTTCAGTGGATGTGCTACACAAATGGGAAGTTGTGTTTCCAAACCTGCAAATGGAGAAGGGAGATATGATGTTAAAATCCCATAATAAAATATCATTTGCGGCTCAAAATAAACTGATTCAATATTATATTATCAACCAATCCTACTTAACTCCCAAAAAATGTATAAGATGGGCAATCGAGGAAAAATCGAAAGCCCGAAATGTAGACTCTTGAATGTAAACTTTGGTCACTTAATTTGGAGTTTTAACAGTATTCAGGTGTATTGGGACCAAGTCCTAGAATTTATCCAAGAAAATTTTGAGATAACCCTGCCTTGTTCCCCAGAACTTTGTTTATTTGGAATTTTTAGTAATATACCTATATGCACTGTAAAAAAACGCCTGCTGTATGAAATTCTTTTCTATGCAAGAAAGGTTATAACAATGAAGTGGATGGCGAGGGATTTACCAAACGTCAAACAATTGCAAGACTTAATTAATAAAGAACTCCCATTTATAAAAACAATCTATGTACAAAAAGGTTGTATAGGTAAATTTAATCAAATATGGGGGTTGAAGTCACATAAGACAGTGGGTACTTTAGATTATAAGAGGTAGAAAGGATATATAATATGAGGTGTTCGGATACCTCGCTAACCACTAATATATGTTTCTAGTCATAGTGCGGTGATTATTTGATATATTACAAAATGGTAAAACGACAAGGATATATAATGTTGTTAAATCCCTAGCTTAAGCAATGTAGATATAACGGAGGATAAATAGCACCCTAGGTATATACAGGTATAATGATTTGAGAAATTAAGACCTCATATGTCCTTATGCTCCAGGTTTTGGGAAGACGGCATAAGAAGTAAATGAATTTAACATAGCTGGTCCGGGTGAATATATCTAGGGCAAGTGGGAGGTGGTAGCCTGATGGATAATGGAATATGCACCCGTCTGTGGTTTAGAACCTCTTACTTGTAACCTAGCCTGTTAGGCAAGGGTAAAGGCTACCTACAGTGATAACTGTGTAATTTGATATATAATAATGTGTTTAAAAGAATTGTAAAGGTATATCTAGTATTTATATAAAGTAAATTTACAATCAGGTTTAATGTATGGAAATTATGTACTGGGTAATTTATCTAATTATGTGCCAATGTTAAAATAAAGTGAATTAAAAAAAGAAAGTAGACGATTATTGAAAATCGAAAGAGGACGATTAACAAATATCGAAAGTAGACGATTATCGAAAATCGTATCTCGAAAGTAATGATCGATTTCAGTAACTCTCGAAAATAAAATGCAAAGCTCGAAAACAGCACGATCATGAGGAAAGATGGTTTTAAAATAAGTAATAAACTTAAAAAAGTTTTGGTTATATTTACGGGTTCCCCAGACCATTCCCCGGGTCTCTGTGTCATTTACAGTATTCTACTATTACTATTTGTCCCTCAAAATGGACAGAAACTTTCATATTTTTACCCAGAGAAGCTTCTATGGGTCCTTTTTCGAATTTTCAAAATTTCCGAAAAATTTGAAAACGGAACTCAACTGTTTCGAACATCTCTACTGTGGAACTGTCTTCCAGCAGATGTGGTAATGGCAAGTTCATTTAAAAGCTTTAAAAGTGGATTGGGTAAGTTTCTACAACTAAAAAATATTGAGAATTATTGGAATTAATACATATACAGTTGTGGTTGATCCAGGGATACTTTCCGATTGCCATTTGGAGGCAATCAGGAAAGGAGTTTTTTCCCCTCTTTTTCGCTGGTTTTTTTTTTTTTTGCCTTCCTCTGGATCAACTATTAGGGTTGGGTTAGGGTAGGATAAAAAGGAGGGTGAAAAGGTTGGACTTGGTGGACGTGTGTCTTTATTTAACCTCAGCCACGAAGTACTACTGGGAAACTGGAGAACCATACTCCTATTAGGTAGGTCATATTAAAACATTCAGTGCACTTTGCCAAAGATCCGGAGCACATGCCCGAATGTTTTAACATTGCAACGCCACTGGGCTTTAACGGACACTTTTTAGAAGTCCTCCCAAACAGCAAGTCAGTATTTCAGGAGCATATATTTATGCACAGATAAAATGCTGGATGATTAAGATCATTGGAATGGGAAAATACTGCCTTTTTTCCTAAATCATATTTATTTTTGCTGTTCTTCCCCTTTAACCCTTTCACTGCCACAGAACGTGTATTCACGTTCAGTGGCTTCCCCTTTTAAAAAAAAAATCCTAAAGTTCTATGGGCAATCGGGGGGCAGTATTCAGGTGCCCCCCTAGCCCCCTCGATCCCCCACCGGTTTCATGAAAATCCGGTGGGGGGATCGGAAGCTAGCACTCTTTGAAGTGCTTACCGGCAGAAGAGGAGATCAAAGCAGAGCAGGCAGGAAGTTCGGCTGTAAGGGAGACCCCGGTGACATCACTGAACTTCCTCCTTAACCGGGGTCTTCCCTAAGAGTGGTAGGATGCTGCCCCTGGTGGTCTAGTGGAGGTACTGCACTGTGATCTCCATTCAGATCACGCTGCAGTACCTAGTATAGTACAAGCTGTCATGCTGACAGCTTTACTATACTTTTTGTGAATGGAACTCAGTTCCATTCACAAATGGGATTTTTTCTAAGTCTTTACTACTTAGCAAAGACTTAGAAAAAAATGGGGACAGAGATCAAAATTTGGTGATCACTTCTGATCACCAAATTATTGATCTTTGCCAATGAATTAAAAATCACTTCCTGGAAAATGATTTCCGGGAAGTGATTTTTCCGATCGGATTTCGAATTGGAAAACGGGCATTTATGCCCGTATTCCAAGTTCGCTATCATTCCCTAAGATGATTTGATGATCATCTTTGGGAATGATCCAAAAAATAAAAAGGGAAAGCACACAAAAAAATCTTAAAGTGATACACACACCTTTTTTTTTTTTTACCCTAAAACTATAAATTAGCAAAAAACTTTGTCTTCTCTAAGCTTCCCAATGTCCCCGGTTATATCGGTAAAGTAAACGCAGATACTTATTTGTATGATTTCAAGGGAAACTAAGCCTATTTTATAAGGAAATTTTGCAGAGGTACCAAAAAAAGACCAGACTGAATTTTTAGGATCAGTAAAGTGTGCACCCACGCAAATGGCACACCGTTTGATCCGGGAGATGTGGGAGATTGCTATTTAGTGGGTTTTTTTGCTTGTCAAGTGGGTTTAGGTAGTATTTCAACCTTTGAATCTTCTTATTTTATTTTTCACAAAATCTTCTAAAAGCACGGAGTTCTATGGATGACAGCGTCTGGAATTCTTCATGTATGTATGAAAGCTTGGCACCGTAATGTAGCTGAAGGTGCATAAATTCCAAAAATATATAGTTTGTGGGGGGAATTTCCAAGTTTAGGGCTGTTTCCTTTGAAAAAGGGTAGGCTGTTAAAAAAAACTGAGCACTTTGATTTTTTCTTGTAATTGCATTTGTGCATGTGTCCCATTTGACCTAGTTGGTGGCTACGTCTCAGTGTGCATCCACACATATGGCATACCGTTTGATGCAGGATATGTGGGAGATTGTTATTTAGTGGGTTTTTTGTTTGTCAAGTGGGTTTAGGTGGGATTTCAACCCTTGAATCATCTTATTTTATTTTTCACAAAACCTCCTAAAAACACAGAGTTCTTTGGATCACTGGGTCTGGAATTCGGGGCTGTTTCCTTAGAAGTAGGGTAGGCTGTTCAAATAACAGAGCACTTTGATTTTTTCTTGTAATTGCATTTGTGCATGCGTCCCATTTGAGCTAGTTGGTGGCCACATCTCTGTGTGCATCCACGCATATGGCATACCGTTTGATTCAGGACATGTGGGAGATTGATATTTAGTGGGGGTTTTCATTTGTGGGGGGCATTTCCAAGTTTTGGGGCTGTTGGAAATTACAGAGCACTTTGATTTTTTTCTTGTAATTGCACTTGTGCATGCTTCCCATTTGAGTTAGTTGGTGGCCATGTCTCTGTGCACCCACACATATAGCATACCGTTTGATGCAGGATATGCGGGAGATTGCTATTTAGTGGGTTTTTTTGTTTGTCAAGTGGGTTTAGGTAGGATTTCAACTCTTGAATCATCTTATTTTATGTTTCACAAAACCTCCTAAAACACGGAGTTCTTTGGATCGCTGGGTCTGGAATTCTTCATGTATGCATGAAAGCATGGTACCGTAACGTAGCTGAAGGTGTGTAGATTCCAAAAATATAGAGTTTGTTGGGGGAATTTCCAAGTTTCGGGGCTGTTTCCTTAGAAGTAGGGTAGGCTGTTCAAATTACAGAGCACTTTGATTTTTTCTTGTAATTGCATTTGTGCATGCGTCCCATTTGAGCTAGTTGGTGGCCACGTCTCTGTGTGCATCCACGCATATGGCAAACCTTTTATTCAGGACATGTGGGAGATTGATAATTAGTGGGGGGTTTTATTTGTGGGGGGCATTTCCAAGTTTTGGGGCTGTTTGAAATTACAGAGCACTTTGATTTTTTCTTGTATTTGCACTTATGCATGCTTCCCATTTGAGTTAGTTGGTGGCCATGTCTCTGTGTGCAACCACGCATATGGCATACCATTTGATTCAGGACATTTGGGAGATTGATATTTGGTAACTTTTTTTTCATTACTTGGGGTTTTGGCAGGGTTTTTTTTCAGAAAATATGCTAAAAATGCAAAGTTCTACAAAGATCTGCGCACACACAATTGATGGTATGAATGAAAAAATGGCAACGTTGCTTAGCTGAAGGTATGTAGATTCTGAGAATATATATTTTTGAGGGGGTATTTTTGAGTTAGAGGGGTGTTTATATTGTAAAATCTTAAAAGTTGCTGTTATTGGGCCACTACGCATTGGCTCACTTTGTGACTAGTGGCTTTCATGTCCGAGTGTGTAACCATGCATATGGCATACCGTTTGATTCAGGGCATTTGGAAGATTGATAACTGACAAGTTTTTTTTACATGACAAGGAAATTTGCCATGATTTTTTAACTTTGAATTGTATTTTTATACATTTTTCCTGAAAATCTGGTAAAAAAGCGAAATTTTACATGAAACTGCGCCCACACCATTGGTGGTATGCATAAGAGAATCACACCAGTGTGTAGCTAAAGGTGTGTAGATTCTAAGAATATATAGTTTTGGGGGATATTTTTAATATAGAGGGGTGTTTAGTCTGACAAATCTGAAAAGTTGCTGTAATTGGGCCATTGTTCATTGGCTCACTTTGTGGCTAGTTGATTCCACGTCTGCGTGTGTAACCATACATAGGGCATACCGTTTGATTCAGGACATTTGGGAGATTGATATTTGGTAACTTTTTTTTACATTACTTGGGATTTTGGCATGATTTCTACCTAATCTGCTAAAACTGCGAACGTCTACGAAGAACTGCGCCCACACCATTGATGGTACGAATGAACAAACTACAGAATTACGTAGATAAAGGTGTGTGGATTCGAGAAATATATGGTTTGTGGGGGTTGTTTTGTGGGGAAAAACTGCAGACTGTTCAAATTCAGATTTGGCTGAATATTTTTGCTGTTTCTGAGCCATTGTGCATTGTCTCACTTCGTGGCCATTCGCTTCCACGTCCGTGTGTGTAACCATGCATATGGCATACCATTTGATTCAGGACATTTGGGAGATTGATATTTAGTAACTTTTTTTTAGATTCCATGAGGTTTTGGCATGATTTCTACCTTTTGAAGTTGTTTTTTGTTAATTTTTTCAGACAAATGCAAACTTCTACGAAGAACTGCGCCCACACCATTTATCGTATGAATATATAGTTTGTGGGGGTTATTTCTAAGTTACGGGGGTGTTTTGTGGAAAAAACTGCAGACTGTCCAAATTCGGAGTTGGCTAAATATTTTCGCCGTTTCTGAGCCATCGTGCATTGTCTCACTTTGTGGCTTTTTGCTTCCACGTCCACATGTGTAATCACACATATGGTATACCGTTTGATTCAGGACATTTGGGAGATTGATATTTAGTAACTTTTTTTTAGATTCCATGAGGTTTTGGCATGATTTCTACCGTTTTAAGTTGTTTTTTCTTATTTTTTCAGACAAATGCGAAATTCTACGAAGAACTGCGCCCACACCATTGATGGTATGAATGAACAAACTACAGCGTTACATAGCTGAAGGTGTGTAGATTTCAAGAATATAGTTTGTGGGGGTATTTCTGAGTTGGGGGGGTGTTTTGTGGAAAAACTGCAGACTGTTCAAATACAAAACTGGCTAATTTTATTTGCTGCTACTGACATTTGGCAATGGTCACGCTCTGGGTTAGTTGGTAGCCATGTCTCTGGGTATACCCATGAATGTGGCATACCATTTTATTCGGGAGGGGTTAGGCTTTCATATTTGAGATGCGTTTGAACTTTCCTCCACAGTTTTTAGCTGAAATTCGCATTTGATTTTGTCTCTGATTTTACAGTTAAGGAAAAAAAGGAAAATGTGAGAAAATAACTTACAATTGGACGAAGAGCTGCGTCCAGGTATCTGCATTTTGATCGTAGTTTCTAAAAATATCTCACTTGTGAGGATATTTTAGTTAATTTGGAAGATATTCTATGTTAACTGTCAGTAGTGGTTATACATTTCAATTTGGTGTAATATTCTTGAAGGTGCAGTTTTAGTCTGTAGTCTCCTGTACAGGAAAAGTGGGGTACCTACATATATCTGGTATCGTTGCACTCGGGAGTATCAGAGCTTTTAGAAACAGTAAGATTTTTGTGCGGAACCTTAAGATAACTATAAATAAAAATGAGAAAAATCCATGAAAATTTGCAAATTTTTAATTCTTTTTACATATTTTACCCATAATTCCAGTAAAATTTCCAGAAAAGTTACAAAATTCTGTTACCGTGTTAAAGTACACTTTGTGCTGAAAAAAACAATGTATAATATTCCTGATTTACTGCAAGGTTTCCTACTGTAAAATTAGTCTAAAGCGATTAAGGGCAAAATCCTGAAAATTCTTCTGGCAATTAACGCAAAAAAAAAAAAATTAATTCTTCTGGCACTGAAAGGGTTAAACCTTTGGAAGCTAAACATGGGTTAACAAAGATGCCACTAAAAAAGTTACTTTAAGTCATATGAATGTCATGTATTTAAGCAGTGTAAGAACTGACAGAAGACAGACAGCTTATCATAGTAAATATAGATATCAGCTTTGGTACAGGGCAGCTAATGTGTGTTTCTACCTCAGACACCCAACGACAGTGTTTATAGAGAAAATGAAATTGATTGTAAGCAGGTTTGTTTGGGGGGGGGGGGTTGGAAACTACTAGTTTATCTTGGCAAACACATACATGAGGAATTTTGCTCTGTCTGATATATGTTTACTTCCCCTGCTACCTATTTTTCAAACCTTTCACTTGAAAACATTTATGTGCAATTAACCATTCCTTTACCAGTTCAGTTCTTAGTTCTGCAAGCATACTAAATCAGTTGTAAAAAGAACTCCAAAAATCCAAACATTGTTGGAAAGCTCTCTAGAAAATGTACAGAGAGATGCAATAAAATCCCCTACCACCAGGGGCGTATCTAGGGTCAGAGAATATCAGGGGCACTTCTGGGCCCTCTAAGTGGAGTTTTTTTTTTTAGACCATGCCCCTTCCCTGCCTTAATTAAGCCACACCCACTAAGTACCTAATAGGGATAAACAGAGACAAACAGACAAACATTGACGAACAAAGAGATAGATACACAGCCAGGAAGTTATAAATAGAAAGACAGAGAAATAGACAGACAGAGATAAGGTGTAGACAGAGATACACAAATTAATGATAGAGGAATAGTATTCCATTATACTGGTAGCAAACTAGCAATTTCAGTATATACTGGTAGCAAACTGGCATTTTCATTATATACAAGCAGCTGTTGGAATTTATTCACATACTGGTAGCCATTTCATTAAATACTGATAGCCATGGGAATTTCTTTACATATTTATAGCCATTTTATTAGATACTGATAGTCATGGGAATTTAGTCACATACTGGTAGCCATGGGCATTTCATTACATACTGGTAGTGATAGCCATGGGAATTTCTTTACACATTTATAGAACAGATGGCTCAAAACAGCGAAATATTTAGCCACTCCGAATTTGGACAGTCTGCAGTTTTTTTCCACAAAAAAACCCCCGTAACTCAGAAATAACCCCCCAAACTATATATTCCTGAAATCTACACACTTACACACCTTCACTATGTATCACTGTAGTTCGTTCATTCACTACCATCAATGGTGGGCGCAGTTCTTCTAGAAGTTCGCACTTTTCTGAAAAAATGAACAAAAAACAACTCAAAAGGTAAAAATCATGCCAAAACCTCATGGAATCTAAAAAAAAGTTACTAAATATCAATCTCCCAAATGTCCTGAATCAAACAGTACTGCCATTGTGTGGTTGACACACGCGGACGTGGAAGCGAAAAGCCACAAAGTGAGACAATGCACGATGGCTCAGAAACAGCACAAATATTTAGCCAACTCCGAATTTGGACAGTCCTGCAGTTTTTTCCTTCACAAAACAACCCTGATAACTCAGAAATACCCCACACAAAACTATACTATTCCTCAATCTACACAACCTTCAGCTATGTATGCACTGTGTTCGTTCATTCATACCATCAATGGTGTGGGCGCAGTTCTTCGTAGAATTTCGCATTTCTACCACAATTTTCTGGAAAAATAGAGAAAAATACTTTTTCAAAGTTACAAAATCACACCAAAACCCCATGTAATGTAAAAAAACCTTACCAAATATCATCTCCTAAATGTCCTGAATCAAACGGTATCCATATGTGTGGTTACACACACGGACGTGGAAGCGACTAGTCAAAATGTAAAACAATGTGCAGTGAGCCAATAACAGCATTTTCCCAGATTTTTCAAACTGAACACCCCTCTAACTTGAAATACCCCCGCAAAACTATATATTCTCAGAATCTACATACCTTCAGCTACTTAACGCTGTAGTTTGTTCATTCATACCATCAATGGTGTGGGCGCAGTTCTCTCGTAGAAATTCGCATTGTCTGAAAAATGAACAAAACAACTTCAAAAGGTAGAAATCATGCCAAACCCCATGGAATGTAAAAAAAGCTACTAAATATCAATCTCCCAAATGTCCTGAATCAAACGTATGCCATATGTGTGGTTACACACGTGGACGTGGAAGCCAAAGACACAAAGTGAAACAATGCACAATGGCTCAGAAACAGCAAAATATTCAGTCAAATCTGAATTTGAACAGTCTGCAATTTTTTCCCACAAAACACCCCCCACAAATCATATATTTCTCGAATCTCACACCTTTATCTACAAAATTCTGTAGTTTTGTTTCATTCGTACCATCAATGGTTGGGCGGCAGTTCCTTCGTAGAAGTTCACAGTTTTAGCAGATTTTCTAAAAAATTTGAAAAAAAACACTCTCAAAGGTAGAAATCGTGCCAAATCCCAAGTAATGTAAAAAAAGTTACAAAAATATCAATCTCCCAAATGTCCGGAATCAAACGGTATGCCCTATGTATGGTTACCCACGCAAACGTGGAATCACTAGCCACAAAGTGAGCCAATGAACAATGGCCCAATTACAGCAACTTTTCAGATTTGTCAGACTAAACACCCCTCTATATTAGAAATACCCCCCAAACTATATATTCTTGGAATCTACACACCTTCAGCTACAACAGGTGTGATTCCTTTATGCATACCACCAATGTGTGGGCGCAGTTTCATGTAAATTTCGCTTTTTTACCAGATTTTCAGGAAAATGTATAAAATACAATTCAAAGTTAAAAATCATGGCAAATTTCCATGTCATGTAAAAAAAACTTGTCACTTATCATCTTCCAATGCCCTGAATCAAACGTATGCCATATGCGTGGATGTACACAGGGACAGGCCACCAACTAGCTCAAATGGGACACATGCACAAGTGTAATTACAAGAAAAAATCAAAGTGCTCTGTAATTTCAAACAGACCCAAACTTGGAAATGCCCCCCCAAATAAACCCCCAACTAAATATCAATCTCCCACATGTTCTGAATCAAACGGTATGCCCTATTGTTGGATGCACACAGAGACGTGGCCACCAACTAGCTCAAATGGGACGCATGCACAAATGCAATTACAAGAAAAAATCAAGTGCTCTGTAATTTGAACAGCCTCACTTTTTCTAAGGAAACAGTCCAGAAACATGGAAATTCCCCCCACAAACGATATATTTTTGGAATCTACACACCTTCAGCTACGTTACGATGCCCATGCTTTCATACATACATGAAGAATTCCAGACCCAGTGATCCAAAGAACTCTGTGTTTTTAGGAGGTTTTGTGAAAAATAAAATAAATGACTCAAGGATTGAAATCCTACCTAAACCAACTTGACAAGCAAAAAACCCACTAAATGTCAATCTCCCACATTCCTGCATCAAACGGTATGCCATATTGTGTGGTTCCCACAGAGACTGGCCACCAACTAGCTCAAATGGGACACATGCACAATGTAATTACAAGAAAAAAGTCAAAGTTGTCTTGTAATTTCAAACAGCCCCAAAACTTGGAAATGCCCCCCACAAATAAACCCACCACTAAATATCAATCTCCCACATGTTCTGAATCAAACGTTATGCCATATACGTGGATGCACACAGAGACGTGGCCAACAACTAGCTCAAATCAAAGTGCTCTGTAATTTGAACAGCCTACACTTTTTCTAAGGAAACAGTCTCCAAACAGGTAAATTCCCCCCACAAACTATATATTTTTGGAATCTACACACCTTTAGCTACGTTACGATGCCATGCTTTCATGCATACATGAGAATTCTCAGACCCACTGATCCAAAGAAATCCGTGTTTTTAGGAGGTTTTGTGAAAATAAAATAAGATGATTCAAGGGTTGAAATCCTACCTAAACCCTTTTGACAAGCAAAAAAACCCACTAAATGTCAATCTCCCACATATCCTGCATCAAACGGTATGCCATATGTGTGCGTGCACACGAGACGTGGCCCACAACTAGCTCAAATGGGACACATGCACAAGTGTAATTACAAGAAAAAAATCAAAGTTCTCTGTAATTTCAAACAGCCCCCAAACTTGGAAATCCCCACCAAAACCCCCCTCCACTAAATATCACTCTCCCACATGTTCTGAATCAAACAGTATGCCATATGCGTGGATGTACACAGAGACGTGGCCACCAACTAGCTTCAATCGGACGCACGCACAAGTGTAATTAACAAGAAAAAAATCAAAGTGCTCTGTAATTTCAAACAGACCCAAACTTGGAAATGCCCCCACAAATAACCCCCCCCACTAAATATCACTCTCCCACATGTTCTGAATCAAACAGTATCCATATGTGTGGATGTACACGAGACGTGGCCACCAACTAGCTCAAATCGGACGCATGCACAAGTGTAATTACAAGAAAAAAATCAAAGTGCTCTGTAATTTCAAACAGCCCCAAAATTGGAAATGCCCCCCACAAATAAAACCCCCCACTAAATATCAATCTCCCACATGTTCTGAATCAAACGTTATCCCATATGCGTGGATGCACACAGAGACTGGGCCACCAACTAGCTCAAGTGGGACGCATGCACAAATGCATTACAAGAAAGAATCAAGTGCTCTGTAATTGAACGGCCTACACTTTTTCTAAGGAAACAGTCCAAAAACATGGAAATCCCCCGCCAAACTATATTTTTGGAATCTACACACCTTCAGCTACGTTCCCATGCCATGCTTTCATACATACATGAAGAATTCCAGACCACTGATAAAAGAATCCGTGCTTTTAGGAGATTTTGTTGAAAAATAAAATAAGTGGACTCAATGGTTGAAATCCTACCTAAACCCACTTGGCAAGTAAAAAAAACCCACTAAACGGCAATCTCCTACATGTCCTGAATCAAACGGTATGCCATATGGGTGGGTGCAACAAGACGGGGCCACCAACTAGCTCAAATGGATCCATGCGCAATTGTCAATTACAAGAAAAAATAAAAAAAAAACGCCACAACCCACCCCCCACACCTATCCCCACTCCCCCTTTTATGGTATTTTAGTGAAAAGCAGTTAGTACGGAGAGTCCCACAAGTTTTTGCACACTTTTACTGATCCTAAAGTTAAATCCGGTCTTTTTTGGTACCTCTCTGCAAAATTCCCTACTAAAATAGCTTAGTTTCCCTTGAAATCGAACAAATAATGATCCGCGTTTACTTTAGCGATATCACCGGGAAATTGGGAAGCTTGGAGAAGACAATATTTTTTGATAATTTATAGTTTTTAGGTAAAAAAAAAAAAGGTGTGTGTAATCACTTTAAGATTTATTTTGTGTGCATTTCCCCTTTTTGGGGGATCATTCCCAAAGATGATCATCAATCATCTTAGGGAATGATACCGAACTTGGAATACGGGCGTAAATGCCCTTTTCAATTCGAATCGTCCGAAAAATCACTTCCGGAAATCATTTTTCCAGGAAGTGATTTTTCATTCATTGGCAAAGATCAATAATTTGGTGATCAGAAGTGATCACCAATTTTGATCTCTGTCCCCATTTTTTTTCTAAGTCTTCGCTAAGTAGCAAAGACTTAAAAAAATCCTATTTGTGAATGGAACTTTGAGTTCCATTCACAAAATGTATAGTACAGCTGTCAGCTTGACAGCTTGTGCTATACAGGGACTGCAGCATGATCTAAATTGAGATCAGGCTGCAGTACCTCACTAGACCACCAGGGAGCATACAGTTTCAAGGGAAGAACCCGGTGAAGGAGGAAGTTCTGTGAGTCACCGGGGTCTCCCTTTCCGTTGCAGAACACTCCTCCTCACCTCCTCCTCTGGGACCGGCTGATGCAGCATTAAGGTACTGTTTTTCCCGTCCCCCCCCCTCGGATTTGGACCAAACCGAGGGGGATCGAGGGGGTAGGGGGCAGTCGAATGCTGCCCCCCGATCGCGGCTAGAAGGGGGCAAATTTTTTTGGGGAGGGGGGAAGCCACAAGTATATTTCACGATCTGTGGCAGTTTGTGCATTCACTGCACAGATCGTGAATATACGATCTGTGGCAGGGAAAGGGTTAAACATCAAATTTCACTTAGGATAGCTTCACTTTGGATAGGCTTCAGTTTGGATGGTCTTCCCTGCAAAGCTATCCCCTGTGCTGTGTCTGAATTTATAGGGATAAAATGGGGCACAGGACATTACCTGTAAAAGGCAGTAGAAAGAGGCAAATGATTAGTAAATGGCCCAAAAAATGTGTCAAAACATTCGCAACACAAGTCTTTCTATAGATATATATTTTAATGAAAAACTATAGTTTTAATAAAACTGATCAAAAGTGACAATTGTATATCCAAATGGGCTTTAATACAAAATATATAAAAATATTATAAATATAAAAAATGTAAAACCTGAATAAATTTTGTACCAAGAGCCACTATTGCTCTCTATTTTTCCCTTGAGGCAATGCTCCAAGCCGATAGTGTCTCTCTGCAAAGCAAATGTTGTTAAACTATTCCAAATCTTTATTGTTAGCAAATGGCAAAAATATCTTGTCCTAAAGAGCTGCTAACGGCTCACCAAGTTTTTGGTCACCTCTGAAAGTGCTGGGTTTTAAAGATGTGTTACAGTAGCCCATGATAAATCACTTAATGCTGCTTCAGGACACAAATAGCCGATAGGCGTCTCTAGGTACATAGCCCCATTCATATGCTATGTTTAGCTTATGCTTTAAAAAAAGTTTAAACACCTGATTAAAAAAATTAAATTCATACAAAACGATTACGATTCAGTTGTATGTTACGTCCTGGGGAAGGGTTGGCCAACATCAACCCGCAGCTTCTTCAGGGCACCATCTGTGTACGTACGAAAACAGTGTTAAAATGTAATCCTAATAATCAGATGTTTTAATGGTTGGTAATTTCAATTAACTATAGAGAGACACAGTCTAAATTGTGGTTATTAGGTGTTGAAAAATAAAGTTGACTGTTTTCATTTCCGTTTTCATTACATAAATACACCATTAAATGGACAAAAAACCTACAGGCCATAACTGGTAACTGGTAAATGTACAAGTTGCAGGTTCTATTCCCCACACTTACTTTTATTTTTGCTGAAATGTAAGTATTCTGTTTCTTACATCCATGCTATCTATGAAATACACTGCAAGATTACTTTTCTTTTTGTATGAAAAGTAAAGGATTATATCATTGTTAGGACAGGAGCCTTGAATGTGTTTAAAAAACAAAAAACTGAAATCCCTGTTCTGTGTCATGGAGAGGGGATCTCTGTGCTATAATGTGATTGGTTGTCAGCTTCTAGGAAGCAAGGCTGCAACTTCCTTGTTTTGATCTGTTGAGCTTTATGGAGCATGTGCCTGTATGCAAACACTTAGCTGGGGTGTTTTCCCCAGCTAAGGTGGATTGTGGGAGCTGACCCCTAGTACTCACAGGTTATTTTCATAAATCAGCCAATGGCCACAGCAAAGGAGAGATGAGACACAGCTTTTTTATGTTTGTGAATGTGCTCTGTCTATTGGGACATATTGTCTGGAGACTTTAGTTCCCCTTTAACTAAAGTGCTAATTTAGCTATGCTCACTTTAGTGTAAGTAAACACATTGGTAGTCACACAGTAGTATGGATAATTATCAGAGATTAAATTGACACTATACTGAAATGACTTTGCCTCATCTTAATCTATAATTGAATACCGTACATGTATAGCACTTACTCTGATTTAGATGTGTTGCTTCATGCCTTCAATCCAGCACACATTTTGTTTATGGAGCAGTATCCCCACTCCCACTTTTAACCACTCCCACTTCCACCCAACCTGACTTTTCCCCACAAACCAACTGTCAAGCCTGCACACAGCACTACAGTATTCCAACTGTCAAACTCTATCACCATTCCAACTACCAGTAAACTACTCACAAGAATAATTTTTGAGAGCAGGAACTTGATTGACAGCTGAAATATAAGAAGTTTTTAGATAGGATTACTAAAGAAATAAGGGTCAGATCAACAAAAAATGATACAGTGGTGGTTGGGAAGAATTATTGTTTCCAGTTATGGTCAATTTAAAATAACCTATTTTTCAGTATAGATGCCCTTTAATACATCAGGTACAGACTTGTATTGACTGTAAGTGACAGTAAGACTACCAATCTTCACTTGCTGCAGGGAGTAGATATTTTTAAATGAATTGCTAATTTTTATAGCTAATCAACCTCACTAACCTTAATATTGAGGAAAACCCTATCATAATGATTGCTATCGTAATAAGTGAAAATGATAATTGAATCCTTACCATCTTCTGCTCCCTCTCCAGGGTCTCTTTCTGTATCTCCTCTCCATGGCTCTCTCCTCCCTTCTTCTTATCTTCTTCTTCATCCCTTCTTCTTTCAAATCAGTAAAAATATCTCCAAACGCCTTCAATCACAAATCACTCAGAGCAAAAAATTGAGCAGCCACCCACCAAACTCCAAACCATCTGCGATTTGGTCACTTGGTCAGGTGAAGTCATCGGTTTTCCAGGGTCATTTGACCAGTGTCTGGTGCAGATATCATTATTGGACATATGGAAAAGGAGATCCAGTTCCAACTACAACACTGTAAACTTTTAAAAATGAAATATTTTTTGTTGAGGAGCTCAACAGCTGTACAATTTTCATCTGCCAGGTTAGTGCCATGGGAAATACTGTATTAAAGATAATGCTAAAGGCCTGGCAGAAGTAGTTTCTTTCTTCATGTTGATGCCCTGAAGGAAACATATTAGTCTACTCTACATTGCTAGACACAATCTTGTGGTTTGGATGGTTTCCAGTTTATGGCCTGTTCTTTTTTTTTATCCAAACCTTCATTAGATGCCATATGTTTAAAGGAAGCATCAACAAATAACCCCTTCCCACTGTATCACAGGTACTCAGTTATGGAATCTGCTCTGCCAGCTTCTGTTCTGTGCATTTGTCAGGCTGGTATCTGGTTTGAAAATGACAATAGCTAGATTGACTTCCCTTATCATTTTACTCATTCAATGCAAAGGCTGCTTAGTAGATACGTGTACATTGACCAACTTCATCTTTCTAAAATGCATTATCTACTAACTGGCCTTGTGCATTTATATGGTTGCGAACCTCAACAAGGATGGGCCATGGCATTAAAGGGGAGTTCCTAAAATGCTTAATTTTCAAGAAAAGACTATTTATCATTTCAATTACATAATCTGTGTATCCAGTGAATTCTCTGAACATAATAATTCTGAGAGTGACTTGCTATTGGCAGGACCCCTAATAGTGTGATTTATGGGCTCAGTCCCAGGTTGATTCAGCTGCTCAGTAAACACCAGCTACACCAGCTGATAGCTGGTGTTAAAAGATTGGAGATGGAGAAAGAATGGGAAGAGGTAGCAGAATAAGGAGAATAGAAAAGTTAGAATAGGGAAAGTAGATTAACAGAGGCGTTGTTGGTACCTTATTGTCTTGTTTGTCATACAACATTAATGATATTACAGATTTAACAGAGCAGGACAGATACAGATTACTTCAAGCTGTGGATCCTGAAAAAAACAAAACTGGGAGGTAAGATATTGTATAAAAAAGGTTGGAAACCCCTAACCTATAGACAAGAATACACCTAAACGGCACTCAGCTACTAACACTATTACAATACATTATTTTGGGTAATCAGCTTGAAAAGGGAACTAAAATGTTCTGAAAGCTTGCTATGATTATCTTAGTTAGCCATAAGGTATCACATTTATACCAGTTTTTTTTTATTTCGAAAGGGTTTCCTTTACAATAATTATCTTATTACACTTAACAGAACCACTATAAAAAAAACACGGAGAGGCGCATAAAAAAAAAACGAAAATAAATGACAGTAAAAAAAGTTTTTACTGCAATGTTGGTATTTTGGAATCCACCATTTTACATGTAAAGAAAATATGTGGTAGGAGAACCTATATCCATACCATTTTTCCCTACAGACTTTCGCCATCCCAGTGATAAGGGATACCATTTAATTCACTGATCATATTTTTTGGGTGGGGGGAGTGCATCTCTTAAAAATTTTTAGGTGTTCAATTCACTTTAGTCTTTTGTCATCGAAAACATGATCATAATTATAACTATGCCTGGAAGACTCCACAAATGTCCTTTTTCCAAGTTACAATCCACATTGAAATCATTTCCTTATCCCCATTGAAAAATAATTTTCCAGAAAGTGATTTTAATAGGACACATAAAAATACTAAGATTGCAGTGTTCCAGGTATAACCTGATTTGTGATTGCATTTCTCATCATGGCATTTCAAGTGTTTTTGAAATGGAATGTTTGAGGGTTTGTGCGTATGTTGATGATTTGATTTTGTATGATTTCATTTATAAGTAAATGGACAATTAATGAAAGCACATAAAGGGTTAGCAAATCGTCTACTGACGGGGGACACTTAGCGAGGGCTGCCATATTCCAATGATTGCATACACAATTGCATTACATTAAACTGCCACTTTGCAATTTTTTTTATTTTCTACTTTTTTTTACTAATCTGGAAACCTATATTAATATAACATGATTTCTCTTCAAGATCTGGTTAATGATTTTGCAGAAAAAATCCAAAAAAATCCCTACCTATCCATTCACATTAATTGAAATATGCAACACTGTGTACATCCTCTAAATTCTCTCTCCCATATTGGAATGAGGGGATGCCATGCAACTTCATTGAGAACGCCCGGGAGTAATCATCTATTTTAAAGATACCTACATAGGCACTGTTTCCTGCTACAGTTTAGATGGTAAAGTTTGCTATATCTGTGATTTCTCATCACCACTGGACAGTTTAGTTTCTTGAAGACTTTTTGCTAGTCATCCACTGCTTTCCCTCAATCAGAATGACTTGTACAAGAAACTTTTGCCAATAATTACCCTAGAAGAAGCTTTAATACCGTTTTTATCTCTCATATTGTGGTGATCACCAATGGTTTTAGTTTAAGTGTTTAATTGAGTACCGTAATATATTTGCCAGGACCAGTCTACCATTTGTGTCCTTAACAATTTTCCCCGTGTGCCCTCTTCCCAACTGAAACTTCCCCCAACCCCTATTGATTAGTCTTTGTTATGAAAACTAGAGTATACGGAACTAGATTGGCAACTGCTTATCAAACAACAACCCGTGTGGGTTTTTAACATATTTGCTGCTTTGCTATGCGGTGCGGAACATGCAATACTCACGGAACGCACATGTGTAAAAAAATCAGTACATTTTATTTCACTCATAGGATAAAACACGGAGACATAGTCACTCAGTACTCCACTTTGCCTGACGGTTTCGTGTTGTGTCCCACTTCATCAGGAGCCAGTTGGCAATTCACCAAGAACCATAATTAGATATTACTATATTCCGTCCCTTCCAAGGAGAGTAAAACCCATATTAGCAGTACATGTACATACAAATTTGATAAACCTAGTTTTTAGGGTTCCATATAAAATAGAAGACACAAATATTACATACTGAGTGTACTACTAATAGCGATCATAGCAATGCAGTCATATAAGGACATTACTGTGTAAAAACAACATATAAAATATATAAAGTGGTAACGATATACATTATACTGTACTATACTATTCTTAACTGAGATAAGACAAACAGATCGAAACCTCACTCATAAAACTTTGAAGAAGGCCATCCTAAAGTTGAGAAATATAGTAGGGACACTCTATATAAGTATAAACCATCAATATCCCTTTACATCTAATAGTGGTATCAAATACATTGAAATACCCATATCGGAAACACATGTCACATATCTTGAAAGCAATCTAATTCCCACTCTTATTTAGACCCTCTGGATGTATCGGCACCTAATTTAAAGATCCAAAAGCTTCCAATCTTAAGAGGGTCCTTATTCTGTCTCTCCTCCTCTAGTTTTGGATGTTACTTTATCAATAATGGTGAACTTGAAATTAACAACCCTCATGTGTAGTGAGAGCATGTTTTAGAAATCGCTGAATGATTCATATCTTTTCTATTAAAGGCATATATATGCCTGAAAGTGTTTATGTGCCGTCTGATTTTTTGCCACACATACAGGTGTAGGCCACAGATACTGTTGCTAATGTAGACTACTCCTGGGTGCTACAGTTTAGCCTAGGACCCTTATGGTGTGCGTATTTTTTTGTACTATAGCTAGAGATGGTTTTTGTACTATAGTAAGTGCCAGTGTTTTTATTAAACGACATATTACAGCTATGGACCCCTATCCTGAAAGACACTAGGAGCATCCCTAATTCTCCTTCAAAAAGGCAAAACAATAGCAGCCAAAGTTGCACCTAGTGCCTTAACATAAAGGGAATAGAATGAAAATAAAAAAACATGGTTAAACGCATGGAAGTTATCCTTGTAATAGGTCCAATGTGTTAGTGTGTGTAAATATATGGTTTCAACAAAAACCATCTCTAGCTATAGTACAAAAAATAGCACACCATAAGGGTCCTGCTAACTGTCGCACCTCAGAGTAGTCTACTTAGCACATGTATCTGTGGCCACAGTATGTTGGGCAAAACAATCGACTGGCACATAAACACTTATCAGAGCAATATATGCCTTTAAATAGAAAAGATGAATCTTCACGCTTTCTAAACATGCTCTCACTACACATGAGGGTTTTTTTAATTTCAAGTCACCATTATTGATGAAAGTAACATCCAACCTAGAGGAGGAGACAGAAATAAGGACCTCTAAGATTGGAACTTTTTGATCTTTAATTAGGTACGATACATCCAGAGGGTCTAATAAGGATAGGGATTAGATTGCTTTCTAGATATGTGACAATGTGTTTCCCGATAGGGTATTTTCAATGTATTTTGATACCACTATTAGATGTAAAGTGGGATATTGATGGTATACTTAATATATATGTGTCCCTCCTATATTTCTCAATCTTTAGGATGGCCTTCTTCAAGTTTTATGAGGTGAGGTTTCGATCGTTTTGTCTTATTCCGAATAATAGTAATAGACGTATAATGTATAGTACCACTTTATTATTTTAATATGTTGTTTTACACAAGTCCTTTTATATGCTGCATTGATATTGATCGCTATTTATAGTACACTCAGTATGTAATCTTGTGTCTTTCTTTTTATAATGGAACTAAATACTATGTTTTTATCAATTTGTATGTACATGTACTGCCTATCTGTGGTTTACTCTTCCCCTTGGAAGGGAGGTACTATGTAATACCTATTTATATGTGTTCTTGGTATTCTACCTGGCCTCTGATGAAGTGGGATACACCCACGAAACGCTTCAGGCAAGGTGGAAGTACTGAGTGAATATGTCTCCGTGTTTTTATCCTATGCCTGAAATAAAAGACTGATTTTAACACACTTCTGTCGCGTTAGTATTGCACTTGTGCATTGTTTCACTTTGTGTCTTTTGGCTTCCACGTCCGCGTGTTTAACCACACATATGGCATACTGTTTGATTCAGGACATTTGGGAGATTGATATTTAGTAACTTTTTTTTAGATTCCATGAGGTTTTGGCATGATTTTTACCTTTTTGAAGTTGTTTTTTGTTCATTTTTTCAGACAAATGGGAACTTCTATGAAGAACTGCGCCCACACCATTGATGGTATAAATGAACAAACTACAGTGTTACATAGCTAAAGGTGTGTAGATTTCAGGAATATATATTTTTGCGGGGGTTTTCCAAGTTAGAGGGGTGTTCAGTTTGAAAAATCTGGGAAAATGCTGTTATTGGCTCACTGCACATTGTTTTACATTTTGACTAGTCGCTTCCACGTCCGTGTGTGTAACACACATATGGCATACCGTTTGATTCAGGACATTTAGGAGATTGATATTTGTAAGGTTTTTTTTACATTACATGGGGTTTTGGTGTGATTTTGTAACTTTGAAAAGTATTTTTCTCTATTTTTCCAGAAAATTGTGTAGAAATGCGAAATTCTACGAAGAACTGCGCCCACACCATTGATGGTATGAATGAACGAACTACAGTGCTACATAGCTGAAGGTGTGTAGATTTGGAATATATAGTTTGTGTGGGGTATTCTGAGTTATCAGGGTGTTTTTGTGGAAAAAACTGCAGACTGTCCAAATTCGGAGTTGGCTAAATATTTGGCTGTTTCTGAGCCATCGTGCATTGTCTCACTTTGTGGCTTTTCGCTTCCACGTCCGCGTGTGTAACCACACATATGGCATACTGTTTGATTCAGGACATTTGGGAGATTGATTTAGTAACTTTTTTTTAGATTCCATGAGGTTTTGGCATGATTTTTACCTTTTGAAGTTGTTTTTTGTTCATTTTTTCAGAAAAGTGCGAACTTCTACGAAGAACTGCGCCCACACCAGATGGTATGAATGAACGAACTACAGTGATACATAGCTGAAGGTGTGTGTAGATTTCAGGAATATATAGTTTGTGGGGTTATTTCTGAGTTACGGGGGTGTTTTGTGAAAAAACTGCAGACTGTCCAAATTCGGAGTTGGCTAAATATTTCGCTGTTTCTGAGCCATCGTGCATTGTCTCACTTTGTGGCTTTTCGCTTCCACGTCCGCGTGTGTAACCACACATATGGCATACCGTTTGATTCAGAACATTTGGGAGATTGATATTTAGTAACTTTTTTTAGATTTTCATGAGGTTTTAGCATGATTTTACCTTTTGAAGTTGTTTTGTTCATTTTTTCAGAAAAGTGCGAATTTCTACGAAGAACTGCGCCCACACCATTGATGGTATGAATGAACGAACTACAGTGCTACATAGCTGAAGGTGTGTAGATTTCAGGAATATATAGTTTGGGGGGTATTTTTTGAGTTGGGGGGGTGTTTTGTGGAAAAAACTGCAGACTGTTCAAATACAAAATGGCAAAACAATTTTTGCTGCTACTGACATTTGGCACTGGTCACGCTCTGGGTTAGTTGGTAGCCATGTCTCTGGGTACACCCATGAATGTGGCATACCGTTTTATTCGGGAGGGGTTAGGCTTTCATATTTGAGATGCGTTTGAACTTTCCTCCACAGTTTTTAGCTGAAATTCGCATTTGATTTTGTCTCTGATTTTACAGTTGAGGAAAAAAAGGAAAATGTGAGAAAGTAACTTACAATTTGACGAAGAGCTGCGTCCGGGTATCTGCATTTTGATCGAAACTAACCTCACTCGTAAAATCCTGTGGGTGTGTAGTTTCTAAAAATATCTCACTTGTGGGGATATTTTAGATAATTTGGTAGATATTCTATGTTAACTGTCAGTAGTGGTTATACATTTTAATTTGGTGTAATATTCTAGGAGGTGCAGTTTTAGTTTGGGGGGGTCTCCTGTACAGGAAAAGTCGGGTACCTACATATATCTGGTATCGTTGTACTCGGGAGTATCTGAGCTTTTAGAAACAGTAAGATTTTTGTGCATAACCTTAAGATAACTATAAGTAAAAATGGGAAAAATCCATGAAAATTTGCAAATTTTTCATTTTTTTTACATATTTTACCCATAATTCCAGTAAAATTTCCAGAAAAGTTACAAAATTTTGTTACCATGTTAAAGTACACTTTGTGCTGAAAAAAACAATGTATAATATTCCTGATTTACTGCAAGGTTTCCTACTGTAAAATTAGTCTAAAGCGATTAAGGACAAAATCCTGAAAATTCTTCTGGCAGTTAACGCAAAAAAAAAATGAAAATCTCCTGGCAGTGAAAGGGTTAAAGAGTTCAACAAAGAGAACGACAAGGAAAACACTACTTCTACCTGACTTTAAGGTTTTTGTCTCTGCTTTGTCTTATCTACACCCTGGCTCCAAAATCTCTTTCCCTTCCTATCCCTATTCTGTCTTTATAGGTGACCATATATTAGGCCAATTTTATGTACAATCCGACATTTCCATTGATTGGACTAAAAATTGTAAATTTTCCCGATCTTATTATGTGACATTAGATCGTAATTACGATCGGGAAAGTCGTTCTTTTAAATGTGTGTAACCTTAACAAAAAGTGAGCGTGAAAAAAAAAATCTGCATTCACCGCTTTTTTTCTCCCTCTTTTGCGTTTTAAAATGTTGGGAGGTATGCACATGTCTGAGTTGGTTCATGTTATGGGTGACCCCAGAAATTTAACCAGTATGGGGCCTAGAAAAGTCTAATGGCGGCCCTGGGGTAGGTTATAATAAATAATGCACCCCGAACTAAATTAAAAGGGATATTAGAAGTCACCTTGGAGTTCCGCGCCCTGTATAAAAGGTACTCGGCCTGCAGCCTCGTGCTTTTATATGGAACTCCTCTGTGACTTCTAAAATCCTTATAATTTACATTTGGGGGGTGCATTATCCACTATATTGTTAATATTATCATTATTGTTGTTACAAAGAGCCTAGTGCCCTCTGCCCCACCCCTAAACACAGACCACACCTCTAAACCACACACATTTTCTCTTTTTTGCGAAAGAAAATAGACTATAAAAGGGTTGGATTGGTGGGAGGAGATTGACAGACACCCCTCAGCGCGTGCCTGCTGTGCCTAATGGTAAATCCAGCCCTGGTTGTATAGTATGGCTGTGATATTAAAGCGGGCCCCTTCATTTTTACTAGGCCCCTGCCTGGGTTTCCATAATGGATAATAAATGGCATAATACATAGAAATCCAACTCATTACATTCACTACCAGCCTCCCACCAGTGTCCAACCATGACATGCTGGGAGATTCTCTCCAACAGGGAAACTTGCCCAGACAGATGGATTAACATGACTCAGCTGGTGTCACGTCACCGCCATTTAAACGGACTACCGTCCTCTCCTGGTCTCTATGGTGCGGGTATTCGGCAGGGAAACCTATGACCAGACAGCCCTGGCTGCCTTACCCCATGAAGCTACTTCAGGGACTGACTCTCTAGCTCACAAGCCCCTTCCTCTATCACTGTGACTCCACCTCCCCCAATGAGGACGCAGTTGCTAATGCTCCACCCAAACAAAGGAGTGCTGCTTCTCTGCTTGGCTTCACTCTGCACGGCCCCGCCTCTCTCCCTCCCCTGCACTGCCTGCACCACTGTTCCCTTCTCTCCCTACACACGTCCGTCCTGTCCTTTAACTCCGCCCCCTCCTACAATTAATATATAAAATCTCGCGGCGTCTGCAACCCAATATGGCTACAATGTAACAGCTTGAGGATCCTGACTTCCCTAACAAAGATACAAAAACGAACCCATCTTCAGCCATTTAAATGGTAGGTGCGGGAGCCCAGGGGCTGCCATTCGGTGATCATTCAGACAATAGAATACTGTTAGCTGGGTGACCGCAACGTTCTATAAGATTGCTGATGGGGAAATGGACGTTTCCTGATAGGGCTGCATGGTGTATAAGGACCCCCATCGCTGGCAATGAGGTGGTGTAAGAAGCTGGGGATTGTGGGTTGACAATCAGGGTTGCAGAAGGAACATCCGGCCCAGTGATAGGTGGTGGGTGTAGGATTCTATCTGTACATATGCAGCTGGTAACCCTTCCCCTGGGTTTAATGTATATATTCAAAGCAGCAAGTAATGACATACTTCCTCTTTAATCCCTTCACTGGAACACATTGGTAAATGGTACCCCCTATTTTATCTGTGTATGGGGGATGTAAGAGAAAAGACTGGCTTGGGTGGTTTTATTTTAAGGAACCAGGAAGTGGTGGATGTTTTGAGCAAAGACACACTGCAGATTAGTACAAAATCCTTTCCCCTTTAAAGAGAGCTAAAAGTAAAATCTAGACTGTTACATAGATTGTTACATTGTTAATTGAGTTGTGAGTGAGAAGCAGCATTTGTATGTTTCAAAAATGTATCCAGTCTGTCCTGTGATTGACAGCAGCATAGAGATCTGTATCAATATTAACCCTGCAGCTTTCTGAGGTGAGACTGGGTTTATATAAAGTAGTTACCGTACCTATTACACTGTGATGGAGCTTAGTGAGATGGAATACGGACATTAAAAGATCCTGGTGGTGATTTTATAGCTGATTGGAAACATTGTATTATATGACTGTGATGGCAGATCGTCATGGGGGCTTACATTGAGGTTGTATGTCTGTGGGGGGTAGAAGTGTATACTTTTGAGTGAATGTGTATAACAGTGTGTTTGTGTAGCATTATGTGTGCGGTAGTAGTGTATATGTGTGAGTGAATGTGTGTAACCGTATTTGTGGGTAGTATTGTATATGCATGAGTGAATATGTGTAGCAGAAAATGTATATGTAAATGTGTAGTTATGTATACATGGGAGTGAATGTGCGTAGTAGCATATTATGTGTGTATTAATGAATGTATGCAAAGCTGACCAATCATTGCAAATACACATGAGCAACAATTCTGTATATACTTTAAACAGAACAATCATTCAAGTGCACCCATTGATGTTACCGACTCCTTCTACTGATGTAAAGGGAGCCATTAACAACCCAATGGAAACTTGCCCGATAGGTCCCGAATACTGACGGCGGTAGTTTATTAGCTTTGCGAGCTATCCATACACATTCACAATATTGTCAGGTCTGCCGTCAATGTCACAGACACTAATGATCATAAAGTGTAAATGTTAAAGCATATGTACACTTGGAAATGTGTTTTATTTAATTGCCCTTTACTAGAAACTATAATTCTTCCCAAGTATCACTGTGTCATTTTTTGGAGATCTGTCCCCTATTTCTTTAGCTATCCAGTCTGAAACATCTTATATTTCGGCTGTCAATCAAGTGCCTTAGTATCATAAACTTTTCTGTTATGTGTAGTTTTGCTGAGTGGGAAATTCCCTCTCCTAAAGCTGCTTCATAGAGATTTCTGAGCATGCTTGCCCTCACAGAGAGTCAGTCTGGCTGGGGGGGCTGTGAGCCTGAGCAAAACAAGCACTAGATTGAAGTCGTGCAGCAACACAAACATCCGAGTAAGGGTTAGTTCATAGATCAGTTTCTGTCTGTTTCCGGACAGAAACACGTGTTGCGGTCCGTTTTTTTAACGGATCGGATTGACCCGTTTTGATTAAAAATATAGAAAAGAAGGAACACTAAAAACGGACCAAAATGGACAGAAAATGTGGACTGTCCGTTTTGCTCCGTTTCTAGGGTGAACGTAGCCTTAGGGCTACTTTACATGTATTCATTTATAGAATGAAATGAGGCAAATTAATTTTTTCAGTGTAAAATTTCTTTATAGGAGAATTTCTCAGTAAGTAAAACAGAAAGTAAAATTAATAGACTTTTATTACAAAAGTGACATATATATATCTTGCCTCCGTGCAGCCCCAAAGTAGTAACATAAGAAAGCACACGGTGACACGGGCGCACTCAGCGGCCTTCCAAACAAATACAAATCTTCAGGTTTATTACAAACACATGGTCGATGCGCTTCCACTCCCTAAAGAGCCATCATCAGGAACAAACACAATCCACTTTAAATACCCAACTCGCGTGCCGCCCCCAATTACCCAGCACCCACAGTGAACATACCAATACAAAGGCTATAAAATACATACGGAGACCAAGCATATAAACGGTATCTTGCCTATCACCACACCCCCTGCTTCGCTGTCCCAAAGATCCATAACTACACAAATAACCAGCTCACAAAGTTTTAGATATCACTGACCGGGTAAGCAGCTCAATCCAGGCGGCTCACTTCTAATCTAATCGTGCTGGGATACATCCCGGCAGTGGAACACCCACCATCACCGGTAACTCCCGAATCGCTTTGCCCACGGGCAATCCCCGCTACACATATGTGTCCCCACTTTATCATCACCATAGTAACAGCAGATTCCTACTAACAAGGGAGACCGATCGCCAGAGACCGCAAGCAGGCAGTGAAGCCACAGGTACAGAGTTCCGAACTCCTGTAATACAAAATACAATAAAAAAGAAGCAAAAAAAGACAGATAAGAGCTAAAAACATATCAAAACATCATGCACGACAATTACAAAAAGCAGCTAATATTAATAATTTCATTCAGACCATACAGAGTGTGAGTCTGCAATCGCAGAATCCATTTGGATTCAGCCTGTAACAGGCATTTAGCCCAATCTCCTTCCATTGGGGGCACATGGTCAAAGACCATGCACCTCAAGGATGAATGTCCATGTCCAGCAAGCTTAAAATGTATCGCGACCGGTCGCCAAATTTCCTCATCCTTTTTGTTGTTCTGATTCGCCAAGGCACCCCTGATGGCACGTTCTCAAAGGCTCATAGTGGTTTTGCCCACATACATTAAGCCACATGGGCAAGTCAAGTAATAAATGACAAACGTACTGGAACAGGTCAGTCTGTATCTGATGTTAATCCGTTTACCTGTCCTGTGGTGAGGAAAACTTTGTCCCACCACCATATGTCTACAGGTGGTACAATTGGGGCCTCTATAAGTATTATTTTCACTTTTCATCTAATTTTGTTTTACTGTTGCTTATGTTGTGCTTTGTCTGTTATATTTTTCTGTAGTTTGTTTGCACTGTTTTTGTTTATATTAAACGATATTCAAATCGTTAGCTGAATCTCTGATTGCTCTAATTAGAACTAAGGAACTGTGCCTCTGAGATGCTACGCTTTACCAGTATATTATATTCTGTTATATTCCTACCTGTACATGGCATTCATGGTGGCAGATACAGATGGTTTATGGTAAATATATATGTGACAGGCAACTCTGGGTCGGGTTTTGGGATTTTCGCAGTGAGCTAAGTGTGCTCAGAGCACCCCTGGGCTGAGGGTTGTAGTGTCCCCGTTACAGTAAGTATTACAGCTGATCTGTAAAGTACCTAGGGATAAACAAAAATCTATTCATACTTACGGCGATTGTCTTTTCCTGGTCCGAGATGGCAGTGGACACACGATGGGTTAAGCTCCTTGTCCCGCCCATGACAGGCTCCTCCCCAAGCAACGTAATAAATGTTCTCCAGCACCTCTCACCTTAGTCTTTGAAGCTGTCCGAGCCCCATACTATGAAAAAGCATCTGATTGGTTGGGGCAAAGAACTTTTATTGAATAGAGCGCTAAGCTCCGACACCCTACGGGACGATGTTATTGCCACGAGAGAGTTTTAAGTGTTAAATTTCAAATGTTTTCTGATTCAAGCTGTTCAAACAGACTTGTCTGCAGTGAATTAAGCACTAGTTTTAAGTCCCATGGGGGAACAGACGACTTAACATGAGGAAACAAGTGTCTGACCCCCTGAAAAAAACGAATCACTAATGGGTTGTTAGCCCATCTCTGGTCCGTTAATGCCGATATAGCTGAGACATGAGTTTTTTAAGTAGAGAGGCTTAGTTTTTTCTGGAGACCCTGTTGGAGAAATTCAATGATTATTTCAACTGTAGGCAACAGAGGATTTATTTCCTTAAATTCGCACCGGTTCGCAAATTTTTCCCAGATGTTATAATAATGAACTGAGGTGGACGATTTTCTAGATGCGAGTAGGGTACTAATCATGTCTGAGAGACCTCTACTTCTTAATGTTAGTTTTTCAGTAACCAGGCCGTCAGTGCTAGTTCTCCCGGCTTCGGGTGGAAAATTGGGCCTTCCACCCGAAGTCTCATTCGACTTCCGGTTGATCTGGAAGTCGAATGAGACATTTGAAGTGTTCACGAGAACCAAGGTCTCCTGAGACACCAGGGAAGAATGGCTAGGGTGAGTACCCTCTCCTGAATTTTTTTCCAACACCCTCGATAGGAGTTCGGAGGAAATATGTAGACGTTTTGAGCGTCCATAGGATCGATAATGCATCTGATGCTAGAGCTGTCCGATCCCTGTACCGAGAGCAGAATACCTTGATATGAGCATTCTGTCTGGTTGCCATCGGGTCCACTTCTGGAGTACCGCATTTGCTGGTGATTAAGTGGAACACTGATTTATTCAACGACCATTCCTTTTGGTCTACTTTTCTCCAGCTCAGGAAATCGGCTTATGTATTTCGAATACCTGGCAAGTGAAGGGCTTGTATGTTCACCAGAAATTTCTCTGCCCAAAGTAGAATATTCTGAGATCTTTCACAGCTGATAACTCCGTGTTCCCACTATCTTGTTCAGATAAGCACCTGTCGTAGAATTGTCTGAGTGAATCATTACCTACTTGTTGCATATCAGGTGTTGGAAAGCTTTCAACGCTTCAGACACAGCTTGAAGCTCTTTCGCATTTTGATGTTTCGATGACCAGTTCCTGTCCCACATACCTATGACTGTGGTTACCGCAGATTGCACCCCAACGCCGGAGACTGGCGTCTGCTGTGATTGTGATCACTTAAGATTACTGAAGTGACACTGGTTGAAAATTCAAGGTGTTTGTCCACCAAGATATGTCTTGAATTTCTTCTGGAGTTAGTAAGACCATCTGATTTGGATTGTCTGAGATCTGAAGTTGTTTCAGCAGGAAAAATTATCTCGTGTGTAGCATTGCCCATTTTACTTCATCCAGAGTAACTAGTTTCCCCAGCAACTGTTGGCAAATCAAAATTGCGGAGTACTGGTTTTTCAGGAGGTTGCGAACCAACTTTGAAATGGTCTTTTTCTTCTCCTCCGGCAGACACACTAGGAAGTTCTTTGTATCCACTATGGCTCCTAGAAACAGAATCTTTTTTTGTTGGTTGTAAGATGCTCTTCGCGTGGTTCAACACCCAGCCGTGTTCTGTCAGGCATTGGTTAGTTCTTCTTATGTGCCTTAACAGTTTGTGATGTTAGTCTGCTTTTATTAAGAGGTTGTCCAGGTATGCAAAAACCTGTATACCTTCCAATCCGAGTTTTGCTATAAGTACAACAAGGACTTTTGTAAACACTCTTGGAGATGTCGCTAATCCAAAGGGGAGTGCTGTGTACTGCCATTGAAGACCGTTGATGTAGAAACGTAAGTACTTTCGATGTTCCGGAAATATAGGAATGTGTTTTAGGTCTATCTTTGCCAACCAATCGTTTGGCTTTAACTGGGTTAGTACTGACTTTAACGTCTCTGTTAACGTTTTCCTGTTCAGATGTCTGTTCAAAAATCTCAGATCCAGTATCCCCCTGAATTCCCCGGAAGATTTCCTTCTGAGAAAGAAAATTGAATATATCCCTTGTCTCTGAGCTTTGGGAACTTCCTGAATTACTCCCAAGTCTTTCAGTTCCAATAACATTTCGTTCATGGCATTCATCCCAATTGGGATTAACCTGTCTCGAGTTGACTTCTCCAGGAATTCCAGATGGTACCCCCTGTTTATTATTTGGAGTACCCATGCATCAGAGGTTGAGAGTCCATTTATCCTTGAATTCTGAAATTCTGCCCCCCTATCTTCAAGGGGCATACTCATAATTGTTTACCTATTTGGTTTAAATCCTTTTTCCACAAATAAACTGTTGTCCCTGTTCTTGCTTCCACTTTTAATTCTTGTTGAATGACCGACCTGGTCTGTATTGCTTGGCTTCTTTAAGCCTATTAAATTGAGATGGACTGGAACATCTATATTTTGGGGACGGTAGACTTTTCTTACTTGGATTATTGTCTATGATGTCATCCAATTTAGATCCAAACAGTTTATCACCCTCAAGGGGTATAGTGGTAAGGTTTTGTTTAGAGTGTGTGTCGCCCTCCATTGCTTCACCCATAGGTTCCTTCTGGTCATTACTGACAAGCCCATGGTTCTGGCTCCAAGTTTAACTGCGTCCATAGATGCCTCAGCTATGAAGTCATTACTCCTCTTAAAGGTTTTTAAGATCTCATCTCTAGGGGTCACATTTTTTTAAATTATCCTCTATATCCTTAAAGGGCATGTCCACCCTCCTTTTTTTTTCCTTCTTTTGACATACTGCAAGGCATGTCCCCCCCCCCAATTGTTATATTCTTACTCCCAAAAACGCTTCCCTTCTTTATTTATAGCTCCTCGTTCCTTCGCCGCTCTGGTCCAGCTACCCTGCCCGCCGGAACTACAAGCAGGGGGCTGGACCTGCAGCCGCAGCTGTGATTGGCTGAGAGGCAGCCAATTACAGCCACAGCTGTCATCAGTGAGAACAGTGCAGGAAACAAGGTGCTGTAAGTAAAGAAGGGAAGTGTTTTTGGGAGTAAGAATATAGCAGTTGGGGGTGGGGGGGACATGCCCTGCAGTATGTTAAAAGCATTTTATGATGCAGGAGAAGAAGCTAGAGAGGGATCAGGAGGGACGGGGAGAAACTGCTCCACTATGCATGCTAAAAGCAAGTCAGAGGACACAGCAGAGGCAGAGACCTTTTGGACAGGAAGACTGCTCCTACCCTACAGTTTCCTGGACTTTGAAGATGCATTACAGAAGAACCACAAGGAGCAGGAATGTAAGGTAAGGATTTTTTTAAATTGTACATTGGAGCCAGTAGTGGGTTAAAGTTTAGTTTGGGGGGTGGACATGCCCTTTAAGCCAAATTGTTTGCCCTGGCAAGGTTTGTCATGTCTATGGCCGGGCGAAGAGATGCTACTGTATAAGTGCGTTTCAGTAAAGTTTCTTGTCTACGTTCCAGTGGGTCTCGCAATGCTACAATCAGTGGCAACTTTTGCTATAGAAGTATCGACCTTAGGAGTGACATCCCAGTTTGCAGAATCCTGGTGAGCTATTGGATAGATGGCTTGAAAATTCTGTGACATCAAAAATCTTCTGTCAGGAGTGTCCCACTCCTTTTTTTTTTTTTTTTTTTTTTTTTTTATAAGATCTTGAATTTGTTCATGAACATGAAAACTATTGGAGGTTTAAAACCAAACATTAAGTCTTCTTTAATGATGGGGGATTGGTCCTCGATTTTAAGTGCGGACTGTTTTTATCATGGCATCAATCAATTCCTGAGAAAACATTGAGACCCCTTGATTTCATTCGGCGTCGGACTCGTGACCTGATCTTGCAGCAGTTGTGGATTGTCATTTCCCCTCTGGGGTAAAGCCTGATTTATCATAGTAGTCACCTTAGAGCGGATGTCTTTTGAAAATTTTTGTGAAAAAGAATCCAGAGAATTTTGTAAATTATGCTTCATGGATTCCATTAAATGAGTACTGGCTGAGATTCTTTGCATGGAGAGCAGAGTTTGGATCTGTGCATAGCAGGCCTATCACACATTGCAAACTCTCTTTGCCTTGATCTTGATCTGTGATGACTGTTACTCCGGTCTTTATCTTGGGAAGATCTGCAAGAAATGATGCAGAGCTTCTATATCCTGGAACCACCAACAAGCAGCAGAAACAAAACCAGACAAAGTCTGCTAGAACACTGCTATTTTTAAAAATTCGTACCTGATGTCATCAGGCCACGACCACACTTCCGGGATGCTGCTCCGCTCAGAAATGGCACATTACACATGTAGATAGAGGGAAGAGAGGCAGAGAGACCCTCATCCAATGTATCGGGGGTGAGCTCCTGAATCTTCTAAGTTGATGGCGAGGACAGGAGAAAAAGACTAAAGGTGAGAGGTGCTGGGGAACATTTATTACGTTGCTTGGGGAAGAGCCTGTCATGGGCGGGACAAGGAGTTTAACCCATCGTGTGTCCACTGCCATTAGGACCAGTGAAAATGACTATAACCTGGTAACTATTTATATGTGCAGCAGAGGAAATGTGAGTATAACTTTCCATTTAATAGAATTTTTTTAGCCATGAAAGCATCCACATGACTTGGGCTGTATGGCTCCTTATGCACAGCAAATATGTACACCTATTGTATTTAAAACGCCTGAAGCAATGCAGGTCAGGTATACAATGAAGACATCACCAAACCTACTTACATACCGTATATACTAGAGTATAAGCCGACCCGAGTATAAGTCGAGGTACCTATTTTAACCTGGAAAATGAGTAAAACATGATTGACTCGAGTTAAGTCGAGGGTAGAAATTTTTACCTCTTCTGATTCTGTATTTAAAAATATGAGGTGTAAAACTGGTATAGACTGGCTTTTTTTTAAATCGCATCAAAGGCATATTGTCTCCAACAATATAGAGTATAGATAATAGATGTGGTAAACCAGTGGCATATCTATGTTAAAAGATCCGGGGCACGTGCCCCGGATCTTTTACTAAGTGCCCCGAATCTTGTGTTAGCGATTTGATAGCGCAAGTGCCCCGAACCTGCTGGAACCAGGCCAGCCAATGTGCGCTCCCGCCCTCCTATCTGAATGTGCAGCAGAGAGAGTGGGAGATTCAAACTCCTGCTCTCTGACTCAATCACTGTCTGGCTGCAGTAGAGTGATCTGGCCGGGAGCACAGAGCAGCAGAGCTGGAGATCGGAGAAGCAGGCAGCTGTGGAGAGAGGGGGGGGAAGAGGATCCTAAGGTGCCATAAATTACAGTAGACAGACCAACCAGGCTGCTTCCACCCTGGATCTGAACTAAAGCTATTGAAGCACTGTAGGTCTGCAGGAAGAAAGGTCAGTGCTTCTGCATATTTGAGTAAGGGGAGGGAGAGAGCAGCGGGTTGGCTGACGGGTCATGATGAAAGGAGGAATGTCAGTCTGTGCAAATTTACTGCTATGTCTACCTACACTATTTAGTTTAAAGGGGAGAGAGAGCAGACCAGTTTAGATAAATGATAGATGCAGATAGATAGAGAGATAGATAGGTAGACCATTAGATAGACAGACAGACAGATCTTTATCTCTGTCTATTTCTCTTTTTAGAACTTTGTTTATCACTATCTGGCTGTGTATTTATGTTTGGGTTTTTCTGTCTGTCTATCTTTTTGGCTGTCTCTATAAGGTACCTAGTGGGTGTGGCTTAGTTGGGGAGGAGAAAGGGGCATGGCCTAAAAATTGTGCTACGGACCGCACATGGAGTGCCCATGGTTTGGCCCTGATCTTCTAGACCCTAGATACGCCCCTGTGGTAAACCCAAAAGACATTGGCTAAGCTGTGAAAATTGTTTATTCAACCAACTGGACAAACACACTACATGTTTTGAGCGGCAAGTGCCCTTTATCAAGTGTTAACAAAAAGTGAAAGCAGTGCCAAAATGTAGTGTCCAAACAGGAAATTAGTTCTAACAGACCCTCCCATCTTTTTAATTTCGAAGTTTAAAGGGCAAGTACCGTATATACTAGAGTATAAGCCGAGGTACCTATTTTGCCTCCAAAATCAGAAAAAACAGATTGACTTGAGTATAAGCCGAGGGTAGACATTATGACCTTCTATATTGTTTTAGGGCATTAGTTGCCCTTTGAATGTACAGTAATCCCATAGAGTAACCCCAATACCTTTCCACTGTAAATGTTTGGAAACTACAACTTCCAGCATGCTTTAGTCACTGGGAGTTGTAATTTCCACACACCTATAGTGGAAAGGTATTGGGGGTAACTATGTCACACTGTACCCCACACTAGAGCCCCCCACTTCAGTGTTCACTTACCAGTCTTCACTCTTCACATCTCTGCGTGCTGCCGCTATCTCTGTGCAGAGCCGGCAGTTCCCAGTGCTGCTTCACGGCTGCGCAATGACGTCATCCCGCCAGCGTGCACGATGACATCATCGCGCACCCATGAAGTACTACTGGGAACTGCCAGCTTTCCTTCCTGACTCGCGGCTGCTTCTGGAATTAAGGTAAGTTTGCTATTGACTCGAGTATAAGCCGAGGCAAGGTTTTTAGGTTGATTTTTAAATTTATTGCACATATGACTTTTATGGCCATTTTTTATGGAAAAAGTATTTTGGCATTGTCATATGGATACGTAGTTCATGTCTCCCATGAATCGTTCACAGACTTTTAAATAAACGTTTATTTGAACTTCTGAACTACTTGCCCTTTAAACTTCGAAATTAAAAAGATGTGAGGGTCTGTTAAAACTAATTTCCTGTTTGGACACCATATTTTTGCACTGCTTTCACTTTTTGTAAATATTTGATAAACGGCGCTTGCCGCTCGAAACATGTAGTGTGTTTGTGCAGTTGGTTGAATAAATACAACAATTTTCAAGGCTAAAGGTTTGTACACACATGCGATAGTGGGTCCCGACCTGCGACACGCGATGTGTCCGAACATTTGTTTCAGCCGATAATCGGCCGTGTATGGGCCGAAATGAACGTTAAAACGCGTTCGACGCGGGTTGGAACCCGTGATCGCACATGTGTACAAGGCTTTAGCCTGTGTCTTTTGGGTTTACCATATCTATTATCTATGCCTTCTGATTCTGTATTGTTCTGAAGCTTTAGTTGCCCTTTAAATGGTCAGCAGAATTCCCAATCCAGTATGGCTATTACTGTATGGGAATTCTGCTCTCCATTTAAAGGGCAACTAAAGCCTAAAAACAATACAAAATCAGAATGCAATCGTTTTAACAATAGATACCATCCTCCTGATTCTGTATTGTTTGAGGCATTAGTTGCCCTTTAAATGGACAGTAATCCCATACAGTAACCCCCATTCCTTGTTACTCCAGATGTTGGGAAACTACAACTCCCAGCATGCTTTGTTAGCTGGGAGTTGTAGTTTCAAACATCTCTAGTCAAGTTCAACCAAAAAAATCCCCCTTGCCCAACACTGTAACCCACCATCATGATTGTATTGTTTTAAAAGCACTCCAGATGTTTGGAAACTACTCCCAACATGCTGTGGTTGCTTGGAGTTATAGTTTCTAACCTCTGTAGTGACAATTTAAACAAAAAAAAAAAAACCCTTGCCCAATTCTGTAACCCATCATTGTAATGTTTTGAGGCACTCCAGATGTCCAGCTTTGCTTGCTGGGAGTTATAGTTTCTAAACATCTGTATTGGCAAATTAACTGTAACCCCCACAGAAGAATAAGAATACTGTAAAATGATATTGATCTCACCAGTCCCACAGGACTCGCTCCTTCCCTGCTCCTCCATTGCAAGACTTCAGTGCAAATTATCGTAAGTTACTTAACGTCGTGCCTGTGCCGCACATCTCTTGCAGTGGCTGTGTTAGCTCTGGTCTCCAGCTCAATGGATAAAGAAATGTAAGTAATGGCTTACCATTCTTACAGTGCTTGTATCTGTGCCATTTCCCTCCGATAGCATTCCTCCAATTCTTAGTTTACTGATATGACCAGAGTATAAGCCGAGGCAAAGTATTTAGGCTTATATTTAAACCTAAAAACCTCTGCTTATACTCGAGTATATACGGTAATTACAGTTTGCCATAAGCTGGTTTCTAATACTAGATGCTGATGGTTTATGCTAGCTAATGCACACTGACCTTGGTTTCCCTTAGACCTGGTATGTGTCGCTGCTCCTGACCCCCTTACCATTTATTAATCAGGAATACTGTCAAGTCCATAAATATTGGGACATCTACACAACTTTAACATTTTTGGCATTATACACAGCAACAATGGATTTGAAATGTGCTTTAATTGCAGGGTATTTACATCCAAATCAGGTGAACGGTGTAGGAATAACAACAGTTTGCATATATTCCTCCCACTTGTTAAGGGACCAAAAGTAATGGGACAATAGGCTTCTCAGCTGTTCCATGGCCATATGCATATTATTCCCTCATTATCACAATTACAATGAGCAGATAAAGGACCAGAGTTGATTTCAAGTGTGCTATTTGGAATCTGTAGCTGTCAACTCAAGATGAGATGCAAAGAGCTGTCACTATCAGTGAAGCAAGCCATCATTAAGCTGGTCTTACACTAGGCAGACATTAGATAGATTTGAGATATCTATCTTATGCCCGAAGACCCCATTTTACAAACAGCAGTTTTTATCTTGATGTTCCTATCTGATCCATTCATTTTGTGATCTCAAATTGATTGTTTGAAAGAATGGGCTAGGCAGTTCTAGATTGAAAATTCGAAAATCCGCGAGCGGACCCATTAAAATAAAAAATACCCTCGAAATTACGAGTTTTTTCGTATTTTCAAAAATACGGGAAAACTAGCATTTTCGAAAATAAGAGAAATCCCTGTATTTTCGAAATTGCGTGTTTTCTCGTATTTTCGAAAATTCTTGAAACCTTGTAATTTCGAAAATACTAAAAATCCGCGAATCGGAAGTTCGGAAGGCGGAAAATCCGGGCGAACGGGATAAATCCGCGGCGGATCCGGGCTCGGATCCGCGAACCAGCCATCCCTACTAATGTAGTGTATGGCCCCTTTTTTTAGGTTAAAAAAAAAAAAAATCAGAGGTAGCAAAAACATTAGTCGTGGCCAAGACAACGGTTTGGAACATTGTTTAAAAAAAGGAATACACTGGTGAGCTCAGCAACACCAAAAGACCTGGAAGACCATGGAAAACAATTGTGGTGGATGATGGAAGAATTGTTTCCCTGGTGAAGAAAACACCCTTCACAACAGTTGGCCAGATCAAGAACACTCTCCAGGAGGTAGGTGTATGTGTGTCAAAGTCAACAATCAAGAGTAGACTTCACCAGAGTGAATACAGAGGGTTCACCACAGGATGTAAACAATTGGTGAGCCTCAAACAGGAAGGGCAGATTAGAGTTTGCCAAACAACATCTAAAAGCCTTCACAGTTCTGAACAACATCCTATGGACAGATGAGACCAACATCAACTTGTACCAGAGTGATGAGAAGAGTATGGAGAAGGAAAGGAACTGCTCATGATCCTAAGCATACCACCTCATTAGTGAAGCATGGTGATGGTTAATGTCATGGCATGGGCATGCATGGCTGCCAATGGAACTGGTTCTCTTGTATTTATTGATGATGTGACTGCTGAATTCATCCTACTACTTTTGTCAGAAGTGTTTTGTGCAATATTATCGGCTATATTCAGGCAAATGATTCAGAACTCATTGGAAGGCGCTTCACAGTGCAGATGGACAATTACCCAAAGCATACTGCAAAAGCAACCAAAGAATTTTTGAAGTAAAGAAGTAGAATGTTATGCAATGGCCAAGTCAGTCACCTGACCTGAATCTGATTGAGCACGCATTTCTAAAGACAAAACTAAAGGGAAAACTCCCCAAGAACAAACAGGAACTGAAAACAGTTGCAGTAGAGGCCTGGCAGAATATCACCAAGGATGAAGCCCAGTGTTTGGTAATGTCTATGCGTTCCAGACTTCAGGTTGTAATTAACTGCAAATCATTTGCAACCAAGTATTAAAAAGTGAAAATTTGATTTATGATGATTTTTCTGTCCCATGACTTATTTAACATTTGAAAGCTAACATCTGATTGGTTGGGGCAAAATTAGCATCATTTGAAAAGATAAGAACTTTTATTGAAACTCTCTGATTGTGTTTGTTTCATTTCAAATCCACTGTGGTTGTGTATAGAGCCAAAAATGTTCGAATTGTGTCGATGTCCTAATATTTATGGACCTGACTGTATATTGGTTGGGTGTACAATTGATTAGTGCGTAGAAACAATTGAGGTTTACCAGCACTTGGGAGTGTTTGGTCAGCTGGTGGTTTTATTTTCGACCATTTCAATGATCAGAAATCTACTGGGAGTAAAATATTAATGTTTGTGCACCTACCCTGGTCTTTGGACACCCAACACTCCTGACTTATTGGGATTCAATATAAGTAGGTCTACAAAAATTCTGAAACATTTTTTAACTGCTTTCAGGGAAGGCCCTGTACATTTGTTTTAAAATTGTCCTCTCTGCAACAGAGTGCTAGGTGTGCCACTCAATGTCACCAAGGACTCCTATCTCTGTCTGCCAATTTGTTTTGTTTAGTGTGTACTGTTAAATAATTTGGTACCTCTTCGATTTCTCGTTATATTTCATTAAAGGGTTCTGTGTAATGACAAACTAGTAATTTGATTTCTCTGAATGCAGCATTATTCTTTAATTGTTTAATATTGGCATGAACTACCATTTCTTTATCAGTGTCACACCAAAATGTATGTCTGCAACCAATGATTTTGGAAGGAACACCATCTGAGCTCACATAATATTTAATTGGGAATACAGTTGACACAGGAGTGCTATGTTCCAAGTTCTCTGATATCTTGAGGGAAAGAGTAATGATTTCAGGTGTTTTTTTGTTTGGTTTTTAAAGTGATCGTATGGGCAACCAATCAGGTGTTTTACTGGAATGAATGACTGCAAGTGATTTTTAATCTCTTGAATATAATTTCTTAACACATAACACAACCTCTACAATCCCAATATGTTTCGCTCTGCATGTTTGTTTCTTAGCATATGTACTCTATGTTTACAGAATCAGGAGAAGCCGAAGACTGAGGTACAAAAAGCAAATGTTGTCCCTCAGATTAAGAAGGCAAGGCGTGGAAGACCACCACTGAGAAGGATGGAGACGGGGGCAGGGACCTCACCAACCTACTTACATACCGTATATACTAGAGTATAAGCCGACCCGAGTATAGTAGAGGATACCTATTTTAACCGGAAAATGAGAAAACATGATTGACTCGAGTTAAGTCGAGGGTAGAAATTTTTACCTCTTCTGATTCGTATTAAAAATATGAGGTGTAAACTGGTATAGACTGGCTTTTTTTAAATCGCATCAAAGGCATATTGTCTCCAACAATATAGAGTATAGATAATAGATGTGGTAAACCAGTGGCATATCTATGTTAAAAGATCGGGGCACGTGCCCCGGATCTTTTACTAAGTGCCCCGAATCTTGTGTTAGCGATTTGATAGCGCAAGTGCCCCGAACCTGCTGGAACCAGGCAGCCAATGTGGCTCCCGCCCTCCTATCTGAATGTGCAGCAGAGAGAGGTGGGAGATTCAAACTCTGCTCTCTCACTCAATCACTGTCTGGCTGCAGTAGAGTGATCTGGCCGGGAGCACAGAGCAGCAGAGCTGGAGATCGGAGAAGCAGGCAGCTGTGGAGGAGGGGGGGGAAGAGGATCCTAAGGTGCCTAAAATTACAGTAGACAGACCAACCAGGCTGCTTCCACCCTGGATCTGAACTAAAGCTATTGAAGCACTGTAGGTCTGCAGGAAGAAAGGTCAGTGCTTCTGCATATTTGAGTAAGGGGAGGGAGAGAGCAGCGGGTTGGCTGACGGGTCATGATGAAAGGAGGAATGTCAGTCTGTGCAAATTTACTGCTATGTCTACCTACACTATTAGTTTAAAGGGGAGAGAGGCAGACAGTTAGATAGATGATAGATGCAGATAGATAGAGAGATAGATAGGTAGACCATTAGATAGACAGACAGACAGACAGATCTTTATCTCTGTCTATTTCTCTTTTTAGAACTTTGTTTATCACTATCTGGCTGTGTATTTATGTTGGGTTTTTCTGTCTGTCTGTTTTTTGGCTGTCTCTATAAGTACCTAGTGGGTGTGGCTTAGTTGGGGGAGGAGAAAGGGGCATGGCCTAAAAATTGTGCTACGGACCGCACATGGAGTGCCCATGGTTTGGCCCTGATTCTAGACCCTAGATACGCCCTGTGGTAAACCAAAAGACATTGGCTAAGCTGTGAAAATTGTTTATTCAACCAACTGGACAAACACACTACATGTTTTGAGCGGCAAGTGCCTTATCAAGTGTTAACAAAAAGTGAAAGCAGTGCCAAAATGTAGTGTCCAAACAGGAAATTAGTTCTAACAGACCCTCCCATCTTTTTAATTTCGAAGTTTAAAGGGCAAGTACCGTATATACTAGAGTATAAGCGACGGGTACCTATTTGCCTCCAAAATCAGAAAAACCAGATTGACTTGAGTATAAGCCGAGGGTAGACATTATGACCTTCTATATTGTTTTAGGGCATTAGTTGCCCTTTGAATGTACAGTAATCCCAAGAGGAACCCCAATACCTTTCCACTGTAAATGTTTGGAAACTACAACTTCCAGCATGCTTTAGTCACTGGGAGTTGTAATTTCCACACACCTATAGTGGAAAGGTATTGGGGGTAGCTATGTCACACTGTACCCCACACTAGAGCCCCCCCACTTCGTGTTCACTTACCAGTCTTCACTCTTCACATCTCTGGTTGCTGCCGCTATCTCTGTGCAGAGCCGGCAGTTCCCAGTGTGCTTCACGGCTGCGCAATGACGTCATCCCGCCAGCGTGCACGATGACATCATCGCGCAACCATGAAGTACTACTGGGAACTGCCAGCTTTCCTTCCTGACTCGCGGCTGCTTCTGGAATTAAGGTAAGTTTGCTATTGACTCGAGTATAAGCCGAGGCAGGTTTTAGGTTGATTTTAATTTATTGCACATATGACTTTTATGGCCATTTTTTATGGAAAAAGTTTTTGGCATGTCATATGGATACGTAGTTCATGTCTCCCATGAATCGTTCACAGACTTTTAAATAAACGTTTATTTGAACTTCTGAACTACTTGCCCTTTAAACTTCGAAATTAAAAGATGTGAGGGTCTGTTAAAACTAATTTCCTGTTTGGACACCATATTTTGCACTGCTTTCACTTTTGTAAATATTTGATAAACGGCGCTTGCCGCTCGAAACATGTAGTGTGTTTGTGCAGTTGGTTGAATAAATACAACAATTTTCAAGGCTAAAGGTTTGTAACACATGCGATAGTGGGTCCCGACCTGCGACACGCGAGTGTGTCCGAACATTTGTTTCAGCCGATAATCGGCCGTGTATGGGCCGAAATGAACGTTAAAACGCGTTCGACGCGGGTTGGAACCCGTGATCGCCACATGTGTACAAGGCTTTAGCCTGTGTTGGTTTTTTACCATATCTATTATCTATGCCTTCTGATTCTGTATTGTTCTGAAGCTTTAGTTGCCCTTAAATGGTCAGCAGATTCCCAATCCAGTATGGCTATTACGTATGGGAATTCTGCTCTCCATTTAAAGGGCAACTAAAGCCTAAAAACAATACAAAATCAGAATGCAATCGTTTTAACAATAGATACCATCCTCCTGATTCTGTATGTTTGAGGCATTAGTTGCCCTTTAAATGGACAGTAATCCCATACAGTAACCCCATTCCTTGTTACTCCAGATGTTGGGAAACTACAACTCCAGCATGCTTTGTTAGCTGGGAGTTGTAGTTTCAAACATCTCTAGTCAAGTTAACCAAAAAAATCCCCCTTGCCCACACTGTAACCCACCATCATGATTGTATTGTTTTAAAAGCACTCCAGATGTTTGAAACTACTCCCAACATGCTGTGGTTGCTGGAGTTTAGTTTCTAACCTCTGTAGTGACAATTTAAACAAAAAAAAAAAAACCCTTGCCCAATTCTGTAACCCATCATTGTAATGGTTGAGGCACTCCAGATGTCCAGCTTTGCTTGCTGGGAGTTATAGTTTCTAAAACATCTGTATTGGCAAATTAACTGTAACCCCACAGAAGAATAAGAATACTGTAAAATGATATTGATCTCACCAGTCCCACAGGACTCGCTCCTTCCCTGCTCCTCATTGCAAGACTTCAGTGCAAATTATCGTAAGTTACAACGTCGTGCCTGTGCCGCCACATCTCTTGCAGTGGCTGTGTTAGCTCTGGTCTCCAGCTCAATGGATAAAGAAATGTAAGTAATGGCTTACCATTCTTACAGTGCTTGTATCTGTGCCATTTCCCTCCGATGACATTCCTCCAATTCTTAGTTTACTGATATGACCAGAGTATAAGCCGAGGCAAGTATTTAGGCTTATATTTAAACCTAAAAACCTCTGCTTATACTCGAGTTATACGGTAATTACAGTTTGCCATAAGGCGTTTCTAATAATAGATGCTGATGGTATGCTAGCTAATGCACACTGACCTTGGTTTCCCTTAGACCTGGTATGTGTCGCTGCTCCTGACCCCCTTACCATTTATTAATCAGGAATACTGTAAGTCCATAATATTGGGACATCTACACAACTTTAACATTTTTGGCATTATACACAGCAACAATGGATTTGAAATGTGCTTTATTGCAGGGTTATTACATCCAAATCAGGTGAACGGTGTAGAATAACAACAGTTTGCATATATTCCTCCCACTTGTAAGGGACCAAAAGTAATGGGACAATAGGCTTCTCAGCGTTCCATGGCCATATGCATTTATTCCCTCATTATCACAATTACAATGAGCAGATAAAGGACCAGAGTTGATTTCAAGTGTGCATTTGGAATCTGTAGCTGTCAACTCAGATGAATGCAAAGAGCTGTCACTATCAGTGAAGCAAGCCATCATTAAGCTGGTCACATAGGCAGACATTAGATAGATTTGAGATATCTATCTTATGCCCGAAGACCCCATTTTACAAACAGCAGTTTTTATCTTGATGTTCCTATCTGATCCATTCATTTTGTGATCTCAAATTGATTGTTTGAAAGAATGGGCTAGGCAGTTCTAGATTGAAATTCGAAAATCCGCGAGCGGACCCATTAAAATAAAAAATACCCTCGAAATTACGAGTTTTTTCTTATTTTCAAAAATACGGGAAAACTAGCATTTTCGAAAATAAGAGAAATCCCTGTATTTTCGAAATTGCGTGTTTTCTCGTATTTTCGAAAATTCTTGAAACCTTGTAATTTCGAAAATACTAAAATCCGCGAATCGGAAGTTCGGAAGGCGGAAAATCCGGGCGAACGGGATAAATCCGCGGCGGATCCGGGCTCGGATCCGCGAACCAGCCACCCTAATAAGTGTATGGCCCCTTTTTTAGGTTAAAAAAAAAAAAATCAGAGGTAGCAAAAACATTAGTCGTGGCCAAGACAACGGTTTGGAACATTGTTTAAAAAAAGGAATACACTGGTGAGCTCAGCAACACCCAAAGACCTGGAAGACCATGGAAAACAATTGTGGTGGATGATGGAAGAATTGTTTCCCTGGTGAAGAAAACACCCTTCACAACAGTTGGCCAGATCAAGAAACCTCTCCGGAGGTAGGTGTATGTGTGTCAAAGTCAACAATCAAGAGTAGACTTCACCAGAGTGAATACAGAGGGTTCACAGGATGTAAACAATTGGTGAGCCTCAAACAGGAAGGGCAGATTAGAGTTTGCCAAACAACATCTAAAAGCCTTCACAGTTCTGAACAACATCCTATGGACAGATGAGACCAACATCAACTTGTACCAGAGTGATGAGAAGAGTATGGAGAAGGAAAGGAACTGCTCATGATCCTAAGATACCACCTCATTAGTGAAGCATGTGGATGGTTAATGTCATGGCATGGGCATGCATGGCTGCCAATGGAACTGGTTCTCTTGTATTTATTGATGATGTGACTGCTGAATTCATCCTATACTTTGTCAGAGTGTTTTGTGCAATATTACGGCTATATTCAGGCAAATGATTCGAACTCATTGGAAGGCGCTTCACAGTGAGATGGACAATTACCCAAGCATACTGCAAAAGCACCAAAGAATTTTTGAAGTAAAGAAGTAGAAGTTATGCAATGGCCAAGTCAGTCACCTGACCTGAATCTGATTGAGCAAGCGCATTTCTAAAGACAAAACTAAAGGGAAAACTCCCCAAGAAAAAACAGGAACTGAAAACAGTTGCAGTAGAGGCCTGGCAGAATATCACCAAGGATGAAGCCCAGTGTTTGGTAATGTCTATGCGTTCCAGACTTCAGGTTGTAATTAACTGCAAATCATTTGCAACCAAGTATTAAAAAGTGAAAATTTGATTTATGTGATTTTCTTGTCCCATGACTTATTTAACATTTGAAAGCTACATCTGATTGGTTGGGGCAAAATTAGCATCATTTGAAAAGATAAGAACTTTTATTGAAACTCTCTGATTGTGTTTGTTTCATTTCAAATCCACTGTGGTTGTGTATAGAGCCAAAAATGTTCGAATTGTGTCGATGTCCTAATATTTATGGACCTGACTGATATTGGTTGGGTGTACAATTGATTAGTGCGTAGAAACTTGAGGTTTACGCACTTGGAGTGTTTGGTCAGCTGGTGGTTTATTTTCGACCATTCAATGATCAGAAATACTGGGAGTAAATATTAATGTTTGTGCACCTACCCTGGTCTTTGGACACCCAACACTCCTGACTTATTGGGATTCAATATAAGTAGGTTACAAAAATTCTGAAACAATTTTTTAACTGCTTTCAGGGAAGGCCCTGTACATTTGTTTTAAAATTGTCCTCTCTGCAACAGAGTGCTAGGTGTGCCACTCAATGTCACCAAGGACTCCTATCTCTGTCTGCCAATTTGTTTTGTTTAGTGTGTACTGTTAAATAATTTGGTACCTCTTCGATTTCTCGTATATTTCATTAAAGGGTTCGTGGTAATGACAAACTAGTAATTTGATTTCTGAATGCAGCATTATTCTTTAATTGTTTAATATTGGCATGAACTACCATTTCTTTATCAGTGTCACACCAAAATGTATGTCTGCAACCAATGATTTTGGAAGGAACACCATCTGAGCTCACATAATATTTAATTGGGAATACAGTTGACACAGGAGTGCTATGTTCCAAGTTCTCTGATATCTTGAGGGAAAGAGTAATGATTTCAGGTGTTTTTTTTGTTTGGTTTTTAAAGTGATCGTATGGGCTAACCATCAGGTGTTTTACTGGAATGAATGACTGCAAAGTGATTTTTAATCTCTTGAATATAATTTCTTAACACATAACACAACCTCTACAATCCCAATATGTTTCGCTCTGCATGTTTGTTTCTTAGCATATGTACTCTTATGTTTACAGAATCAGGAGGAAAGCCCGAAGACTGAGGTACAACAAGCAAATGTTGTCCCTCAGATTAAGAAGGCAAGGCGTGGAAGACCACCACTGAGAAAGGATGGAGAAGGGGGCCGAAAAGGATTATTTCAAGGAAGTATGTACTGGGTTCTGATTTTTGTATTGTCTGTATGTTGACAATGTATCTTCCTGTTCTATATACCCTTAATCTATACTAATAAAAGGCAAAGCCCTCACTCACTCATCACTAATTCTCCAACTTGCTGTGGAGGCAGACGGCTTAAATTTGGCAGGCTCATTCATTGCAAAAGTTAAGCAGGTTTCGTTTCGAAATTCCACCTGGAACGGTGAGTATCTGACATTGCACCTGTAACGGTGAGTGTCTGACATTGCACAGACTGGTTGGTCCGATTTCAACCAAAATTTGTATGCATTACTCCTTTACCAGTAAAAGTTAACAAATATTTGTTTTAGGGTGGGGGTGAATGGGGGGGGGAATAGAATTTTGAACTCCTGCACACTAACGGCTGGACCATTTTTACCAAAATTTCAGGGTGTGTGCGGGGACTGGCTGAGTGTAGGGGAAGGGTTTGGAGGGTGGACAGAGAGGAATAGTGGGGGGTATTGGGGGCGGACGGGGAGGGTGGGTGGGGGTTATTTTCTCCACTGTCACATCCCCGATTACATGCTGTCCTAGCATCAACATTGCCAGAAGAGAACGCTCATCCGAACACCCAAGGGGGGGGGGGGGAATAGAATTTTGAACTCCTGCACACTAACGGCTGGACCGATTTTTACCAAAATTTCAGGGTGTATGCGGGGACTGGCTGAGGTGTAAGGGGAAGGGTTTGGAGGGTGGACAGAGGAATAGTGGGGGGTATTGGGGAGGGGTGGTGAGGGTTATTTTCTCCACTGTCACATCCCCGATTACATGCTGTCCCAGCATCAACATTGCCAGAAGAGAACGCTCATCCGAACACCCAAGAGCATCCGTTACAATTAACATAACGGATTTTTCTGTTGTTGTAATTATAATTACAGCAATCTTGATACATTATTGCTTTCTTACTAAAAAGGTTATTTCAATACATCTCCGCTGCGAAGCGTGGGTATTTTGTTAGTATTATATAAATATATTTATATCTTCAAAGGAGATTGCATTGAGTTTTTAGGAGCTACCAATGCGGTGGGAGGTATAGGATATTACATCTAAGAAATATGTATGTGTGTACTATCTCACTATTACCATTTAAATGGCCATCAATAAATGGAAATAAAGTATAGCACTGACTTATGTTAGGTACAAAATACATAAACTTACTTACAGAGCTAAGATTCCTATTTTAATATGGGATTGTCAACATGGGAGGTTAAACCACACCCCTGTGATTGCTAAGGGGGCTCCATGTGAATTCAAAAGATACAAGGTAGACTGCACTCCAAAGTGGAACGTTTATTGTGAGCCAAACATCAACATAGAATACAACGTTTCGAGGGTAACCGCCCCCCTCGAAACGTTGTATTCTATGTGAGTTTGGCTCACAATAAACGTTCCACTTTGGAGTGCAGTCTACCTGTATCTTTTGAATTCTCTATTCCCTCTGAAGTAGGGGAATTGGACTCTTTGCACCCACCTGGGGATAGTGTGCATATGGACCTTTTTGTATATTTTTGGGCTCATGTGAATACTGAAAGGAAGTGTAATCCAAAAAAAGTTTCTGTATGCTACAAGGGACATGATGTGTATTGTAATGGACATATATACTAAGGCTCCTTAAATAACACCTCCAGCCTGCAGGTGGGATCAATGAGTAATAAAAGACAAGACATCCCTGCTACCCATGGTTGGGAGGAGAGAAAGTGAAAGTAGAAATAAGGGTGAGGTGTGTGCTCTTGATGGGACTGATCTGTTGGAGTGATCTCTTGCATACTGTGATGTCCTAATTGAATAAAACACCAGATCCTGTTCGGAGGACAGATTATTGGACAGACAATTTACCTTATTGCATACAAACTCTGAGGCAGCCAATAAGTATACAACAACTTACAAAGACACACAACATACAGGCTTGGTCAATGTTTAAAGTGGTGCACCATAGATAGGGACTACTTCATTAATGTATATGTTGTGTTGCGTGTGGGAAAACTGCTTATGTTTTGGTATTAAATCATTGCAACACTTACTGTTAAATGTAATTAAAACAGTTTTTTGTTTAAAGAAAGTAAGTGCACTGTTTGCTTTGTGCCAGTAACCCACTGTGTGCCATGGTACCCATAATCCTTCCATAAAGCAGTGATCTGGTACAATTTAGTGGCAGAAGCGCTGGTAATACATCTGTATGAAAGAGGATATACTTTGCATGTGCCCACCCATTTCTCTAGGTAACCTGGGAATGAGAAATGTGTGTTTATATGTTACATTAATAGGGCAATGCTATTATAATAACATGAGGCTGTACGGTACCTTCTGTTAGAAGTCTCTATTTCATTTTACACTCTGTGGGGAGCTTTTAGCTCCTTTAACCCCCTACCTCACCTTCAGCTATAAAGCTAATTGGTGTCCTGTGCTCCCAAGTCCTAACCCCATAGCAACTGTAAATCTGGTACTTGCTGTGGTAATTACTAATAAGTATGAACATAGCATGTTAATCTGTATGTTAACCATGTTAACCAAATGGTGCTGTTTAGTTTGAACTGCACATTGTGGCAAGATCTGGGCCTATTCTCAGACCTGCAGGTTTATTACACTTAGACCCCCTGGATTCTAGCTGGCAAGTAGATGCAATAGGAAAGGACAAGTTTGGTAAGGTTCCCTAGGCCAATAGTGCAATAAATATGGATGTAAGGTAAGGGCAGATAGATTGCTTGCATATTCGAGTCCATGGGTAGGAATCGCTAAAGCATGAAAAATTGCTTTATTCTAGGATGTATGAAAACAAAATTTCCCAGCATTCTGTGCAGCCAGTGAATGCTGGGAGTTGTAGTTTTTAAACATGTGAAAAGTTCAACACCCATGCTCGATATCATTAGGCTGTATTGCATGTGTATACATTCATTAGCCAATGGACATAAAGGAGAAACCTACTGCTAACAGAGAATGCTGGGAATTGTAGTTTTCTGTGGGGAGCATTTACTGCATTTAACCCCACCTCACCTTACTCTATAAAGCTAATCAGTATTCTGTGCTCCCAAGTCGAAAAATAAGCAGCTATAACTATGGAACATGTCGTGGTGAATACTAATTAGTATGAACATAGCATTTTATCTGGATCCTGTTTAGGGCCTCAGGTCTAGGGATGGCATAGAACTCGAACACAAACCCGAATTCGAGCCGAACTTTCGAGTTCCGGACGGACCCGGACTTTTCGAACAATCTCTGATGCGGACTTTCGATATTTCCCGGACTTTCGATGATTTATCGAATGTTCGAACGGTCGAACATTCGAAAAATCATCAACTTTAAAAAAAAAAAAAAAGGTGCCCACATGTACAAAATCACCCAATGGCAGCTAATTTGAGCATTGCCAGCCCCCTGGGTATAAAAGGCAATGCGACTAGTGCCATTTAGTGTCAGTGTGTTGGAGAGTGTTTAGTAGAGACCTGACAGTGTAGGTATTGTAGAGAGATGTTTGCGCTTTTTGAGCTTTTGGTGTGTGGATTTCAGCGTGGTGGTTTAGCTCTTGTAGTTAATCACCCCTGTATTCACACATCTTGAGACCCAACAGTCCTTTTAAGGACTAACCTTCCTTGTGAGACCCAACAGTCCTTTTAAGGACTACCCTTGTGAGACTCAAAAGTCCTTTAAGGACTAACTTAAAGGACTGAAGTAAATCTACTGCTACTCATTGGTGCTGTTCCTACAAACCCTATCTCCTTCCCTGCTTTCCCTTGCACAAAGCATACACTGAGGGAGAGAAGCCAATGGGGTGTGGGAAAAGCCTAAATAATTGTTTGTAGTCAATGTCATTTGTAAAGATAAAACACAGAGATTTGTTTAGTTTAACTTTTTTAGTAAACGTAACCACCTGTTTCTTCGGTGCTTATATAATATATAAAATAAATAATAAAAAAAATATATAAACAATAACACGGTGCAACATGGTGTTAAAAAAAACAGCTCCTATTTATTTTTAAAAAGTTTGTGCTTAATGCGCAAAATGTCTTTGTGCATGGAGAGCATGCGCCTCTCCATGCACCTCAGACGCTGATCAATATTTTCCAGCAGGCGCTGGCGTGCTGGTTCTGGCGGTGGTGGTGGGGAAGGGGAAACTGGAGGCTGCTCCTGTGGCCTTGGTGGGGGAGGTGACCCTCCCTCCTCTGCATCACTGGCAGAAATCGATTCCTCATCTGCAAATTTATATATTAAAAAAGTAAATTTTAATTATAAATAATAACAAAAAATAATGTAAATATTGTGAATATTTTTCGTGTGTACTAACATTAACTAACAGTTACATTTACTAACACAAACTAACAGTAAGGGCTAGGCCACACTAGCGCGTTTTTCGCTTTCACGTTTGCACCCGTGATTTTCGCTAAAATGGAAATCGCGGGAATGCAAAATTCCTGCAATTTACGGATGCGCATGCGATTGCACGTCCGTTCACGTTTTGGTAATGCATTCGTTCACCATTTTTGGTGCGTTAACGCATGCGTTTCCATAACGCAAAAACGCATGCGCAAAACGCACAAGAATCGCGCACACAATCGCGTGCGATAACGCTCGCGATTTGGTGCACGATTCCTGTGCGTTGCAGTGTGGCCTCACCCTTACTAACATTAAAAAATATATACTTTGAGTCGTTTATGAAAAAAGATTTTAAAAATCTGTATTATAATTAAATATTATAAATATTTTTCGTGTGTACTTGTCCTTTAACATCTACTAACATTAACTGTTACATTAAAATTTGCTAACACTAATTAACACTAACATATGCACTTTGAGTCCTTAAGGAGAAAAGCACTAAAGGCCCCGCAATCGTTTGTGGCGGTTTGTGAAGCGCTATCTCCAATCACAAGTGCTATAAAATTAACAAGAAAAGTGCAGTAACTTCATATAGTGGTTATACTTAGACAGAGCATGTCACAAAGATTCGCCTGCAGGTGGCGCATTATGCACCGTTTGTGCTCTTTAATATTGGGCGTGCCGATTGGCATCCCGTCATAACCCAGCCGGGTGAGATATTCCACCATCAGACGCTGCCATTGCATGGTGGCCATGCTTTCTGGTGGGGAAAGTAATGGTGGAACCCACTTTCCAAACTCGATTTTAGATCCTGGATTGCATATAGAAGTCAATGGGAAGAAGGTATTATAATCGAATGTCGAAATCGAATCCGCGAGTAAAATGTCCATGGTATCTAGGCGCAAACATCGAATCCGCGAGTAAAGTGTCCATTAAAACCTATACGCGAGCATCGAATCCGCGAGTAAAATGTCCATGTTACCTCGAACGTTCGAACGCGAAAGCTCGAAAGTAGCGCGTGTGAGAGTGCGAAAGTCCTGGATATTGGAACATGTTTCCCAGACCATTTCCCAGGTCCCACAGCCATTTACATTAAGTTACCATTTATATTTTAGTTGTATTTGACTCGAACTTTTCGAACTATTTGCCTGCCATAGACTTTAATGAGTCTGTTTTCGAACTTTTACAATAGTTTGAAAACGGACTGAACTTTCAATAGTTCTACCATCTCTACTCAGGTCACCCAATGGAGCTGTTTAGTTTGAACAACACAGTGTGGCAGGATTGCCTGGGTCTATTCTCTGAAGGTGTATTCTATTTGGTTCCCCCGGATGCTGGTGACTGTCTGAGTAACAGTTTAAAACATACCTGTGTTTAAAAAAAAAAAATATATATATATATATATATATATATTCCACTGTATCCACACATAGCAAAACATACACACACATAATTTCCGCTGTGCATCAATGGACACACTTTTGCTACTGTGTGTGTAACAAAGCAAGTAGGTGCAGCACTAGAAAATCTTTTATTCACATATTCCTCATAGCAACTAGGGTGATCTGAACCCGGATCCGCCGCGGATTTATCCTGTTCGCGAACGGCAGATTTTTCCGCCTTCCGAACTTCCGTACCGCGGATTTCTCGTATTTTAGAAAATTTTCCAAATTACGAGGTTTCTCGTATTTTCGGGAATTTTTGAAATTTTCAAAAATACATATTTTCTCAAATTTTCGAAATTACACGTTTTCTCAAATTTTCGAAAATACGAGAAATCTCGTAATTTTGAGGATATTTTTCATTTTAATGGGTCTGCTCGCAGATTTTCGAATTTTCTAATTTTTTCGAAAATTCGCGGATCCTCGAGCGGACCGGATTTTGCGAAGTTCGGACATCTCTAATAGCAACGTTTCAGGACACTCCAGTCCCTTCATCAGGCTTATACAAATGAGATTAATTACCATCAGATTTTTATAGTCTGATTGGTATAACATCTAATCACATGACTACAAGCTTAACTACACATACACAATATATATTCTGTATACTGTATATACAGATTACAGGGTTTATAGATAGACATACAAGTCATAATCTCTATTCAGGCCCCTGGGCCACAACGTATCTAGTTTATGAATCCAAGAGACGCTGTCTCAACAATCTCTCCCTATTACCACCCCTAGGTGGTTTCCGTACCTGTTCTAGTACCACAAATTTTATATCATTCGCTTTGTGGCTGCATTCTGCGTAATGCTTGGGTACAGGTAAAGCAAGTTGTAAAGTAAGTTGGTTTTTTTTTTCCCCCGTTGCAGAGAGAGGTCACCGGTGCTCAAGCTATGGTTGTAATCGTTCATTCCTCAACATGCAGGACCTTATCTCCCATATGTCGGTCCATTACAAGCCAACCGAGTCATTAAAAGGTAAGAACTTGCAGAGCATTATAAAAATAGATTTGTTGTTACATTTTGATTTAAAAAAGTAACCATTTCTTAAATTAACTTTTTTTCCCGTGTCATTTATACTTTGTCACTTATTTTTTACTGTAAACTGAAACTTCTATGCTTACCCCCCCCTTTTTTTTTTTCTTCTAAAAGCTTCCATTGTCTTTATTTAGATAAGCAGTTTGTGTGTTCTACGGGTGGCTGCAAAATGGAGTTGGCCAGCATGCAAGAACTCATGAGCCATCTCAAGGTCCATTACAAACCTAACCGTTACTTCAAGTAAGTGAGATGTAAAAGAAGTATGTAAAAATTTACATACAGGTAAATCCGACCCTAAACGGAAATAGTTTGAAATCTGAAATATATAAGTCTAACCTGAAATCCTGCACAATGTCCTGTTTCTGCTTCCTGGATCTTCCAGTTAGCAACTGTCAGTTATGGATTTGACATCGCAGCCAATGACTGAATGTTAATCCCCTATCTGCCTCTTCTGAGCATGCCCAGGCTCAGTACAGGTTTCTAAATTGCTCAGTTTCCATGAGGCATCCAGAAGCATAGCAGGCATACAGTAATGAATTCATAGGACAAAGTATGATATATAAACATATTTTAAAGAGGCCATTCTTTCTAAAAGATGTTCTTATGAGGGTGGAGTTGTCCTTTTAAGGCTAAAATAAATGCATGGTGTGGTCTCGGTTTGATTCCTTGCATGCTGTGGAAGATCAGTTTTTAACTGTAAAATGTTATCCCAACCCAGAAATTGCTGATTATGGCTGCTGGTACACGAGTGTTTACCAGAGCACATTGGCACCCTTTCAGTTGCTCCCCTGGTAGTTAAGTGAGGGCACGCTTTCTGGTTGGCCAACGTGCCCTCACATTTTGTTGAAAATGATCAGACCTACAGACTTCCTCATGGTTCTTATCAGGCCAGATGGTCTTTCAGGCATAAATAATGACCAGCATTCATTCATAAGAGATTGAGGAGGTGGTCTGGTAACAGCTATATTTTGGTGGCTATTGCTTAGGGTACCGGTAACCATTCATTTGATCAGTAAAATGGCCTAGAAAGATAATCTGCAAATTGCCTTTTCATTTGAGAATGGACTGCTTAGATCAGTCTGCTAGAGGCTTTGGACTCGGATCTAGTTTTTACAAATTACCTTGGGAAAGACTAGCTTTAATTTTTGTATACACAAGCAGCGTTTTCTGTTGTTAGAAGATACATTTTCAAATGTATGTCCAACTCAAATCAATTTGATTGGTCACCGATAAGATAAATGACCATGTGAACACATTTGAATGTTTCTCGTGGTTTTATGAATTCATATATACGGGAATAATTTTCAGTTTGTGTTTTAGAAAACTGCTGCATCCCACCCCTTTTGTGTTTTTGTGTGGATATTAACTGGCACATACATAACTTCAGGGTAAATCCATTCCATGTACACGGAATGTTTTTTGTTTTTTTTTTTTAACATCCCAACCAATTAGTTACTGTAAGTGCAGACACCTTAGGGCTTTTTAGTAAGTGGTGCAAAGTGTTCTTGCCGTAACCTACTCTGGTCTACTACAATTCGAAAACATCTGGGTTGCTACAGAGAGCACAGACAAAATTTTACACCTTCTATTAAATAAGCCCCTATTTCCTTAGTATGCAGTGCAGATTCCAATGGGAGGAGGCTCCAAATGGGAAGTAAGCCTAGAAAAATATCTGAAATAATTTACAAATGGCAGGAAATAAAAGACAAAAGTTTGTCTTTGAAGGTAGGAGAGATTCATAAAGGTGAGTGAGAAAATGGTTTACATGCCCTTTGTGGGTGTCCATAATGTCCTTTGTTAAAAAGAGCACACTCCTACTTTTAAAATGCCTCAGGATCATGATTGTAGCTGCAGTGTATACAGTTAAAGCAGTATAAAGCGTATTTTTTCTTGTACTGTAAACTGTGAAATAACCAGCATCAATGGTCTGCCCCAAGTCTAAGGTTAGAAACAATAAAAAGTCCTAGTATTAAATATGAAAGCCTACCCAAAATATATCAAAGAACAAAAAGCAGCAGAAAGGATATAAAGGATAAAATATCACAACTTTTATTATCAAAATCTTACAAACAGTTAGATACATTGTATATGATAATGTTGTTATCATATAATTACATAAACCCCCTCCTTTTTTTTTTTTTTTTTTTAGTAGTATAATAAAAACAGTGTGAAGTCAGCCCTGTGATACTTCATAGTTATATGTAGTCGGTGCACAGCTAGAAACACAATTCAAAGTATCGGAGCTGCATATCAATAAGTGGATTCAATCATGGTGGAGACGAGGGGGCTAGCACCAATGGGCCCATTGATAAAGCTGAGGAGCGAAACACGTTTGGGGTGCTATTGATACATGATTGAATCCACTTATTGATATGCAGCCCCGATACTTTGAATTGTGTTTCTAGCCGTGCACGGACTATATAGGACTATACGACTGAACTGATAAGTATCATAGGGCTGACTTCACACTGTATTTATTACACTACTGCAGGACTGCAGAAGTATGCTGTGAAATGCTATTTAATGCAAATAGTACACAACATGCTTCAGGCATAAACACCCTTTTTTCAAGTGAGAAAGGGTGTTTGTGCCCGAAACATGTCATGAACTGGTCTCCTTAAATAGCACTTTACAGCATACTTGCATTTTTCTACAACTCTTTATTTCTTCATTTTGGTCATTGAGAAAAATTTTAATTGTTGCCTGGTTTTTTTTGTACAGGTGTGAAAACTGTATGCAGCATTTTCGTACTCACAGGTCCCTTTTCAAACACCTCCATGTGTGCTCCGACCCCACAGGGCAAAACAAAAAGATTATTGAAAATCATTCACTGTCAGCTGGTTCCTTATCTGCACCACCACCTACGCCAAAAAAAACCCATACCAGTGTTATCCAGTGTGTCAAAAAGGAAGTTTCTCTTTCAGCTACCAGTGTTTCTACCACATCCAATGCGGAACCTTCTACCTCTTCACTTCCTGAAGACATTCACTACTCTATGAGCTCCTTGCTTACTCAGGCTTCAAATCCCTTTTCTCCTCCTGACCCTTCCTTGTTTGCAGGCAGACTTCCAAATCAATCATCTTCTTCTGTAGCAGGCTCCTACCTTCCTTACCTTAACCCTACGTACTCCTTATCTCAGGTCTCTATCCCGCAAAGGTTCAGGCCCTTCCTTGGGAACCAAAGCCTGCCCATCTCCAATGCTGTGTGGAAGAAGAACCACCAAGGTAAGGCAGACTGTTATGACCCTTACTTAACTAACCTGTAGTAGGCATGTTTTAATTAGTATCAAGGCTAACGAAATATGTGGGCCTAGATTGCTTTATTTTACTTTATACATCAGTATACTAACTAGGCAAAGCACTTATTTAAGACCTTATTTCTTTTTTTTTCAATTTCTTTTAACACCTTTATTCATAGCTTTTTTTTAAAATTGAAAGATTGTATGACAATGGTGGGTAAACCTACTAATGGAAGAATAGAAAGAATACAAATAATACATTTTTTATTTTAAATTAAATTCTTTTTGGGCATTCATTTTCTACTTAGAACAAAGGCCCTTGTAAGATGTTACTGTCAATGAAGAGGAAAAGATAAGACTATGTATTAAAAATTGTATTGGTTTATATTATATACATTTTTTTAAATGTTTGGTGGCATATAAAGGGAAACTTTTTTTGACCCTAAATGCTCAAGGACAAAAGCTCATTACTTTTATCTATAAATTGTAGTGGTAGTTTTGCTATAGTTTTAACAGTTATCAATTACCTAGTTCAGGGATTCTCAAATAGTGCACCTCCCGATGCTTGAAAATACCCAGCATTCCCTGGCTTCCCTTTTGTATTTAAGGAATTTTGGGAGCTGTAGTTTCAAGCATCTGGAAACACACAGTTTGAGAAACAGTCAACTAGGTCAGGGATTCTCACAGATTGCTCAAACAATACATATTTAAGGACAATTATATCTACCCAATTAACCAAAAGCCTTTGAAAATCTATAACGTAATGTACCCAACTATCCACCCCTTTTTTTTCAATAGGTGGGCTTAGAAATAGCTCCAGTACACAGTCCACTTCAGCATATATGCTCCCTCATCCTGCGCTGTCCCCAACATTAATTAAGATAATAAATTCTTTATTGGGCTGTATTATGTAGGGAAAAAAACTACCACATTAAGGGAGAGGATGGCAAACCATCGTTCATCAATCCGATCTGCCCTAACTACAGGGACAGCTTCAGTAAAAGATAGCAAATAAGGGGAACAGTCAGTGGCCCGTCACTTTAGAGAAAAGAGTTACTCCCTAGCTACCCTTAGGTGGATGGCCTTTGACCAGATAGTTGGAATGGACAATGTAATTGAAAAGGGCAAGTACCTACTCCAGCGCAAGGCCTTTTGGATTAAAAAATTGGGAACCCTGTCCCCTAAGGGCCTCAATGAACAGCTTTTATTATGCTGCTTCCTTTAGTATACGAGGTAGCTAGTGTGGCAATAGGCATTCCCAACAATAGGGTCAGCATTAAATGTGAGATAGGACTATTTTGTATTTGTAGGTTAGAGTGAAGAATCTGGTTAGATATGTTTTTTCCAACGAGTCAGTGTAAATAGGTACGCAAAAATATGTGATTGTCATGTTAATTAAGTGTACATGTAACTTTTTAATAATTTGTAGCACTATCAGGGATGTTATGTATCGGTTCACATATCGCTACACAGGAGCACTAAATTTTAGCTATAAAAAAGCTATAATATATTTTTATAAATATGGGACGTTCTATTACTTTTAACACCGTTGGTTTCTTATTATCTTTTATTGAATTTTAGTATTTACCATGATATCCCACTGTTCAGTAGTAATTATTCAGTGAGCTTACTGTTCTTAATGTTAATATTTGTTCACACTGCTATTTTTATATATATGTACACCTGCTTAGGGTTAATGGTGTTAGTGGGTTGAGCACAGGGGAGGGGTTAGGGTTGATCCACTGTTTTTAAATATCACTTGCCTGCTGTGATGTCACATCCTGAGGACAGCTGCGGCAGCCAGCCGAAACACGTAGATATATATAATTTATTTATTTATTTATTTTTTTCCCTCTCTTCTCCTCCCCTCTAATTTAATTGATACAAGTGTCTAGAGACACTGCAGTGGAAAGAATCCGATATTTAAAGGGAAGATGGGTCAATGGGACAATAATAATATAATGTCCATTTTTACCTCGGGGAAGCCCTGATATGGTTGGCTTTTTATATTGGGGAAAGGTTGAGATTTTCCCTATTTAGACCATTTAGATGATGATAATGAATTGTAATGCTTAATTAAAAACGTATAAAACATTTTAGGTATCTTTTGACATTTCTGTATACACTCTCTTATATATAAAAAAAAAATAGATTGCATTACTTAGCTATTCACCCAACTAACAGGGAGATTCAATAAAAGTTCTTATCGTTAAAAATGGGGCCAATTTTGCCCCAACCAATCAGATGTTAGCTTTCAAATGTTAAATATTATCTGATTGGTTGGGGCAAAATTAGCACCATTTTTAACGATAAGTTTTATTGAATAACCCTGTAAGTGTGCTACATACACTTTAAATGCACTTTAGTGTTCTACAGATCAAAACAAGGAAGTTGCAGTCTTATTTACTAGAAGCTGACAGCCAATCATAACTGCACAGAGACGCTCCTTCTCCCTGACACAGAACAGGGATTTCAGTTTTTTTCTTCTAACACATTTAAAGCTCCTGTTGTATGAAAAAAAGCAAAGGATTATAGTATTTTTACATCAAAGAGAAGCTATTGTTGCAGTGTATTTCTAAGCTAGCATGGATGTAAGAAACGGAATATTAACATTCCAGTAAAAGTTAAGTCTGGGGAATTGAATTGAATCTACAGCCTTATGTACTCCTCTTGAATTTACCCCTAACCCACCAGACATACTAGGTGGAGCACTACTACACATACAATATTTATATTTTGCTAGGAAAATAATGGAAACTAAAAATAATAAAGTCTGGGGATATAAACCTGTGAATTTGTGAGCTGTGTGTTTATAGAACAAGCACTTTAGCAAGTGAGCCACCACAGCACATACAAGGTACACTAGTACATTTAAAAGGTTATCTTTTGATAGGAACAGAATTTTTTAAACATGTTTATAAAATCAACTGACTGTTTAGTATTTTATTGTTTGCAATTTACACTGGGTGGTAAATAAACTGCAGGGTTTCCATATCGGTGTGGAGACTGCTGTATAGAAAAAACTCTGTGCAGAGAGACAGTGAATACTGGGGTCAGGGGGTGTGGCTCTTTAAAGACTACATGGGCTGTGGGTTGTATTGGCAACAACATAGGTTTAATAATTAAGAAGGCTTCCATTACTTACCTGTAGTAAACGCAACTTACATATTAGGATTCTCTCCTTTTTAAGTTTGTTTTTAAGGATAATTCTAATTTTGGAACTGGCAAACATGCAGGTTTGCCAACCCTAAAATAAACACTGTCACCTGCCTCAAACACACACAAACAGAATTAAATTTACTTTTGCCTCTAACTTAAGTACCAGGTTTCATTTGAGTTCAGCTATAACTTGTTATTGAGAGAATAAAATCTTAGCTCTGTATAACACGATAAATGTATCTTTGTGAATTTCCTCACTACGATATTCACCGGGGACTCCTATATAAATGACTTATACAGGGAGGGGGAGTGACTTGTAGCGGACAGGTTTATTTTTTTGGCTGGCCTTATGTATTATAAGGAATAATACGCTACTTACAGAATAATATACAGATATTACTTCACCTCGGAGTTTTATGCCCTGTATAAAAGCACTCGGCCTGCAGCCTCGTGCTTCTATATGGTCATGGAACTCCTCGGTGGCGTAATATCCTTATATTACACTGTAGGTAGCATATTATCCCTTATATAATGTTGTGAACTGTGGACACTCCCTAATCAGTCCTTTTTAATGCCCTGGTGTTACTGATGGAAATCGTAGTTATTCAAAGGTGAGTTAAGATCTAATGCATAGGGTCTTTTCCAAATAAACTGTTTATTAACACATTTTGTGCAATCTTCAACATTTCAGTCGTGGTTTATGACTTGACAAAGGTTGCAGATTGCACAAAATGTATAAATTAAGAGTCTATTTGAAACGGACCCGAAGAGTGAATTGGATCTTACTCACAGAGAGAGATAAAAACAATGTCTATGGATAATATAAATAATGTTCACACTGTTTCATTTGTTCTTTTAAAAGCATACAAATGTTGTTTTAGCTACAATAGTTAAATTGGGTTTATCCATCTCTTTACGTTAGAGCCATCCTTTTATGGAATGCTAAATGATGTAAACGTCGGCAGTGACTCTAGGTTTATGCGTGTATAGTATATATTTCTCAATGGTTTAAACCAACAAAATAAGATTCTTTTTTTTTTTTAACCAAGTTTAAATACAAACCCATATCATTTTAAGGTAAGTGTATGCTATTCTATATATATGTGGCCTTATCAGTAGTGTCGAGCAAAAAAGGTTTTATAAGGACATAGTTGTCTGTACCAGAAACTATTTTGCAAATACATTAGACATGCGATTATCCTGAAAAGTCCCTTACTCCAATGAATTATATGTATTATATCAAAATAATCTTGTGATCTTATTTCTTAAGGACACACAACAAATAGTCGAATTCTATGGGAGCACACACGGGATAGTTATAACTGCATGCAGTGCACCTTCTCTGCTGCCTCTCGGGACCAGATGACTAAACATATTGAGGAACAACACAAGATCGCTCCTTCTGCCCGAATTCATGATGAAATGGGTAGAATATTTTATACTTTATACACGATTGATAGTTTGTCTGATCTGTATTATTTTATTGGGGTGTGTTCATTATTACTGTGGACAAACCCTTTTTCAGCTAAAGCTGGTCAAACATTGGCTATTTCCTATATAGGCTAAGATATTTGATTATTGCCCACCAATGTTCATTTACACACTTTCACCACAAAGTTTACTATAAGGCTGGGTACACACGGAGGGACTTTTTGTCCCAACAGAGCGTACCCAGCCTTAAAAAATAAATGTCAGTCTGTACTGAGCTTACCGTCGCTAAAAAAATGTCCGTCTGTCGCAGGAAATTCAGAGCAAACTATTGTGCGGTCACATAGGGAACTGCACAATCATTCGGAATTTTCCGACATGTCCATTTGTTTGGAATTTCACCAATTTTTTTTTTTTAAATTTAAAGTCATATATTTTTATATTTAAAAGGGCATGTCCGCCCTTTAAAACAAACTGGTAACTTTTCGGTTATCTGCCGACAAAACACAACTGCTATTTTTACTAGTTTAATACATGCATTTATAACCAGATACTTAAGGGTTTTTTTTGCCTTTCTGGCAAAGGTATCTGCTTCTTCCATTTGCCCAATGAGCTTTTTATAAGCTTGAGCATGTGAAGAGGAGACAGCAGGTAAAACAGCAGTCAATCATTGACTGTAATGTCATTTATGACAGCTTTGATTGACTGCATGTATGGACGGGCCAGCTTACTCTCTCAGAATGGGGACAATAATAACCCTGGTTAGTAATGCAGGTAATAAAGTGCTAAATATATCAGTTGGGGTTGTAGGCAGGTAACTGACAATTGATCAGTTTTTTTGTTTTAAGGGTGGACATGCCCTTTAATGTTGGTGTGCATGCGTGCCAATATTAGAGAAAGGAGGAGGGTCAGCAGGAGAGCTGTCCAAGCTGCAGCTATCAGGCTTGTGTGTACTATTGGCAGGTAGCTGTAATTGCTTATAGATTTAATTAAAATGATTAAAATCAGTTTAATGCCCCTTTTGATGTGTTGTTTATTTTATATTTCTATCCTTTTCTGACAGAATGTCTTTGTTCTTTTAGATTATGAAATTGATCTCCTTCCTTTCCAGTCCAAACTTCCACCAGAAATGGAACCCAAACTCTTCCAGCAACTGTAAACAACCTAATGTTTTTGCAGGGTGTAATAACACCACAAGTATTTATTGTGTGACGGTAGATCTAGGGTATAATACGGACTAGCTCTAACCAAAACATGTCTGTAATTCATAGGGGATCTCTTTAAGGTTGATCTACAATGAGCTTAGAAATCCTAAATTTTGCTATATGGTACTTTTTTTTTTTTTTTTTTTTTTTTTTTTTTACACTTTTGAATATTTTTAGAGATTGTCAGGCATGCCACCGAGAAGCCATTATAGAACATGTATTATACAATGTGGTTATCTTTGAGAAACAGGATAACCTTTTATTGACTTAAAGAAGAACTATACTGTATTTGCCATTTGTAAAATCCTTTTATACATTTAACAACAAAGGAGTTGGCATTGGTGCACAGAAAAGTATTTATTAGAAAGGTTCATGCATTTGTGAAAGTACTAAAAGGGGCCTTTATTAGACACAAATAGGATGTGTGTTCCCTTCTTCCAGCAGAGAGAATAAAAAAGTCATTTACAATGCAGATACTTTATTAAGCAATACATTGTAAGGTAAAAATGGTATGAATGGTTAAGATTCAAATTATCTGAATGCGCCAAATAAATGCAAAACGCTGTGTTTAGTCATCCATCTATAGAGCAGAATTGGCTGCCCTACTACTAAACAGTCGATTGTTGGACCTCAACTGGATTATCTTTCCTACTTTTACACTAAGGCTTTGTTCATATTAGGTCTGTTTTCCATTTCTGGACAGAAATACATGCATAAACCTTACTTACCTCCCTGGCATGTATCTGTAGTCCTTTTCCCAGGTTGTTGTCACCTCCTCACAAAGCTGTGTGAGCTTATGAGCTTGTGCATGCTTAAAGGAGACAACTGGGGGAATAGTATTCAGTCATTAGCTGTGATGTCATCTATCAGATCCATGGCTGACAGTTGACAAAAAAATGGATAACAACATCTGGCAAGATTTCAGGTTAGTCTTATATCTCCCAGACTGCTAAATGTTGCAATTTTGGGATTTGTAGGGTGAGTTACTTATATACAATTTTTTCATTTGAGAGGTGGACTTGCCCTTTAAGTGTATTTTTATATGAAAAGCTTAAAGGATAACTGTATTGCCTCAGTGCATTTTTTTTTTTAAACTGCTTTCAAAAGAGTAATGGTATGCAGCCCTCCCCATAAGTTTTTTTTCCTGATTTCGAGCTTCTCTGTGCCTTCAATTAGCCCCACTGTGAAGGGGGCATAACAATTCTGTCTGCCTGTAACTGTCACTCAAAACTAGCATGTGAGAAAACACTCCTCCACCCATCCTTGATCAGCTTGATTATGTTGGCTGTATTCCAGCAACCGAACAGTTCAAGTTTGTTTGACTGACAGAGGAGGAGGAGAGAGGTTGTAACAGACACTCCCACCAGCCAATGACAAGTGATGTTAATCATGGCCCTGGCCATCTGGGAGGCAGGCTTTAAGCACTCATCTTTGCTGTGTGATATCTAAAGGAAGACAGCACGGTTGTAAATGAGAGTAAGCGATTTCAGCTGCTGGAAGTGTGGTCATGTAATGGGGGAGATGTAGTTTTTTTGGGGGTATTGTTGTCCTTTAATATTCCATAAGGGAAAAATTATGTTTATGTACGTAATTCAAACCTAACTATTATGTTACATATGCTGCAAATTGCTCATTAGAAGCAGGTTACATTAAGCTGCAGCCATAGTGAATGGACTATTTAAAACAGCAGAAAGTTAGCCAGATTGACTTGTGTTATGTTACTCTGTGTTTGCAGTTTGTGCATGTTTATAACGCATGTATTTTTTAACACATTCATAAACATTCTGCTTACTATGGTCGCATTGATCGTTTGGGAAGAAATATTAGGGAAAACTTTCGGTAATTCTCGCTCTACCTAAATGTTTAAAAGTATAAACAAAGCAACAATGCAATCCAAAATTCTAGTATGGATTCATAAGTACAATTTAAAAGACAAGTTTAGTGGAAAATATTATTTTTATATTACACATAGCTAAGTAGCAGAGCTTACAATTAGCATGTAAATGAATGAAACCTAAGTTCTTCAATACAAAAAAAGAAACTTTATCCAAATGCAAATGAGAACAGTCCCAGGGATAGTAGTGTACATGAGTGGGGGAAACTTGGGGTGCATGCCTCTACATACTCATTGTAAGTTCCGTTGCTATTTACCATTTGGGAGATGGTTTATAGAGCGTGTTGGGCATCTGAGTTGTTCTTGATTTGAGGTTGTATTGATTTAGGCTACTTTCAGACGAATGGCAAATGCTGTTTGCTGAATTTTTCCTGGTGGTTATCAATAGAGAACCACTACATGCTGTGTTCATCTAGTGGCAAACATCTGAAACTCTGTTTACCCCTCGTGTGAAAGTAGCCTTAATTAATTTGGCTTGACAGAACAAGAATTTGGCTCTGTTTCTTCTTCTTCCCTTTTATTCTTCCTATTTTTTGGACTGTATCTCCTCCCACAGTTTTCAAGCTAGATACTCAAAATTATGTGAAAGTGCGATTGAATCACCTATGCGCAGGTGATTAGCTGCCTCTTTCACCTGTGAGCAGACTTGATTGCCTGTGTCACATGCGCAGGTTTTAAAATAGAACATGTTAGCACACATATGAAGGCCGAGCTCACACGTTGTGCACGCGATTTGTGTATGATGGTGCCTGCTTGTGCTGTGATCCCTGGCATCTTCAAGGATCAAAACCCATGACAATCGCACCAAAAATGGTGATTGTGTGTTCTCTGATCATCGGATTCTGGCGCAAAAGGCCCCAGCGCACCTAGTGTGGCCAGTCCAATTAGCCAACACTAGGATGTGCATTTTAAAATGCAATTGGATGCCCTGCTATTGTTAGTATTATGCTGCCATTTCAGGTCTTGCAGCAATCCTTTTTCTTTCCAGTATGCTTCCTTAATAACAACAATCTATTAAGCAACTGAATCTCCCCAAGGGGCCAAGACCATCATTTATACTAATGGGAGCCCTGCATAGAGAGAATCAATATCTCGGAAGTAGTTACTTATGGACAGACAAAATGCTGGATATGCAGCAAGGGACCTAATGTACAATGTTTGATGGCTGCAAGATGGTATTAATATTGTACAAAAATTTGTATTGTATTAAAAATTTCAGCATTAGAAAAGAAAACACTGCTAGAATTGAAACCCCAGACCTTGGCATCAAAAGAAATAGCCACAGTCCCTGTCCCTGGTCAGTATATTTATATTGCCATATTAAACAAATCTCCATACAGTCAATAGCGATTGCAATAAAAGGTGCATAGGTTTGCACATGATATCTAACTGCAGTGAACCTGTAAAAAGGTAACATCTAATTGTTTTTTGCTGATTTTTGCAATTGTTTGTACATCAGACCCCCAGTGTGATTTTGGGGACCAGAGTGGGCTCCATGTGTCCCATGTGATACTGCATGAGTCAGTCAAAGCAATTTTCAATAAAATGCTTTAAAACACTTAAATAATTAATTTCTTTATTGTTTAAACACTTATGAACTCCACCTTTGTGCCCAAATACCAATGAGAATGTGAACTAATCACTGTGCGACACATGCCATACCACTTATGCTAGAATAATAGAGGAAATCCTGCTGGAATCTTGCGCAACATGTATTTTTTAATACTTAACATGCTCAAAAACACCAGTAAGCAAACATTTGGGCAACAAATTCACAAAATTTTAAATCTTAACCTTTTCATGCTACTTATACCACAATATATTATTAAATTTATATGTAAATCCTTGTGGACTTTTTAATCTTTACTTAAATAAATACAATATGTGATGTATTTGGTATAGTGTGGTTTACTGTACATCCTTTTTGCGAGTCTGAGAACACACTATAATAATCATATTTATTAAGTTATAATATATAGTACCCTAATTCAGAATTCACTCTTCTGAGCTCTGTAGATTTTCATCTTTTAAAAAATGTTGAAATATATTTTTCTCCTAGAAAAAAAATCATCATTACGATCAACTGCTGAAAATCTATATCTCTGGTTATTTCTGGACTTATTAAACACAGTTTAATGAGTCTTCTCCAATAATAAACCTTCCTCCTAATATATTTTTGGCTGTATGTAGAACAAAAAGCACTATGAATCAATGGCCTGAAAACACTATATACTAAAATGAATTTGATCTCCTTGCTATTTTGGCAAAACTTTAAATTTTTAGCAGTATTCCCAGCATCTTTCTGCAATGCTGTCATTTATTATGTGAAGTAGGAGGAGTTGTACCCAGAGGGAACCCTTTGTATACTTATGATGCAACTATAACAAAACTTGGTATTATACAAAAATGGGTAGGGAAATATTAACAAGAGTAAGCTATCTATTGTTTTTTGTTTGTGATATCGCATAATATTTAACAGCATTTGTTGGTGTGGTGGGTGGTTTTTTTTTTGGTAAAATAAAACTTTTATCTTACTCTGTACTATGCTAGCATATATATCTCTAAAGTAAGCACTGTATTAAATAGTCTTTACTGGGATTGTTATTTAAGTTCTAATCTATTTATTGGTCTGCAATATTACTTTTTATATAGTATATTGCTCTGCATTGGTAAAAATATGCTGCAGCACAGTATTACTGTTTTGGGTGTAATATTCACAGCTGAAGCCATGAACAGAAATTATTTAAAAAGTGAAAACTCATTTTAATCAACAGTTTCAAGCAGACACTACAACCTTACCTCCCAGCGTTTTTGCATTTTTAGGACAACTGCCTGTCCCAGTTATTCCTATCTGCAGTAAGGAATATTTTCTCCCCATAAGACCTTTTTTTGCCATCCTCTGGATTAACTGTTAGGCTGAGGCAACTCTATGCCTGTTAGAAAAGCATTTGCGCATGCGCGCACATTTTCCCATGCAATGTGGTCCATTTGTGCTGCGATCCACGTAATGGGAGCGCATTCAATTCGCAAAAAAATGCTGACTGAATGCGTCGTTAGGTGGATTGCAGCGCAAAGCACCTAGTGTGTGCTCCTTAACACGTGATTGGATCGCTGTGGCCTAGCCCTTAGGCCCATATTTTAGGAAGAGTAAGGCTGAGGCCACACTATGGCAGAAGGCAGCATTCAAGAAAAGTGCACATGGACATTTCATGTGCCTTATCTGTTTATGATGTGATTTGCCCAATTTACCTAATTTACCTTTATCTGAGCGTACGCGATTCGCAAATATTGCTGCGCTCTGGAAAAAGGGTGCAGCACATGCAATGTGACTACCCTAAGTGACATGCTCTGCGACTCTCACACTAATGGGTCGCAGGCGTGACTGTTAGTGTGTGAGAATGCGGCAGTGTATCCTAGCCTAGTTTAACACCTAGGCTAGGATACACCTGTCAATCCTCAAAATTATGTTTCTTGTACAGGTGGAAAATCACACTAATGCTGGGAACACACACTACAGATTTCTGAAAGATGACAGACAGGATCTAAGTTTTAGTTATTCTTGAAGCAGTGTCTGATAAAATTCCATCCATTATTTTACATTGTATTACAGCAGGATTCAAATTTAGATGAAATGCTATACAAATTATTTATAGAACAAACAAGAAAAGAGATGATCAATGCACATTCCTGGGCCCAATATACTATCATAATATCTGTGTTAGTGCAAACAGTAAAAACATGTTCTAAAGCTAGCTTTATAACTTTAAAATCTTCCCAGAAATAGACTTACCCACCTTCATTCCCTTGAATCTCAGCCAGTCAGCTGCTGGTCCGGTCCGTTCCGTTCCTGGAGTAGCAATAGACGAAGAGGACAAGGGAACAAAGGTGGATCTGTCTATTTCCATTGTATGTTGGCTGTAACAATTTTGTTACAAAGATGGGAGGCTTGATCATCGCTCTAGACAATGATTTAGATGATCTCAGTATCCACTTCCTGTGGAAATGTTGAAGCCTGTGAAAGTATCAAATAGTAAAACTAGAAAGAAGTTTAAAGGTTCCTACCTTTAATCTGAGTCATCAACCACCTCTCTACATGCTTAAGGAATAAATCGCTATATCATTGCAGGTTCCATCACACACCAGAATTAAATCACAAATGTTTTATTAAATCGACGTTTCGAAGTCAACACAACTCCTTTTATCAAGGATGCGTGTTATGCCCTCATTATCACAATTACAATGAGCAGATGCTCCAGTGGATTTCAAGTGTGCTATTTGCAATTGGAATCTTGCTGTCAATGCTCAAGATGTGATACAAAGGGGGGGGGATTCCAGACACCAGTAATCCCTCTAAAATGCTACTGAAACATTTCCAAATGTTTATTCATACAATACCAGAGGTAATAGTTTACCGCAATGGTATTGTATGGGCGATCGTAGAATTAGGATTGCAATCGTAAATCTACAATAGAGTGCCTGGTCAGGTAACCCACATTTAGTTTGAATTGGTTGAAGGTTGGATTAAGGTAAAGAGAACCGCAGGTCGGGTAGAATAATTCCAGTCTAAAAAAAAAACAACTTTCCCCTGTCTGTGAAGAGACCCCATACAATCATTCGGCCAACTGACCTTTCAGGGTTTCATTGAATGTATGGCGGCTCAACGAAAGCCGACCGTTCCTTCATCGAAATTGGAAGAAAGCATGATCGGATGTGGCTGCTTTTGCCGCAACAGAGTTTTTTTCTCCTGGCCAACCGGAAGCCTCAATCGGTCAGGAAGAACTGTATGGTGCGTACCCACCTTTACCTTGTTTTTGGCTGGGTAAATATTAAATTATCTACAGCTCTAATGCACTTAGAATGTTATACAGGATGCCATTTTAAAAAGAAATACAGGCTAACTTTAAAGGAGAACTAAACCCAATTTTTTATATTCCAGAATCTGAAAACAACCCCCCTAAAAACACCAATAAGCTATAAAATCCCACTTCAGTAAATTATACTAAAGTAAATGTAAGCCTGTTAAGAACTGGATGAAGTAGCTGTGTGTATGTGCAGTGTCAGACCACACCTCCTGACCTCAGTCACATGCTTCCTTGCTTTATCTGTCCTGTAAAATGATTAGCTAGAGATTATTAATGGGTGTGACCAACTGTAACAAGTTTCTGCCATAGCTAAGGACTGAGCATGTGCAGAACATAATGGTCGTTGACCAAACTGTCGGATACTAGAATGCTGAGAAGTAAAGCACAAACCATATGTTATTTAGGTAAATTTCCCAGCGCCTGTATCAAAATGAGAGGTAAGACACAGATTAATGGTTTTATATCAAGGTGTCCTGACCTGTTCAGTTTTGTTCTGTGGCTTTAGTTGCCCTTTAACTCTTGTAGTGGTGGGTATATTTTGCAGAGATCACTGGGTAAAAAAGCAGTTAATGCCATGCCTGCCTCACCCCCTAGCTATGTGATTTTCTGTAGTGAAGGCCACCCCCAAGTTAGATTAGTTTTAAAAAAAAAAGCAGAAAAATACTTTATGTCCCTCCGGCGCTCTGCATTGCCACTGCCATGTCTGTGATTGGTTGCTGGTCCAGCCCAATTGCAGCTTCCAGCAAAGAGATGGCCAGGCAGAAACAGCCGTGGAAGCGAAGGACTAAGTATGTTTGCGCTGCTTTTTTTTTACTAATCTATCTTGGCGGTTTGGGGTGGGCAGCGGTGACCTACAATATATATATATATATACTAAACTAGCAAAAGTGTGCCCGTTGGTGCACAGTGGGAATTATGTGGGTGTATGTTTAGCTATATGTGGATACAGATGATATAAAATATTTATACACCCTACTATAAAAAATTAGTGTCACATCCCCTAAATGAATATTTTACACAATATACAGAGGCAGAAGGAACCTATTTGGTGTACCAGAGGGGACCCCCCAATAAGTAAAAAGCTATGGCAAGCAAGCATCCCAACCATTAATAGTGGCTGCCAATTCAAATTGTTTTAGCAAATCCGTCAACTCCCTAGTTACCCCATCAAATGGATCAGGTTTAAAAATAGGATTGGCAATTGAGCCAATTGGTAGAGCTACTTAGTCTAATGGGGTATTTCATCTGCAGGTACAAGGACAGGAGGATTTTAATCAGTAGCAGCCTCCATAGCTTAATACAGAGAACAAATATACAGAGAAAACGGAGAATAAATGGTATTACTAGTACCGCTGCCACCAATTTGTACCAGATCACTGCTTTATGGAATGATTATGGGTAGCATGGCAAACAGTGGGTTACTCTGGTGCACTTACTTTCTTTAAACAAGATAAACCAGTTTTAGTTACATTTAACATTAAGTATTGCAATGACTTAAAACATAACGTGCAGTAAAGGAATAGTCCCTGCCTATGGTGCACCACTTTAAATATTGACCAGGCCTGTATATTGTGTGTCCTTGTAAGTTGGTGTACACTTATCTGTTGCCTCAGAGTTTGTATCCAATAAGGTAAATTGTCTTTCAAATAATCTATCCTGCCAACAGGTGGCAACAGAATCTTATACAAAGGATCTGGTGTTGCAGTCAATCATCTGAGTAAAGCTGGGTACACACAATGAGAAATTATCGCATCCGAATGCGGCCATGTCCGTCCGACTGTTCATCTGAATCAGACGAAAGGACGATCGGACATGGTGGAAAACCTTGTCCGATCATGCGGTCCTCTGTGGACTGCACGATCGGTCGCGGTAACTGTCAGACGCGGCTGCTTTTGCCGCGACCGACAGTCCTTCCTCCTGGCCGACCGGTCGAAAGTATCGGTCGGTCAGGAGGAAAGATCCCTAGGTGTGTACCTAGCTTAAGGGATCACAACAAACAGATCAGTCCCATCACCACCCACTTCTATCTACTTTCACTTTCTCTCCTCCTAGCCATAGAGAGCAGGGATGTCTTGTCTTTTATTACTCACTGATACCACCTGCAGGCTGGATGTGATATATAAGGAGCCTTGGTGTATATGTCTATTACAATACATATAACTCCCTGCGTAGCAGACAAATACTTTTTTTGGATTGGCTAAGACTGCCACATCATTGGATGTTATACCGACACTACTTACTATCAGTCTTCACATGCAGCAGACCTAGGGGTGTGGTTAAAGCTCCCATTTTAAAATAGGGATCTCAGCTCTGTAAGTTTATATATTTTGTCTTGTACCTTATACAACTCAGTGCTATCCTTTATATACATGTATTGATGGTCATTTGAATGGTAATAGTGAGATTACACACATACACCTTTCCTATATCTAATATACTATACCCCCCACCTTGTTGATAGCTCCTAAAAACTTTATGCATTGTCCTATGAAGATCTAAATATATTTATTTAAGGGATAAATTGTCATCCACTAACAATACTCACCTCCAAATTATTAACAGAACCCTGTGGCACCCCACTTTCGTCCTTCTCGATGAAGGCCCCATTAACTACACCCTGCATCCAGTCAATTTTTTTTATACAAGCACATATGTGCTACACCAGCCCAACAGTCTCCCATAGGCAGATCTATCAAAAGCCTTAGCAAAATCCAAGTATACCACATTGTTTTTTATATCCCCCATATTACAACTTCCCAGGCTGCTTATAATGGATGCAATTGCATATTCTCAGACATTGCAGTAGATTTAAGGCGCCCATACATTAGAACTCCCCTTTCCAACAATTCAGGGAGCGCCTTTGCCTTTTTTCGTGGCCGACATACAATTGCAAAATAAATGGGCCAGATGGAACATCACTAAAAACAGTAAAGGCTGTTCCTAAGAAAACCGATTGAACATCATGGAATCGGTTGGGAGAGTTCTAATGTACAGGCACCTTAAAGGGTCACTAAACTCGCTCAAACAAGTTTAGATTTTTTAAAACTACAATTTGAGACAAGTAAGATGGTGGTATTCCCATATTTATCTGTGCTTGCTTGGTCATTAAATTATTAATGTTTAGTGAGTTTTCCTAATTCCCCCCAACCTCCCTTACTCACTGCCTTCTTGCAGTGTCTGTGATACTTAAGTTCTAAACAGCCTCACCGTGGACACTTCTCTGCTTACACATCTACTCCTCCCCCACCACCTTCTCTGTTGATTCTCTTGTTGCATAAAGTTTGCTGGCAGGCAGCAAAAATTCCTAGTAAGAGGGTCATATATAGGGCACATATTACAATTACTGCTCCTTGAGTGACAGGTCTATCCCTGTAAATGATGTGATTAAAATGATAATTTCTCAGGATATACAGCTCAGATTTAAAATTCAAAAAACTTTTTGTAGTGGGATCTTGCTGTATCAAAATGCATGAATTTTAAAAAAGGTTAATTTTGCCACCTACCGTGGGAGTGCCCATCTCCGCAGCAGTTCTGGTTACAGGTTGTTCAATTTATAGTTTATAGTATTTGAGGTTGACTAAAGTCATATGTCCATCCAGTCCAACCCATTTAGCAATATCCTCATTTCCTGCCTAACTGTTGATCCAGAGGAAGGCAAAAAAAAAAAAACAACCAAATTTATGAAGGGGGAAAAAATTCCTTCCTGACTCCAAGTGGCAATCGGAAATCCAGCTTTTTTTTTAAACAGACCAATGAACCTGCCATAACGTTCCACTGGAAGACAGTTCCATAGCTTTACCGTTCTCACAGTGAAAAACCCTTTCCGAACTTGAAGCCTAAACCTTTTTTCTTCAAGTCTTAAGGGATGTCCACGTGTCCTTTGACATGTTCTATTGGTGAACAATGCCCCAGATAGTTTATTGTATGGCCCGTTAATGTATTTATACACAGTAATCATATCCCCACGCAAGCGCCTTTTCTCCAGCGTACATAATTGTTACTTTTCCAGTCTCTCTTCATATTCAAGCTCCCCTAATCCCCTTATTAATTTAGTTGCCCTTCTCTGAACCCTTTCCATTTCAAAGATGTCCTTTTTGTACACAGGATTCCAAAATTGCACTGCATATTCCAAATGAGGCCTTACCAATGCTTTGTAAAGAGGGAGAATTACATTTTCCTCCCTTGAATCCATACCTCTCTTTATACAAGACAATACCATGCTGGCCCTGGCTGTTGCCGCCTGGCACTGCTTGCTACCTTTAAGTTTGTTATCCACAAAAACTGCAAGATCCCTTTCCAACAGGGATTCACTTAACACAGAGCCAGCACAGGGTTCTGTGCTGGGGCCGCTTCTATTTAATCTATTTATTAATGATTTGGAAGTGGGTATTGTCAGCAAGGTTTCTGTGTTTGCTGACGACACAAAACTTTGTCGACCATTAAAAACTTCAGAGGATGTGCAATCGTTGCAAGAGGATCTAGATAGATTGTCACATTGGGCTGCTAAGTGGCAGATGAAATTCAATGTTGATAAATGTAAGGTGATGCATTTTGGACTTAAAAATACTTGTGCTACTTATACTATAAATGGCTCTGTGTTAAGTGAATCCCTGTTGGAAAGGGATCTTGGAGTTTTGGTGGATAACAAACTCTCTCCTGGCTCCTGTGTGTTCTATTGAAGAACGGAAGGTAAGGCACAGCTCCTTTACCTCCCGTTCTTCAATAGAAATGTATTCAAAAAACTTACAAAAACCAGTGGAGATACCCTTTAATATTAACCTTCTTTAGTTCTTTCTGTACCATATCCTCGGTTAACCAAAGTGCACTTGAATCTTTTATACCATTATTGCTACTATACTCTATGATATCTGTACTTGGATCTATAGTGTATATAGAGGAAAAAAATTATTCAAGACATTTGCTTTATCGCCATCCTCCGTAACTAACTTATCCCCATGAATTAATGGGGCCACATTCTCAGTCCTCATCTTCTTACTACTGATATACTTAAAAAATGTTTTAGGCTTAGTGATGCTTTGTTCAGCTATCCTAACTTCATTATTAATTTTAGCTAGTTTGATTGCTTTCTTATACTCCTTGTTAGTTTTTATAATCCCTAAAGGCCCTTTCCATTCCTTCGGCCTTAAAGGTTTTCTTCCTTTCCATTTGCCTCTTTACATCAGAATTCAGCCACACGGGCGCAGATTTTTTTTTTTTACATTTATTTCCTAAGGGTATAAATTTAGATGTGAACTCGCTCAAAAGCCCCTTGAACACAGTCCACTTCTGTTCAGTACATTTATCTGATAATACGTTATCCCAGTTGACATTCTGAAGAGCTGCTTTTAACCTAGGAAAATTTGCTTTCCTGAAATTAAATGTCTGTTAACCCAGCGCACTTTTCCTTTCGATAACAAAGTCCAAACGCCACTATTTCATGGTCACTATTCCTCCAGTTACCTTTATATCTATTATGCGCTCCACAATGTTAGATATTACCAGATCCAACAGCTCCTTTTCTAGTTGGAACCTCAACCACCTGTAAGAAAATTATCCTGCAGCAAATTCAGGAACTCATCGCCTTTTTCTGTGATGGCAGTTCCACCACACCAATCAATATCAGGGTAATTGAAGTCCCCCATAATGAGCACACTCCCCAAACTTGCAGCCCTTGCCAACTGCATATGAAGTTGACTCACCTCTCTGCTAGCATTTGGCGGCTTATAGCAGACACCAACAATGACATTACCCCCTTTCCTGTTGCCTAATTCCACCCATATTGCCTCCACTTTATCATCCATATCACCAGTTCTCTTCTTTTAAATTTGGCTTCAATTCTTTTTAACATAAACATACTCCTCCCCCTTTCCTTTTCTCTATCCTGCCTAAACAAGGCATATCTTATATTTACAGCCCAGTCGTGAGAACTGTTCAACCACGTTTCTGCTATACCTATTACATCATACTTTTCATTCAATGCCATCATTTCCAATTCACCCATTTTGTCAGCCAGGCTTCTCGCATTTGCAAACATACATTTTAGATTATGATCCTGTAATTTATTTGTACACTTTAATACACATGCCTCCCTACCCCCTATGCTAGACCCACCCCCCTTACCGCCCACCACTGACCTATCTACACCCTGCTTTCCTCCTGGGCTATCTATCCCAGTGAGACTGCTAATACCCTCCCCCCCAAACCTAGTTTAAAATCTCCTCCAACCCCCTAGCCATCTTCTCCCCTAAAACAGCTGCATCAGTGAGGTGCAACCCGTCCCTACTAAAGAGCCTGTAGCCGACAGCAAAGTCTGCCCAGTTCTCAATAAACCCAAACCCTTCTTCCTTACACCACTCTTAGCCACGCATTAATGCTCCTAAGCTCCTGCTGTCTTCCTGGCTTAGCACGTGGCTGCGGTAGTATTTCTGAAAACACTACCCTGGAGGACCTTGCTTTTAACTTGGCCCCTAGCTCTCGGAAATCATGTTTAAGGACCTCACCTCCTCCTCTAACTTTGTTATTGGCACCAATGTGAACCAAGACTGCCAGGTCACACCCGGCCCCACCCAATAATCTGTCTACACGATCCACCACATGCCAAACCCTAGCACCAGGCAGGCAACACAGTTCGGCATGTAGGGTCTTGGCAGCAGATTACCCTATCTACCTTCCTTATAATGGAGTCCCCTACCACCACCTGCCTTGCATTCCTGACCCTTCGTTCCTCCTCCTTTGTATCAGAGATGGCAGTCCCCTGGGTGCTCAAGAATCTAGCCCCCTCCATACATGCTAATTCCGAGGTGTCCTCCTCCACTTCATTACCTAAGGCGGCAAATCTGTTGGGATGGACAATCTGGGAAGAAGCCCCCCTACTCTTCTGTCCCCCACTTCCCCTAGTAACCCTAACTACCTCCTTCAACCTTTCCTGTCCCTCTTCCACCCACCTCTATCCTGGCCCCAGCCAGTGCCTGCTGACCCCAGTTCTGCCAATCCCCGCAATGCTGTCCCCTTACTCTCCACCTCAGCTTCCAAACGGGCAACCCACACACCTGACAGACATAGGTTCCCTGGAACGTCTGCTCCAGGTTCCTATACATGTGGCACGATGCACATTGCATGGTACCGACAAAACTGTCCCTTCTAATACACACCAACACAGTGACGCACAAACCTTGTTTAATTGCCCTTCTTGTTTCAATGTCCTTGAGATCAAGGTTCACTAGTTTGTTTCACTCACAGGAAACTTCCTTTTGTTAGGTCCAAACCACAGGCCCAACAACTGTGAATCCTATTTAACTAATAGGCCCCAACCCCCACACCAATTAGTGCAAGAGTTTTGCACATCTATTTATTGACAGTAGTCATATGGAAGTTGTCTTAATCTCCGTACACACGTACAGGTGTTAGCAGGGACCCCCCGACTCATGCAACCATCTGATTAGTGTGTATGCATTCGGACAAGGGTTGCTCATCAACCCGCCATGGTGGAACAAACGAACAGACAGCACACACGCCACTACCTGCCAAAACAGTTGTGCGCAATTCCATGGCCCATTGCCAACATCGTAGGAGTATTTAGAGGGGATACTGAGCAAACAATTCCTGGATTAAAGGCATGAAATACCTCAGTAAATGCTATTAACATGTATTCATTGATTAAAGGACAATTATATTTCCCTTCAGATCCACACCTAAAAAGTACCAGGTGAGGACCTCAACCTCTTGGTTCACACCTTTGGGTACGTCACAGATCTTATTCATCAAGAGTTCTTCACTGCACCACTCCGCTCATCCTCTAAGTGGTACACACCAACAACTGTCACGGCAATAGTGGTTGAACAGACCGTTTATAGCGACCAACCGTGCGGTCCATAGAGGACTGCACGATCGGCCGTGGTTTTCCCCACCATGTCTGATTTGGACAAATTGTCAGTCACTGACAAATTCGTGTGATCATTTTGGCCCAATCGACCAACACACTGAACTGTCAACTGGACCAAAACATTGCATCGTGTGTACCAGCCTTAAGACTTCTGTCATTCCCAGTGCACAATGAGGCCCAACAGCCACTTCTTGCAAAGTGCATCTTTTTAGCTACGCTGAGGACTGCAGACAGAAGAATAAATGCAAGACGGCCATTGGGGGAACCAATTAGATGTGCAATGTACCCAGGGGTGAGGATCTAGTAGTTTAGGTCCTCCCCCTAGTTACTATTCATTTGTGGAAGGAGATTGAGTATAATAGTCCTGATAAGCCGCAACACTTTTCAGTATACTATTTAAGTGGATTTTTGTTCAACCCTACACAATTTGATGGGCAAGCAGAAACAAGATACTGTAGCAAATAGCAACTACAAAATGAAAGACATTTATGCAAGCCCTTTAAATAATTGGTCATTCCTTACAGGTATGCAACCTACCACATACAGCAGTATCAAATTGTGTCAACTGGCATTAATAAATGCTGGCATTCATTTCAGTGAATACACATTAAATCATATATAAAAATCCCAAAATATTTTATTAAAAGGCTTATTCAAATTATGTAACAACTAAATACAAAATGAATTGTGGGAGATGATTTTAATGGGTCATAAAGGGATTTCCTTTTCATTTCAACCCAGAGAAGAGCCCCCTCCTCACCCTAAGACAATATAAAGGTTAAACTGGCTGCAGACTGGCAGCAATACATTTTTGAACAAATTAAAGTTGCTTTACTCATTACAACTGAATTTTGATCATAAGTATTTTGTAATTATATACATGGCAATAGCAAGCTCTGAGGGAAAATGTCAAAGCTGGGGGGAAAGCCCTGTAAATTTGGTCATCAGCACTACTTATTGCCAACATACGCATAATAATCCATGTAGTTACATTGGTAAATACAGCAGGACACTTAAGGCAGACGTCTAAACACGGGAAATCAAGAGTGGGAGGGAGACTGTCTTTGGAATCACTCAAACTTATTAAACACCCATGCACCATTCACAGATCAGAGGAACCCGAGAATTTTCACAGAAAATTCCACGGTTTAAAACAAACAAACCTAGAGTCTGAATCCGCGAATAGCCCCAGGTGGCCATCTTTTATAAATAAAGCGGCAAAGAAAAAGAAACCTCACTCAGACCAGCACAGAAATAACATCTCGTCGCGCAACCCTAGAACATCTACACACAAAAGAAAATATATATATATAAATGAACAGGCCAACCAATCTCAGTATGCACAGTAGCCCAGAGGCTAACATAGCCAAATGCACACATACACTGGTGGCCAGCCCAGACAGTCCATAAAAAAGATCCAGTAGCTCTTGGGTCTTATTCATCATCATCTTCCTCATCAAAGTCATCTTCATCACCTTCATCCTCCAAATCTCTTTTTCTCTTTTCTCCTTGGGGTGCATCTATTTTATTGTAAGGGGGGAAAAAAAAAAAGTTAAAAAACCTTCTGCACAATGAGATCCAGTTTTATGCCAAGGCCACAATAAGCCAGATGGCAACACATGAAAAACACGTTCAGTTTGCACTGTGATCTGCAAAATAAAATTAAAATGAACTCTGAAAACCAACTGCAATAGTCAGCACATGAGACTGAATGACAGTTATCCACAATTAGCAATGTATGTGTTGCACTGGATTCAAAAGTAACTTAAGATGTTGCAATTTCTCTGGTGTTGACAAATTACACTTACCATCTTCTTCATCTTCATCCTCCTCCTCCTCTTCCTCTCCTTCCTGCAAAAACGTAAAAATCTTAAATTAATGTGGAAGACAATATTGGTTCTAATAAGCCACACACTTAAAGCTTAAATTACAGGGTTTGTTTTTATAACAAAGATTCATTGAATGATAATCATGATTGTGTGGGCTGACAACAAGTTTAACCAACAATAGTGCCTCTTAAGTCAAAACGGAGGTTACAACGCATGGACTCTGCAATATTCAGCCATATTTATAGTAACTGATCCATTGTAGTCCATTCCACCACAATGCTTTTATTTGTAATACCACTGATAGACAATGTAAGCGACAGAGCTTTGTATGATCCAAACAAGACCACAACCGAATTAGTCATTTAACTGGTTAATATAGGCTGCTTCCCCTTGCTTACCTCATCTTCACCTTCTTCATCCTCTTCCTCATCATCAAGCTCATCTTCAAATTCTTCTTCATCATCTTCATCATCTGCAATAAGTTAACCTTTATTATTGCTTCCATTAGACATGCATATCTCAAGAAACTAGACAGTTCTAGTTTACTGGAAAGCAGATTACTATTCACAGCATTTAGGGCAGTCTACTAAAAGGCTAGTGATAATATAAGCCGAAAACGAAGTTTGTTTCAACTAGAACACACCTTCCCCATTCTCTTCCAATTCATCAGCCTCTGGATCAGAATCTGGAGCCTCTTTGTCCTCTTCATCAAAGCCATCTAGAAAGGTGAGCTGGGGTAATAGCTCAAAAACACTCTCCCGGTAGTTTGTTAGCATTGTCACCTCACAGTTAAACAGGTCCAGACTAGTTAGGTGAGGTAGTTTCTTCTGCAAATGGAAAAAAAAGTCTTTTTTTCAGGACTTCCTTGCAGATTAGCATTTCACTGCAAAGCTCAAATCTCAAAGGAAAACTCCTTCGAAAATCCACCTCCAACCATGAATAGTAACCCAGGGTGAGCCCATTTAACTTTAAAGGGCATGTCCACCCCCAAAACTATAATCCCCCCAACTACTGGCCCCATCATGTAGTGTAGTTTAATCCTTACCTCACATCCCAGCTCCATAGGGTTCTCCTGTAGTCCCCCCCAAAGTCTCAAAAACTGCCCACCAGGAGGCTAGCAGGTCCATATAGGACACTGCCTGCTACCTGGCCTCCCGGAGATCACTGCCATGCGTACTGCAGCCCTTCTACCCCCTCCCTCCCGATCTGCTATCCCTCCCCCTAACATAAAACCCCTTCATGGCAGCCTTCCCCCATGTCCCCCAGCCCCAACCGCATAAATTTTATTTTTAGAAAGCTCCCCAATCTTTTACTTACCTCTCCGCTTTTCTACGCAGAAGTGAGCTGCCGGCTGCCGGTCCCGCCCCTCTGCTTGCATTTCCTCGCAAGCAGAGGGCCGGGAGCGCGGCGCAGGAAAGAGGGGAGGTAAGTAGAGTTTGGGGGGCTTAAAAAAAAAATAAATGCGGTTGGGGCTGGGAGCCCAGGAGGAAGAACATATTAAAAATTTTATTTCAGGGTGGACACACTCTTTAATATCAAGAGCTAATGGGGAAAAAAGTTGTGCTTGTATGGGCACTTTGTTCTGCTCTCTATTCAGCACATGCCTTTACCAATAGGAAGGCATGCTCTGCAAAAAAACAATTATTCCCATTTCAAAAACAGATACAGAACAAGGCAGCACAGCAAGAACAACTTTCTGCATATTAGGTCTAGTTATTGAAGATAAACTGGAAGGGGTGTCTTCAGTCCAACATAGCAGTTTTCATGCTATAATGGTTATTTGAACAGAAGTTTCCATTTTATATACTATACCTACTTATGGGATTCAAACTCATCCTAAACTAAAGCTGGGTACACAGTACAGATTTCTGAAAGATGATAGACAGGATCTGCAAGATCCTGTCTGCCATCTTTCAAAGATCTGCATACACAGTCCCGAGCGTTCTCCCTATGATCATAGGGAGAACGCTCGGGACTGTTTCCATTGGCCACACTAGTCTCCTCTATAGGGAGTCTAGCGCAACCAATGGAAATTCTGTCTTTCCCGAACGAGGGTTCGGCCAACCCGAACGGGATTAGACGGTATCGGGGCTTTATCGTTGCTGTGTGCACCCAGCTTAAAGCCCACAGTCTGCCAATCTAAGTTGCATCTACTTTATACAACTATACACATTTATTAAAATTCACTATAGCTAGCACAGAAGCTTCCTAATCAAGAGCCCCTCTTCCAGAAGTAAAATCTCTAAGCAGGGGTGAGGAAGTATTCGACAAACACAAAATTATAAACTGCAAAAAACTGTTTCACATGGGAACCAAACTACAGGGTTTCATTGATATTTATTGGACATGTAGCACAACATGTTTCAGACCATGCTGGTCTCATCAGGTGCATTTATGAAAGACCAGCAAGGTCTGAACATGTTGTGCTACATGTCCAATAAATATCACTGAAGCACTGTAGTTTGGTTCCCGAGTGAAACTATTTTTTGATTATTAAGTTACAGTATGGATGTACCCTCCCCACATGGTTAAGCAGATTTATTTGATGCCTGGGGAACATCCTTTGAGAGATTTTGAACCGTAAACCCTGCAGATGCAAACTAAAATGGCAAGTGATACAGCCATTAAATAAGCAGGTTAAGCCAAGTCCAAAAAAAAATAAAATTAAAGTCTGCTCAAACCTCACTTTTTTTACTCTGTTGTAAAGGATGTATATTAATAATAACTATATTACTTATAGTTCGGAATCTTAAGGTGACTGGTTACTTACAAGTGGTTCCAAGGTGTTAATGTCTTTAATTTTGTTTCCACTGAGATTCAAGTTTGTTAGATTTGGTGTCCTCTCTGCCAGTACCTCCAATCCTCCAGAGATGCGATTGTCACTAAGCTCCAGCTGTGGGCAAAAATGTTGAATTAAAAATGTGTTTTATGAAATCTGAAATTCTTATTAAAGATACTCAAGTTACATACCTTCTTTAATTTTGGTAGTTTTGGAAGGTTAGAGACAGACAACAAATTGATGTTTATCATACTGAGGAACTCCAAACTGTCGAATTCTGAAGTCAAACCAGTAATTTTGCCATCATCTGAACGACAGTTATCCAGAACCAGCTCCTTAACCTGTAAAAAAAACACAAAGTTACATGTGTACAGCACAAAGCAAACTACTGCATCTAAAAATAAAAAAAAAAAACTGATATGGTTAAAAAAAGTGTCAAACTGAAGTTAAAGGCTACAGTTTGAGGCTTGTAAAAGGCCACAGAAGTGGTTCCTCTGACTTTGTAGGAAGATATAAGTATGTGTATGGGCACCTTTAAACATTAAGGCAGACCTGAGCAAAGGTCATTCCAAAGCCACATCAAGCTCAGTGACCAACTTAAGAATGAAAACAAAGTTCTCCAGGCCGAATTATTGTATTGTGCGTACCTAGCTTTACACACAATATTAAGATCCAACAAACCAAGTAAAGGCCATTTTCATGCAAATTTCATGGGATTTAAGATAAAAGTCAAAATATTGGCATTAAAAAAACATTTGTTAATCTGAAGCAATAAAATTCTGGTTACACAATTTTCTTTACTAAATTAGTACCCAAAACAAATTAGCTCTAAACAAAAAAATTAAATATTCCCAAGAAAGCATGACCAGTTCATATTTCAACCTAGTCCAAATATCACATGTTCAATTTTGTCAATTTTGATTTGCCAATGTGCACAAGACCTTACATATAGGGACTGTTAAGTCAAATATTTAAGTAGCCCTGAGCAACTTTGTAGAAAGAAAAACCTTCTGGTGCAATTTTAAATACACTGCCAATTGCAACAAGTTTACTCTACTAGGGACTAGTGTCATCTTATTTTGGCTGATAAAACCATGAGCCACCACAACACTTCAATCTTGATTTGGATATTAATCTGCTATATTTTAGGGGGGCGGGAGCACATAATAAAGCTTCCCAACAGGTCATACTGTAGAGATTTATGCAGACCTGTAGAAGGTCAATCAGACCTTCTACATAACAATGTTGGGACAAGAAGCAGCATTTTATTACCCATGCACATTTTCCAACAGATATTGCTTTGTAATTAACATTACACCTATAAGATCTGCAAAGTAATTAGAGGGTTTTCTAGAGCCTAAGAGGCAAATCAAAATAAACTAGCACCTTTACAACAAATCAAGACTCAATATTAAAAAGCAGGAAATTTCGTATGATGAGAAAGCAGAATGTTAAGCAGTGTACACATGAACAGATATTTTGGGCTGACAAACTTCTGGAATCTGTTGGCCCAAAATATCTGCAGTAATGTGTCTGCATGGCAGAAAATTACAGCAGATCCATGTGGTCTATGGACTGCACAATCGGTCTTTCATAATGATCAGAAGTGGCTACATCTGAAAGGAGTGACTTTCGGCACAACCAGTCTGACAAATCAAGCAGTCAGCGCCAGGTCGAAAACAGCTTTCATTTGGTTGAATTATGGATACTTCCTAAAAGATGTATAAACTGAGGGCTGGTCAAATTCTGGAAGACATGCTGCAAACACCTACAAGTTTACTGTCAAAAAACTGAAGGTTTACTGACAAGTTAATGGTCTGACAAAAAGCATTTTAGAAGGATCCTTTTTTGACTTCTCTTAAGGGCTACAAAAGTGCAATTTAACCTTTTTACCACTTCAATGTTAACCCTGTTAACACTAACTGCTAAAGAACTGGAAACAGGTGATGAAGAAAAGTAATAGGGTGTAACAATGCAGTTAAGCCTGTATAATGAGATTCCTACTTCTTGGGGATAGGCGGATGCTTCATTAAACTTTGAATGCAAAGCACGAAAAAGTTCAGTTTTCCAAAGGCAAAAGTATGCAGTCATCTATGTAGAAATTAAAGTTTAATAACTTTCCTGTAAATTTACTTCAGCTGTTCAATCATGTAGTTTTAGCATTAATAAGACTAGTCAATGTGTAGCCTTCCACTCCAACTATCCATTCGCCGAAAAGCTTTCAATAGACATAAGAATGTAAAAAACTCGACAAGATTATGCAAACCATAATTTCTTCAAAACTGCATTTAAACATCCTTCTAGTCGTTTTTGGCATGTTCCAGTTCTTACAGGAGCCCAACACAATTAGAGTGTTAAGTGGCCAACTATTTTCCTCCCAAAAAAATATTAAAGCAAAAAAAAAAAAAAAAAAACATCTACAGCAAAACAAGGCTGACCATCAAAAACTGCAACTCCCAGCAAGGCTAGAGTGATTAGAACAGTAACACCAGGGCTCTTCCGGCATATGTTGACATAGGCCTAGTGCTTTCCTCATCCACATACTACTTTAACTACAATCCACATTTCTATTGAAAACATAACTGGGCAACCCCCCCCCCCCCCCCCCTACTGCTGCTTGCATCCAGAGTAGACTGATTATATATATATATTTATATTTTAAAAGGTTATCAAATAACTTAATAAAGTCTGAAAAAAAATTCCTACACAACAATCCAAAATGGCTGCCAGAAACTCCCTACATTGGAATATTTCAATAACAGCTTAGTCCAACATGTGCATTTAGGGGAAAGATTGGGTGTTGAGAACATATAGGGTCAATTTATGTATGAGTGACTATTATCCCTTGTGTTCCATAAAAACACAGATTAGACCTTTATATGTACTTCAACTCAAACTAAAAGGTGATCTCAAGCTTTCCAATTTTACGGTACTACCACAATATGCCAAGCCTGACCATTTAGCCTTCAAAACTGTGGCTATTAAGAGATTAAGTGCAGGATCCGGGCACATTATGCAACGTCCATTTAGCAATCTACAGAGAAGTGGTAAAACTTAACACATTAACAATCCTGTACATATACATGCTACACAACTTTACTGGGAAATTGGGGTAAAGCTCAGCGAGTCAGACCACTACATGGTCAAGCTTTGCCTATAGCGTTACAGGGACTTGCTGCCCTGTATATAACCATAAAGAACATTCCACCGACAATCCAGAACGGAGTGTTTGGGCCTTTATACAGATCTTATATCTAACAACAACAATGCCTTTAACAGTCCTGAAAAGATTCAGACCCCGCCCTCCCAAAGCCAGTTAGCCCTTTCAGGTCCCATTAAAATTTCCCTCTCCTAACAAGTTTTTTTTTTCCAGGGAAACCAAGATCCCCCCACACACACCGCCCAGGGCCCCCGCTATGGGATTTATAAGGTCCCAGCCAAGGTTGAGCTGATCGATATCAAATGTGAATGAGAGCCCCCCCCCCCCCCAAACTTGTGAAAATGAACTGGGCGGGAAGCGGTGCGGGCGGGATAGAACCTTCCCATCGCCTTGGTACACAGAATGATCACCATCCAACCCGCAGTAATAAGGGTTAATAATCCATTCACCAATCTAAATGGGGAGATAGTTCATTAAACCCAGGGAGAAGGAAAGCTGGGGCCACGTGTTTGTGGGACAGTAATGGCTGCATGGCTGGTTACGACACAGGATCACCGTACGGCCCTACAGGCTTTAAACTTAAAGGCCCTGTGTCGTGCACTGCACTTGTCGATGGCAGACCGTGTACCAGCCGGGTATGGGACTGTTAGGTTCGGGTTCACAGAGACGGGGGCGAAAGGATTAAACCAGCCACGTGTTCCCCTACCATCACCATCCAACCCACACAGACTGTGTTACCATTCCCACCACACTAACACTGGGGACATGGGATACCCGAACACTACAAACTGCTCCACACACCATTCACTGTACTTACATCGGAGGCTTTTCTGTTCCTAAGCTCCAGCATTAATCTCTTTTCCATTTCCATCGCGGGGTTAGTGGGAACGTTGCTTCTTAAAGAAAAGAAATCCAATCGGAACGTGAATCCCCAGGAACTGACCAAGAGCGGAGGTCGCTGCTCTCTCCTCTTTATATAGAACGGCGCCAAAGAAACAAAGGAGGGGTTTGGTTTTGGGGTGGGGAGAATAAAATGCTCCCTACTGACCTCCTCAGGGCAGATTGTGTTACTGCACCCGGGGCTGGTGAACAGTTGAAAGAGAGGGGACTGACTGCACGTGGGCATAAGCTTAGGGTTAGTTCACACTAGAAAAGCGTGTTGCGGTCCGTTTTTTTAACGTATTGGATTGACCCGGTCTGCTAAAAAAATATATACTGCTGCATGCATTTCTATCCAGAAACGGACGCGTTTTTATTAGGCCACTCTGCTGGGGGGTTTTTTGCGTTTGCGCATGTGTTTTTTTCGTATCATTGAAAACGCGGTAACGCACCAAAAACGCACATTTTCAGGTGCTTTGCGGTTGCGATTTTCTTTCCGCATTTTAAATCGCAATCGTATGCATTTTTCAATACTTAGTGGAAAATTGCATGCGCATACGCAACAAAATCGCACATGAAATCGCATGCGATTCCGTGTGCGATTGCGTATGCGTTGCAGTGTGGCCGTGCCATTTTGTGTTATGGAAACGCATGTATTAACGCACCAAAAATGGCGAACGCATGCATTTCCAAAACGCGAATGGACGCGCAGTCGCATGCGCATTGGAAACCACAGGAATTTTCACGTTCCCACGATTTCCATATTAGCAAAAAACGCGCTAGTGTGGCCTAGCCCAAAATGTGGACTGTCCATGTGGTCCGTTTTGCTTCATTTCTAGTGTGAACTTAGCCTTAATAGAAGATCCCAGGGGTGTAACTAGGAATCACTGGGACCCCCCAGCAAAACTATGATGGGGCCCCTATCTGTGCTTCATCCACAGTGGTTTTCTAGGAAGAGGCTATATCTGTCATAGGAAAAATAAGAAGATAGGGCCCCCCTTGGCTCCTGGGCCCCCTGTTGTTGCTCCCCTGTAGTTACGCCCCTGGAAGATCCCTATTATTATCTATTGTCCATTATAAAAATACAGTTGTGTAAAAAAAAAAAAAAAACATGCCAGTGCACTACCAACAGTTACATTTACAAGCTAATCAAGTCAATATGCTTGTGAAGGTTCTCATTCATCTAGGTCAACTGGACTTGAAGTGATCTAACTGAATACAACAGATATAATCAAGTCAATGTTCAGAGGATGAAAAGGAACATACATAAACAGGAAACCTCATAATATACTGCACAAGTTATTACAACCATAGACTGATAGACAATAAGATAGATTGATATATAGATATAGACAGACTGAATGACAGACAGATGGATTAATAGACAGCCACATAGATATATAGAAAGAGAGAGAGTAGATAAAGAGAGATCTATTTTTAGATTTATTAAAGAAATATAATTCTGTTAAGGGCTAGGCCACACTGCTGCGCTTCTTTTGTGTTTGCGCTTGCGTTTTTTCATATAACGCGTCAACTCACCGAAAATGCGCGTTTTCAGGGGCGTTGTGACTGCGCTTGCGATTTGTGTTTCGCATTTTAAATCGCAATTGCATGCGTTTTTCAATAGTTAAAAAATAGTTGCGCAAACGCAACGAAATCGCACATAAAATCGCATGCGATTGCGTTTGCTCTAAAAAAAAAATTCACTTTCACATATATCCAGGGGTCAAATCGCACAAGATACAATAATGAACCATAGAGAAAGCATATTCGCAGTCTTCAGCGAGAAGTGATAACTCGATTGTGTGGCTTATCACATAGATATTGTTGCAGGAGACACTTCACTGTAGACAAATGTGGGGGAGGAAAAATCACAGCTACTTATCCTGTGCCAGATTCAGTCACAGTCACCAGTGAAAACATTCCCATAGAGACAACTGAATCTTTCCCTTACAAGGTTTAACAGATGCAGGTTACATGTGCTGCACCAGGTTTCTAATTAAAAAAAATGAAAATACAGAACTCTCATTCTTTCTGACGTCCTTCTTACTGCCCCTCACATTGCTGCTCTTTATACACCACTTTGTTCAGACATGCATACCTTCTTGTCCCTCCATGACTGCAGACATTTCAAATGCTCACATGACGTTCTTCTCATTATACTGTCACCTCCCTCTTTATAGATTAATGTGTCTAAATGTGCATACTTTTTTACTTGAGTTTTACAAGTAACCTCTTGTTCTAGGTTAATAGGGAGGATTTGTTTAGCTCTGATAAGACATTTAATCTGTCCATCCTTATACCTCATTTTTACAAGATGGTAAAATGATGCAATCATGACTGAACTCACTCGTGGTGGTTTCTGGGTCCTTTAAATGTTTTGCTCCATCTTGACTCTATCAACTGTACAGTTGTCTTTCTTTTATCCTACAAACTTCCAAAATGTCTTTTTCTCATGTTGCTAATTACATTCGTGTCTATCTTTAGGACAGTCTGGAATCTGGACTTTGACCTTTTTGGCTGAATAAGAAAAAATGACCTTTAGGATGTTAAAGTTAAGCACCTTCTTTACTATTCCCATCCACATAGACATAAAGCAAATTGGATCACATTGTTTAGTCTTTGTTAATATTATATATGGAAGTTTATTTTTCTATATTTTGGATGAATTAGAGTTACTGTAGAAACTATTAAAATCAGTTGTAGGCATTTTTGTTCCTCCTCAGTCTGAAGCAAAAGTGTGTGCACCAGTGAATGGTATCTGAACTACTGTACAATACCTGACTAGACCTCTTCTTACACATGCTTTTTGTTGCAAGAATACTTTTTTAAAAAATTCCCCTGAACATGCTCAGTGGTTATATCCTATTGCACATGTAAAGGTTTGATTGGGTGTGGAAGGTGCATCCACTTCTAAAGGTTTGTACACACATATGCGATTGCGCATCCCGACTTGCGGCGCACGATGTGTACAAACTATCGTTTCGGCACATAATCGGCCCGTGTATGGGCCCTTTATCAGCCGAAATGGCCGGTCGTTCGGAGATCCGCCCGGTCGGTCAGGAAATGATCCCGACCGAACAGCCGTTTCGGCTGATAAAATGCCCATACATGGGTCGATTATCGGCTGAAACGAACGTTCGTACACATCGTGCGTCGCGGTCGGGACCCGCGATTGCATGTGTGTACGAACCTTAATTCATAGAGTTTCTGTGCAAAAAAAAAAAAAGGAAGTAAGAAGGGGATCAATGTAATAGGGTGCTGAGGTATGATACAGAAGCAAAAACGCAATAAGTCTCAAGCAACAAAGAAGCCAAAAATAATGTTTATGGCTAAAAACTGTTATAAAAGGGCACAGGTGGCTTATGTTCTATTTGGTACTACTGGGAAATGAGTCTGCCTCAAATTACAACAATTCACAGATTCTCTATTCTCTGTATAGGGAAAAAAATCATTCAGTATTCCACATATGGCACAATCATTATTGCCACCCTATAATAAACTATGATATTATTGCCACCCTATAATAAACTATGATATTATTGCCACCCTATAATAAAGTACGATAAGAACAACATGAATGCACCAATCTTAGTTGTACTATATTGGGATATTCCAATAGTACGATCATTGGTCTGTGTATGGTCATTCATAAAAAGGTTCCCATACATTATTCGACATACCTCTCATGGTTACTGCAACATTTCAAAAACCAACTGGCCTGATCGTTATGCAATCAATTTTACAATACCTTTCAATACAGTTGGCAGGAAAAATTGCTGCTTTGCTAAATGTTACAACCGATTAAATTTTTATGTTGGATAAAGAGATCAAATCGATGTAATATCAAGCCGGTACATGGCTAGCATTAGTAGAAGATGAGGGTCCCAATCCACAAGTGTATTTTATGGTTTAGGAAAGTACAAAACCTTTCTAAGTTGTAAATATAGTTGTCCGCTCAAGATGGAGATCAACTAAGATAGAGTTGTTTTAGTGTTCAGTTATCCTTTACAATGTATTAAAAGAAATATTAAGAAGACTGCTTATATTAGATAGGTCATTACTACCTTTTATGTTATTCCATTAAAAGAGGAAATGTAAAAACATAAACATTGATTTGGTAGAAAACCAATACAGAATATGTTTGTGGTGACCAGTGACATCAGATTTCTAGCACAATGGGTACAATTTTGATTTAAGGGCTGTTGGGCAGGAAGAATTGTGGTATTAATAATATTTAGGTGCAACTAATTGCACTTTCTTTTGACCACACAATCCAACAAAACTTACTTTTTTTTATTGAGATGTCCGATAGAATTTTTGACAGGTTATAAATGGCATGCCCAAACCCCAAAATGATCTTTTATACCTGAGTATCCCCCCCCCTCCCAACACTAAAACCATTATACTAAAGGTTAGTACACATGTATGATGTGTGCACCGAGCCACAACCACAATGCATTCATGCGATGAACGTCCGCTTTGCTCAAGAATTTGGTCGGGGATCATTTGTCGAGCTGCCTGGTGGATTGACAAACGATCCCCGACCAAACGCATACACATGTGCAATTCTTGCCAGAAATGGCCATTCAACTCACGAATGCATTGTGGTCGGGGGGGTCATGCCTTGGTTCCAAATTGTACAAGTGCACGATCCTTAACAGACCACCCTTGATCAGCACCTTAATAGAGTAGAGATATTTTCCCCAGTCCCATTAATTCATGCTCTCCTGAGCTTTCACTGCTCCCCCCTCCTGCAAGTACAGTATTAAAAAAATTACATTTATTACATATCTGTTGTATTCAATTAGATCAACTGGACTTGAAATGTAGTTCTTGAATGTAGTTCTAGTTTCGCTAGTCATCCGACTGGCTTTCTCAATTTAGAATGACTTGTACAAGAATCTGTGGCAATTATGTACCCTGGAAAATCCCAATTAGCATATCACAGCCAGGTGTTAAGGGTGTGATTAGATAGTGGCTAAGAGGTGTTATAGGAACGCCCAGAGTAAGGTGTTAAAACAGCATTGTACATGGCAGACAGTTGGTGTCGAACCCCCCCACCTCTATTTAGGCTTGGTTTCTTTATTTTCACATAAATGGCCTCCTTAACACCTCTCTTGAACCAGTCACGTTCCTTCGCCAGTATGTTAACATTACAATCTTCAAAGGTATGTCCTTTATCCTTAAGATGCAGATACACGACTGAGTCCTGACCCGAGGAATTGGCTCTTCTGTGCTGGGCCATACGTTGATGCAGTTGATACATTTATTACAAATGCATTGCACAAAGCTATTCTAAGATCAGGTTTACTTTATTATTCTTTTCCTGCAGCACTGCACCATGTTGTTTCTAGAAGTGTACCTTTTATTGGGGGGGGGGGTGGAGAATATGCAATATTCAGCGTTATTCAATAAAAGTTCTTATCATATAAAATGGTGCTAATTTTGCCCCAACCAATCAGATATAAGCTTTCAAATGTTAAATAAAATCTGATTGGTTGGGGCAAAATTAGCACCATTTTAAACGATAAGAACTTATTGAATCTCCCTGATAGTGTCCTACAATCATCTTATCTGACCTATGTAGGAAATTTTAAGAAATGTACTTGCATTTCTCCACTGAATACAAAATTTATACTATTTAAATTGTTAAACAGAATTACTGCTGACTTTTTTTTTTTTATAGAAACTTCTGCCTATTGTAAATGTGTGAAGATTTCATTGTATCAGTCTCTCTCACCTATAGTAAAGCATGTGGATTGCTGTGTCTAGTCTGCTTTTATATGATTACTGTCTTTTTGTTTGAACCCTGTTGTATGGCTTTTTTGCAATTGAAAGATTTTTGTTTAGTTTTGTGTTTAAACACCTGAAGTAACAGAGTAAATGAATTAAATCCAAAAGAATTCAAAATTGAACATCACGTGAAACTAAATATATGCCACCATGTGTGCATTGTTCAGCATTTATATAATTTCATTTAAATTTTCATATATTTGGAAGATGTAAGAAAGTTAAAATCTTTTGAATACCATATTCTGTTTTAACTTGGTGAACTATTTATTTTGAAGCTTGAATTATATGCCTTAAGGCTTACAGTATATCACAGCCTCACAGGGGGGTATTTTCAGGAAATAGCCTGACACTCTTTCCAAGACATAACACCTGAAATCAACACCATGCCTAGACTGTTGAGTGAATTATCTCAAAGTAACATATTTGTGTGACTGATCATTTAAAACATATCTGGATGCATTTTTAAGCAAAGGAGATGGAAGCATGTTCCCAAAAAGTCAGTATTGCAGATAACAAATGATACAGCTTCTTAGACTGTCACCCTGCTAAATATACAGCTGTTATAATCTGTTATATGTGATATTTTAAGTCCTCAGAAGCAGCTGTTTGGGGGTAACCATTGTGCTACTGTTTTATTTGAAACAGATTATTTTTCATAAAGAATTGTACACTGAAAAAATTACTTTGTCTCATTTCAATTTATAATGAATACATGTAAGCAGCACTTATTCTGATGTTTTTGTGTTGCTTCATGACTACAATCCAGTACTTGTTTTGCTCAAGCTTAGCCCCTCAGTTCCCTAGCCGCCTGCCAGGCAATCTGACTCTCTGTGAGGGCAAGCATGCTCAGTAATCCCTATGTGGCCACATTAGGAGAGGGAATTTACCACCATGCAGTGGTGCAGTGGTGCAGTGGTGATCACATGATCATGCGCAACACAAGGTAGTGGACATAGTGGGGAATTAAACATACACTTTACATTAGCATGTAAAAGTGGTGCCTAGTCCTTAAACAAGAACTGGACCAACTTAAATTGATTGTATTTTATTTGTACGAAGTAGACCGGGGAAATCCTGACTAGCAAATTCAAGACCTCCATAGTTATGTAACATAGTCAGCCAAAGCATTTGTTTGTCAGTTGCTTTGGCAAACAATTATTTGATTTTGGTACTTTAGTGTTGAAAAACAGGGCCACAGCTTATTTCCAATTAGTAATGGTTTTAGCCATTTTGGTGCCCTAAGCAAGTCTCCCCTGGTGCCCCCTTCCCAACTAAAACTTCCCCCCAACCACCTTGTTGAATTAGTCTTTACATAGATTAGAAAACTCTGCCAAAATGATTATATTTTATTTTATAAACAGGGAGGCTACAGGAAACTAGATTGGTAACAGCTTCCTGCTGCCTCAGTACCCTAGTAGCTTGCCTAGGTTGCTTATACCTAGAAACTGCATTTTTTTCCAATACATTGGAGGTTTTCAGTTATGTAAAACTATGCACACAAGCTAAAAAATTGTTGGCTGAATTGGAGAGTAAATGACAGCTTTTTGCCAACAATCTAGTATGTGCGGTGGCTACCCAAGACATTGTTTAGCGATCAGTTCTGCTGGATTGCAAAACAACATTGGGGTGCCACGGGGGTCTTCCAGATGCTCCTGCTTCCCTTCCCTTTACATATATCAAATCAGGCTATTCAGCTACTGCCAAATAGTCTGTATGTAGATACAGATTGTTGGACTGATCATCTTTTGATTAGTCTTAAAGTCCAGCCCCAAAATGAAAACTTACATACAGGTAAATCACCTCCCAAAACCCTAAACGGTAATAGTTTGAAATCTGAAATATATAAGTCTAACCTGAAATCCTGCACAATGTCCTGTTTCCCGTTTCTGCTTCCTGTTTCTTCCAGTTAGCAACTGTCAGTTATGGATTTGACAGTTGACATCATAGCCAATAACTGAATGTTAATCCCCTGTCTGCCTCTTCTGAGCATGCCCAGGCTCAGTAGATGCTCAGTACGTTTCTAAATTGCTCCGTTTCCAGAAGCATCCAGAAGCATAGCAGGCATACAGTAATGAATTCATAGGACAAACTATGACATATCAACATATTTTAAAGAGGCTATTCTTTCTAAAAGATGTTATTATGAGGGTGGACTTGTGCTTTAACAATCTTAAAAATGTGTGTACATAGCCTTGTAGAAAGGACTATATAAAAAATGATTCTTAGGCTTCAGTTAAATCTGCAAATTGGAAGCATAATTTTTAAAGCTAGCCGCAAGCCTGAAAATATTTTTTTTTGTTCCTTCCCTTAGGTGCCCATTGGTAGAGGAATGGACTGATAATGGTTGCAGGTCTATAAAGCCTCTATGCACACCATCGATACTTTCAATGATTCAATCAAATCAATATAAAATATTAAGAAAGTTTTTCCATTTTTCCTGCTCAACAATATTGACCGATGACCCCATCTTCAAGTCCCCATCTCCCGCAGATTGAAGGTGAAATCTGCAAAAGATTGTCAGGCACATGGTGGGGAACTTCAATCAATTCTTCTGATCGTTTCAGCCAATGGGAAAAACATTTGCCTGTGTATTTTTTTTAGGGGTGGGGCTTTTAACAGAGCACATCATATCACAGACATACAAGGGCACACAAGGAAGTGTAAATTTACAAGCATATAACTTAAAATCAAGGGAAGCTAGAAACATCAACCAAGGCTTGTATGAGAGAGCTCTTTTAAACAAAGGGCACTTGAACAGAGATCACAGTTACACATTAATGTATTCAAAGTTCAGTATGTATTCTTTATGAATCTATTGGTGAAACTTGCAGAGTATGTTTATCATAGGCCACTGTACATGCTATTAAAAGAGTAGGCCTGGTACGTACCGACTAATATTTGGCTCCAATTGTCTCACATATTCTTGCATTTTGATTAGACAGAACACTTTAGGTCCTAAAAAACAGACTTCAGATCATTATAATAAATCAACAAATTTGTTATGGATAATATACAAATATAGTCTGCCTATGTGTACCAGGCCTTAAAGGGGCAGTTCACTATAAAATATACTTGTTTTTAATATTCTTTGTTTATATTACAAATGCCTAGTCATTCTTTATATTCTCCATTTTAAAAAAAATCTGTTGATTTCATACCCTTTGCTATGATTTGTTGTGGTCAGTAATGAGCTGCCATTTCTTCCCAGGTAGCACACTTCTTGATAATGTTACTAACAGTAATTTCTACTGATTGGCTGTTGGATGGGTTTAACATGCTCTCTACTGAGCAACTAAATCAACTATGGGACCAAGTCAAAGGTAAGACCACAGCAGACTCTATTAGGGGTCCTGAAACAGTAGGGCACAGCCACACTGCAACGCATTTTTACATATACAAACCGCATGCGATTTAAAATGCGGAACGCAAATCACAAGCGCAATCGCACCCCGAATACTCACGTTTCTGGTGCGTTGCCGCGATTCCAATGATCGGGAAAAACACAATCGCATGCGCAAACGCAAGAAAATTGCGACAGTGTGGCCTAGCCCCTAGTCAGAATTTCGGAAGTATTAATGCACAGATAAAATGATGGATGGGCAGATTAAAATAACTGGAATGGGAAAACACTGCTTTTTTTTTATAAAAAAAAAAATAGACCTATTTTAGATAATAGTTCTCAAAAAGGGAAAGGCAGATATATTCAATTGCAACTTGCCAATAAATAAACAAGCAACACAAGTAAAAGTACACTGGAATGACATTGATAATTTTTCATTTTAATGCACATTTTTCTTTTTTTTTATGTGTATAATGCAAATGGAGAAACAATAAAGTATCCTTACCTTAACACAATCCCGTGATGCAGTAAGCACTTTATGTCAGTTTTTGCATTTTATTGTAGTTTGGTAGGGAGAGCCGACTTGCAATGGTTTTATGGCCGATTGAGTACCTGTTAAGTTTCGTGCTACAAGGTTGCACAAAACCTAACTTAAACAGTATTGCATCAGGTGTGCTATGCTATTTCTGAAAAGTTTTTCAGAAACCACACGGGCCCCATAAAGCGAGTGTAAAACCCACATTTACCTATTGGGTAGAGTGGGTTTTATGCTGATTTGGCCTTTATTTAATGTCCACCCTTGCAGAAAAAATGTGCATGTGTGTATATTACTTTTCAGCAGCAGAGGGCGCAGTCCTCTTTACTATATAAATCTTGTAATGTAATTTTCCTTTTGACTAACAATACTTGCAATGTTTTGGGCAATATTTGTGATATGTATTTATATGCATCAATGTCTTACAAAAATGCAGTGCTTAAGGGTCTCCATTACATCCCATAAAATGAATATATAATCAGACTTTCGTTCCCATATTTATATATTGAAAATTTTGTTTTATTTATGCAGCGTCCAAACTGTTTTTTTTTAACGTGCAAAATAATTTAATTTGAGTACGTTTATCATTATACACTGATGTGCTTTAGAAAACATCAAGGCAGCTCCCTTCTTTAGCAATGTGCTTGCTTTATAAAAATACATTGCTTTGGGCAAAGAGAATGTATGAATATTTCAGATTTTTGCAGGCACTCCCTGGGTTATGAGGAAATTAGGAACTTTTTATAGCATTATAACAGGTTCAATTATTGATCCCAAAAGACAGGTGCATAGAGTTCCTAGGCTACTTTTGCTGTGGTTGTTATTTGGCTATTGTAGTAAGAGGCTATTAGGGACAGCCAGCTGGAGCCAACAAATTTCATACAGGGAAAAAAACACAGAGGGGTCCATGAATAACACACCAGGGTGGAGACCTCATTCGCAACACAATGTAATGTTAAGTACTCTGTTGTTAACACTGTTTCCATATGTTATGTGATAGGTAGGATTTTACTTTGCAAAGTCCTTTTAATTCTTTCTATGCTAATTTCTTTATGATGGGAAAACAAATTCAGAACAGTATAGTAAATGGTTTTCATAGGTTCTCTGGAGACACATAACATAGGTCCACAACTAATACTATGCATTTAAAGGGGAACTTAAAGGGGCAGTTCAGTGGAAATTATTAATATTTGTTAAATTGTTAGTTTGTGTAATGCCTTCTTAGTTATTCTACATATTTTCTCCCATTTTGAAAAATCAGTTGATTTCATACCCTTTGCTGTTCCCTGCTGTAGACATTAGGGAGCTGACATTTCAGGTTCCAACCGTCCTTCTTCTTCCCAGGATGCACCAATAATTTGGAATGTTCCTAACAGTAATTTCTACTGATTGGCTGTTGGGTCAAAGATGCTCAGATCTCTACTGAGCAACTGAATCAACCCAGGCGCTGGGTCATGGGCAAGACCATAATGGTCTCTACTAGGGGTCCTGCAAACAGGAAGTCAGTATTTGGGTTGCATTTATTTATACACAGACACAATGCTGAATTGGCAGATTAAGGTCATTGGGATGGAAAAATACCCCCCACACAGACACACACACTAAACACCTATGTAAAATTTGCTGGTTGTTTGGGATACATTCAAGAATATACAGTAAGCACAGTAGTCCATCAAAATATCATGGTTGACAAAAAAGATCACGGGCATTTAAGCATGCAGAGAGAGACAGTATAGCATTGTGGCACATAAGGTAGAAAACCATCCATATACTTTAACCAAAACAGAGCTATGGACAAATTGCAGAACAGATTCCTGTTAATGCTGTACATGGGGGGATTTGCACAAAAGGAGATAAAAAGTGCAACTCGCTGTGCCATACCTTTCTTCTTTTAATTAAGCAGTTCTGTATTCCATTGCCCATCACATTATAGTTTTCTGCTTAGTGTAATACAGGGGATTCGATTGTATCGCTGTTAGAGAAAATTGGGCACCAACAATTTATAGAGCTTATAAGGCAGCCAGACTCATGGTCAATATTTGACAAATCCTGTCGGATCTGAATATCGGCAAGGTGCCGCTTCCTCAGAGATCAAACAAGTAGTACACTAGTGCGTTAGTAATATTAAGATGAGTTGGAGTTCAGAGCTGTCTTTCCACTCATCACTCACACAGTACTAATATATCAGAGAGAGAGAGAGTGTATGTGTGTGTGATAGTCTGAGAATAAATACATTCTATATGTTTATTTATAGTACATGTTTTTGTAGATTCATAGCAGTATTTGTATGACATGATTGGAACAAACAGATAAATAATGGCACTACTAATAGCACAGCTAAATTAATCTGTGAACTGTGTTTGTATTTTCATTGCTAGCTGTATAGCTGTATGACAGTTTACTCACAAGGACACACACCCATCGTTATCTTTGTCACACACCCAGCTCTCTCTGTGCCTCCCACACAAGCAGTTCACTCTGTAACACAAATATACATGACCATCTGCATCTGGGACTCCTGAATATTCAAATCTCTGTCCCAAAGCACTGTATGTTACATCATTGCCTTTGTGACATTATTAGCTGGATATATATTAAGAAGCACTTCCTTAGTTTTTGACTGATGTCAGCACTTTCTCTCTTCTGGCACCGAGTTACATCTTGGTGACACTAAAAAGGTATGTACAACATTGTTGGAATTTGGCTGATATACAGGTTTTAAGAGCCTCTGTAATGTCTTAATTACATACAGCTTTCAATCACACATAAGCTCACTTTAAAAACAGAGCCTTAGCAAGGCAATAGCAAGTCAACTGAAGCTTGCATGTAGGACTTTACAATGGTAGCTTTAATATCTAAGGGAAAAAAATAATGTACCCTCCAATACACGTTAAATATTTGGGAATAGACACATTGTATGCTGCGTGTGATGATCTTCTAGCAAGGCAGGTTTTTCCAGTCTTGGAAAGGGGAGGTTGAAAATCTTGCCTTTTTGTCAATGCTATTTGTCTTCTTATTCATTCATTATTCCGTTTTCTTGTTTCATTGGTTCATTTTTAACACCTATATCCAGCTGGAAATGCACAGTATTGCAACAATCTAGATCTTTATTCATTTTATAAGGGTTGGATTTGAGGATTTTATTAATTTTCTTCATCAAGCCGAATCAAGGAATTAAGTTATATTGTAGGATTTATATTTAAATTGATGCTTTATAAAAGTTCACCTAAGTGTATTGGCATGGTTATTATGAATGGGCAGTATTTTTAACAGCTCTGGGAATCTATATAATGTTCCCGAATTAGATTTTGAATCTAAGGGCTAGGCCACACTGTCATGTTTTAATGCGCTATCCGATTGTGCGGTAAAAAGCACACACTAGTGTTGGGCTATCGCTCTGGCTACACTAGGTGTGCTGCCCTGTGTTGCACTACAATCCGCTTATCAGCACATGCAATCTGCATTTATTGCACAATCATGTGCACGCAACATTGTACTGCAACGTGCAGTAGGACTCTGTAAAAGCATTACAGAGTCGTTCTAGGATGCGCTGTAGTTTGGCCTTGGTCTAAATACTATCAGGGTTATTCAATAAAAGTTCTCATTGTTTAAAATGGTGCAAATTTTGCCCCAACCAATCAGATCTTATTAAACATTTGAAAGCTAACATCTGATTGGTTGGGGCAAAATTAGCACCATTTTAAACGATAAGAACTTTTATTGAATAACCCTGTATGTCTTTGTTAATAGTAGATAAAATTTAACCTCCCTTAATTCTATATTAAAAGGTCTTAACACATTTTGTAGCTGAAGTAATAACACACAGCATTCTGAATGACCCTGGGATAGTAAAATGCAAATCACTTCCTGTTTAGGGCTAGGCCATGCTAGCGCATTTCTCTCGTGCTTATTTATCTAGCGCATTTCGTTATCCGTTATCGTCTACAAAACAACACATGCCAGACTAACACAATGTGGAAGGCACACTGGGTGCACTGCGATCATCTTTTTTCCCCCGTTGACTGCATGTGCTCTCAAAACTGAATATTGGCAGATTAATAGCGCAAATGCATGGTAATGTGCGTAAACACGCAACATTGCGTTTGCGCATTTTACACACGTTACCGCAGCCATAGAACACCCAGCAAATGCACACATCTTTAACCGATATACACAATGCAGGGTGGACTCAGTGATGTAAAACATTTAGTGACCAGGATATTATATGCTCAACCATGAAAATAAACATACTACTCTAATCAATCAACAAACCGAAACCTGAGCGACAACAAGTGTTTTAGGTTATGGAAATAGGGGGGTTTGTTTGCCTAGTTTCTATTCTGACTACACATCTCCCATATGTTAAAGACTATTTTATATATATATATATATATATACTATTATATATATATATAATAGTATAATATAATATATTATATATATATATACTATTATATATATATATACTATATTAGGAAATAATTAAAAAAAATATCAATACAGAAAATATTAAAATTCCCTTCTCACTAGAAACCACAGCGCATTAATTCAGTTTCTTGTCCCTACCAAGAGTCTCTAGCAAGCCTGGAAATGCTCTTTGCTCTCACAAAGTGGAAAAGCAGGTTTTCAAACTTGTTTGAATGAATCGGTTTCTCTCAGTAGTATTTATTCTGTGCTTGCTTTGAACCTTTATAAAACAGTTTTCTTTATAACTGACAGTTTAGACTGAGACTAAAGCTGGGTACACACACTACAGATTTTTGAAAGATGACAGACAAGATCTGCAAAATCCTGTCCGTCATTTTTCATAGATCTGCATACACATAGTCCCGAGCGTTCTCACTATAGGAGAATGCTCAGGACTGTGCGTTTCCCTCAGCCATGGCAGACTCCTCTATCGGGAGTCTACTGCGGATGAGATATATTTTCGTTTTATCCCGAACGACCGCTCAGCCGACGTGATGATTCAGAAGCCACGCACTCGTTCGGGATAACCGCTACACACACTAGCGATAAAGCCCCGATACCATTGGATCAGATGGTATTGGGGCTTTATCGCTAGTGTGTGTACCTAGCTTTACAGTTCCGGCAGAAAATCTGACTTTCATATACAAAAAAATTACAAGGAAGCATTAAGAAAATTTTTGCACTTTGAAAATTCAGGAAGGGAAAATTCCAGGTCGTATTGCCACATGTCCCAATTGCATGAATGGTAAGCACAATATTGGCTTTTTATCTAAAATTGTGTTGCATTAACAAGCCACCTTATGGGCTTAATTAGTTGACGGGAAATGAACCTTAGTATTTTGCACCTGTAATGTAACTCTCCTGAAACCATGGCATGCAAAGCTCTGTGTGTTGCACAGACCAAAGAAGAAAAAAAGTAGTATAAAACTGTAGGTCTCTAGATAAGCAAAGAGAAAATACTTTGGAACGGTGGAACATTGCTCTATAAGCTGGTTTACCAGCACTATTTATAGAAGTTACACGTTAATACCTCTGGAATAACATCAATATGTTTCTTTTTTATGTATTTCCTTATCAGATTGCTCCTAATTCTAAAATTACAACTCCTAACTCCTTTCCCTGCAGAATGCCTCCTAGTATATTTGCAAGGGAGAGTTCGGAAATTGACTGGTGTGAAGACAATTATCTGTATTCTGAATATGTGGCAGAGTATTACAACACAGTAAGTACAACTAGTAATTTGGGAGGAGGAGGGACAGAATAAATAACAATGGGCATAGTAAAAAGCATGGACTTGCACTGAATGCATTCATTAAATTGAAGAATGGGAGGTAAGACATGGCTTCTTTACCTCCCATTCTTCAATTAACTGAAAAACGCAAACTCACTTTTGTCAATGGAGGTACCCTTTAATGGGACCCATACACTGTCCAATCCCGGCTCCGGAGATAGTAAAAAAATTTATCGGACCAATTCCGATTGTACGATCGTATGTATGTATGACCTGATTTAAGCTAGGTACACACAGTACAGATTTCTGAAAGATGATTTCAAAGATCTGCATACACACAGTCCCGAGCGTTCTCCCTATGAACATCATAGGGAGACGCTCAGGACTGTGTGTTTCCATCGGCCACGCTAGACTCCTCTATAGGGTGGAAATTTTCGGTTTTCGGATCCGACGGTATCGGGGCTTTATCGTTACTGTGTGTACCCAGCTTTACTGGATTCGTATCTTACAATGCATGGGTGTTCTGGGAAGGAAAGCTTACACTTATAGAAAAAAATAAAAAATATAGGTTTAGTTCTTTTAGGAGAAGGCATGAGATTAGCAGGCATGTGGTCTATATTTCAAAAATCCAGATGATGTTGAAAAGCTACAAAGATTTTAAAATTATAGGTCAGGCATACAGTACCTAGTTAACTCTTGTTCAGTTTGGGTAGCATTTGATTTAAGGCTTTTGTGACAATAATCGTGCCGTGCAGGGCTCATTGATGATCCACCTGGGAGACCTGTAAACGAGGACTGACTGAACAGCCGTTTTGTCCGATAAAGCACGGGTCGGCCCCCACGATTGCATGTGTGTATGAACCTTTAAAGTAGAAACAGAGCTCTAAAAATCTATTTTACTTATTCAATGATGATTACCTTAATTGCCTGCTTTCAAGAACAAAGACAACTAAATATCTGTTGTATTCAATTAGATCAACTGGACTTGAAGTTTGGTTCATGAAGACGTTTCGCTAGTCATCCGACTGGCTTTCTCAATTCAGAATGACTTGTACAAGAATCTGTGGCAATTATGTACCCTGGAAAATCCCAATTAGCATATCACAGCCAAGTGTTAAGGGTGTGATTGGATAGTGGCTAAGAGGTGTTATAGGAACGCCCAGAGTAAGGTGTCAAAACAGCATTGTACATGGCAGACAGTTGGTGTCGAACTATGGTGTGATGTGACATCTCTCTTCACCTGTATACCCACTAAGGAGGCTGTTGACATGGTGAGAAAGCGGCTAGGCCAAGACAGCACTCATACCAGCAGAACTGATCTCAACCCAGAACAGATGTGTTCCTTATTGTACTTGTGCCTGAATACCACCTATTTCAAATACAGTAATAAGTTCTATAAGCAAAAAAACGGATGTGCTATGGGATCTCCAGTTTCACCTATTGTGGCCAACCTTTACATGAAGGAGGTAGAAAAACAGGCGCTTAATACCTTTAAGGGCATAGCACCCAGCCACTGGTTCAGATATGTGGATGACACCTGGGTTAAAATCCACCAGAAGGAAGTACAAGCTTTCACAGAACACATCAATGCGATAGACCAAAACAAGGGAAGAGGTACAAAACAACAAACTGGCTTTCTTGGACTGCTTCGTAGCACAGAGGTGAAGGCTAACGAAATGAAACATCTCAGAGGAGCCCTTAAAACTTGTGGATATCCAGACTGGGCCTTTGTCAAAAGAAGCAGAAGGAAAGAAAACAACACGAATACCAACAGTGAAGGGGAAAAGCAAGACAGGAGAAAGAACATGGTCATCCCATATGTAGCAGGGGTCTCCGAGAAATTAAGAAGAATTTTCAAAAAACACCGTATCCCTGTCTGCTTTAAACCGAACAACACACTGAGGCACAATTGGTACAATACCGAAACACAAGAAACACAAGAAAAGCAACATCATATACGCAGTGCAGTGCAGTATGTTCTGATTTGTATGTGGGGGAGACCAAACAGCAACTGCACCAACGTATGGCCCAGCACAGAAGAGCCAATTCCTCGGGTCAGGACTCAGCCGTGTACCTGCATCTTAAGCATAAAGGACATACCTTTGAAGATTGTAATGTTAACATATTGGCAAAGGAACGTGACTGGTTCAAGAGAGGTGTTAAGGAGGCCATTTTTGTGAAAATAAAGAAACCAAGCCTAAAGGTGGGGTGGTTCGACACCAACTGTCTGCCATGTTCAATGCTGTTTTGACACCTTACTCTGGGCATTCCTATAACAACTCTTAGCCACTATCCAATCACACCCTTAACACTTGGCTGTGATATGCTAATTGGGATTTTCCAGGGTACATAATTGCCACAGATTGTACAAGTCATTCTGAATTGAGAAAGCCAGTCGGATGACCAGCGAAATGTCTTCATGAACCAAACTTCAAGTCCAGTTGATCTAATTGAATACAACAGATATACCATGACCTGGATGAATGAGAACCTTCACAAGCAAAGACAACTAAAATAAAAACCAAATTACAATAAAACAAGATAAAAACCTCAGTGAGATTTTCAAACTTTTCTGCAACAAAAAGTAATTTAGTATTAGTATTACATTTAAGTATAGTGAAAAGCACAAATAAAGAAATGATTTATATTTAAATATTGACAATTTGAGTAACAGCAAATATGTAAATAGTTCTGGAAGTAGTTAAAGGGCATGTCCACCCCCAAAACTATAATTTAGCCCACTACTAGCCCTACTGTGTAGTGTAATAAAATCCTTACCTTACATCCCAGCTACAAATGGCTGCCTTGCTATGCCCCTTCAAAGTCCCAAAAAGTGTCCACCAGGAGCCTAGCAGAGTCCATACAGGACTCTGCCTCCTGTCTCCCCTCCTGGAGAATTTTGTCATGCGCACTGCAGCCCAACCCCCTCCCTCCCCCTCCCATTTTCCCCTCCCCCTAGTGTAAAACCCCTTGGTTTATGGTTATATTGTAGCTCTCCCTCCCCCAGCCCTAACCACCATAATAGATTTATCAGAAAGTCTCCCCGGCGTTTTGAGCAGCCGGCAGCCACGTCCGTGATTGGCTGCCTCTCAGCCAATCAGGGAAGCGGCTGCCTATCCAGCCCCCTGCTTGCAGTTTCATGCAAGCAGAGAGCAGGGACAGTGCAGCGGAGGAAAGAGGGAAGGTAAGTAAAGTTCGGGGGAGTTTCTGAAAATTCTATTATGGCGGTTGGGGCCGGGGGAGGAAGCCCTACAACAAATGTTTAAAGGCTTGAATCAGATTTCATACATCTGTGACAACTAAGTCCGGATTTAAAATTTTTTTCTCCCCTTGGCCAGCATTATTCTGCTGTTTTTTTCCAGTAAAACAATCCTCCCACATACATGACCACTTTGAGAGGTAGGGGGAATTAGGATCACTCTCCCTGCATATTCACAGTAACACAGATACTGTATATTCTATGAAATAGTGAGCACTGGATCCCTAGAACAATATACAAAATGGATTTTTATTGTCCAGACCAAATTAAATAAATACATGTGTTTGTATTAAAATCCATTACTTCAAATACTTTCATTGCGTCTTGTATTCTCAATCAGATTGCATTACCCTTGTCCTAATGCAATACATAAGTGCCCCCCCTTCGCCCATAAAGTGCTATAACAGTGCTTTCAGGCAAAAAACTTTCCGCCGACCCCATCTTCAGTCCCCATTTCTCGACAGATTTTACTGTAAACCCATTTATAGAACTTGTTTATTCTAATCCAGTGTTTCTCAAATGATTTTTTTAAGTCAGAGGAGTTCGTACCTTATTTCCATTTTATCACTGTAATTAAATATTCAATGTGATTAGGTTTAATTGGTTTGGGGTGAATTAATCTTTTTTTTTTAATATTGCTGGCATTTTAAATAATACAAATAGAAATAAAGAAAGGTTCTTTTATAAAAGAACCCCTCGCTAATAAAACAAAATGATGTTACACAAAAAAGCCATAAGCAAATATACCTGAATAGACCTATATAGACCCAAATACAACAGAAATAGTCCCATTTATGATGACAGACACACCCTATTGCATAACTTTATAAGTTTGTTATGTCCTGTATTTGAACAAATACAGCTGGCATTAGGAAACACAATTTACTGTCAAAAATCTCAGTAAAAGCAATCAATATACTAGTAATTGTATACCGTATATATTCGAGTATAAGTCGAGGTTTTTAGGCTTTAAAAAAAGCCTAAAAATCCTACCTCGACTTGTATTCGAGTCAATAACATGAACTCCGGCAGCCGCATGCTTCCTCCCTCTTCCGCATCCAATGTTCAGGCGTCTGACGTCACTATTCGGCGCTGGTCTTACCCGGCACTGAGTAGTGACGTCAGTTGCTGAACATTGGATGCGGAAGAAGGAGGAAGCATGCGGCTGCATTTCTCTGAACATCCTGAACTCCTCTGCCTCAGATGTTGTGGAAACAATCAGGGTTATTCAATAAAAGTTCTTATCGTTGAAAATGGTGCTAATTTTGCCCCAACCCATCAGATGTTATTTAACATTTGAAAGATAACATCTGATTGGTTGGGGCAAAATTAGCACCATTTTTAACAATAAGAACTTTTATTGAATAACCCTGATTGTTTTTTAAGGCAAGTCCACTCCTCCACTGGGGGGTGGGGGTGGTAGGTGCAGTGATTGCCACTGGAGATGTTTGAAAACTACAACTCCCAGCAACGAAAGCATGCTGGGAGTTGTAGTTTCCAAACATCTGGAGTGGCAAGGAATTGGGGGTTAGTGTGTGGGATTCCTCTCCATTTAAAGGGTAACTAATGCCATAGAAATCGACCACTACTGCCTTCTGATTCTGTATTGTTCTGAGGCTTTAGTTGCCCTTTAAATGGACAGCAGAATTCCCATACAGTAGTCCCATAGAGTCATAGCCATACTGGATTTGGCTATTACTGTATGGGAATTCTGCTGTCCATTTAAAGGGACTGTAAACTCCCCATCCTCCATAAAAATAACTATGTGCCATCCGTTTCTATTATTCAGAGGGAGGTGAGAACGCTTATTCTGTGAATAATAGGACGCTCAGGGGACCTGGAACTTACCTTACCACCGCTCCACTGCAAGCCGCTCCTTCACTGAAAGCTGCTCTGTCCCGACCACGCGCCCTATCTTAGGCGCATGCGTGCCAATACAAAAGATAGGGCGCGCAAACTGGAGAGAACAGCTGTTCAGTGAAGAAGCGGCTGCGAGAGGAGCGGAGCGAAGGTAAGTTCCAGTTCCCCAAGCATCCTATTATTCACAGGGAGGTGAGAATAAGCATTCTCACCTCCCTGTGAATAATAGAAACGGATGGCACATAGTTATTTTTATGGATTTAGTGTTCCTTTAAAGAGCAACTAAAGCTTTAAAACAATACAGAATCAGAAGGCAGTAATGGTCAATTTCTACCCTCGACTCAGGTCAATCACGTTTTACTGATTTTTTAGGTATAAATAGGTACCTCGACTTATACTCGGGTCAACTTATATTCAAGTCTATACGGTAAACAGTATTTAACGGCGTCATTAATTGAAATAGCAGCTTTAAAGGGATAAGGCAAGTGATATCTTAAAGGGACTGTCCACCCCTCTTTTGAAAAATTAATATGTGGTAGATTAGCCCCCAAAACCTTGGGGGCTGGAGCGAGGAGGAGCAAGAATAATATCTCTGTGTGGGAGCCGAATTAGAGCTTGAGACTTAAACGATGTCTAGGTCTTGGGGGCTAATCTACCACATATTAATTTTTCAAAAGAGGGGTGGACAGTCCCTTTAAGATATCACGTGCCTTATCTTGCAGAGATATCTTGCCTTATTATGGCATGGTGTTCCCCATAATTTACATTTTTATATACCTTTTATATTTACAATGTTTGAAATTCAAATAACAAAACATACTTTAAAAAAAAGGTTTGATGGGCTTGACAAACCGATATTGGGAAAAGAAAAATATGGTTATTGCAGGCATGTTTGTAATAAAAGTAGAAAGGCTTAATTGAATGACGTAACAAATTAAAGCACTACTCTAAAGGAAGTCCTTAACCTCACTAGGGCTGAGGCCACACTGCAACGCGCCGGAATCGTGCATGGAATCATGTGCGTTATCGCATGCCATTGTGTGCATGATTCTTGTGCGTTTGCGCATGTGTTTTTGCTGTGTTTCGTTCTGGAAACACATGCATTAATGCAAAAAAACTGATGACCAAAATGGAAACGAATGCGCATCGGAAATCGTGGAAAATTTTGCATTCCCGCTATTTCCATTTTAACCAAAATCGCATTAGCGCAAACACACGTTATTGTGGCATAGCCCATAGGATGCAGTGCACATTGGGTGTATGTTGAATTAAAGTTGTGTTGTTTTGCAATGTGTTTTATAATCTTGCAAGACGCACATTTGTTTTAGTGCTAAGCATTGCATAGCTGTCGTGCAAGTGGGAATGGTTGTTCACTTGTAATGTGCCAGCATGTTTAATAGAGGAATTGCAGAAATGTTTCAACAATCTGCTTAAGAATACGAGACTGACACAATGAAAGTAAAAATTTAAAAGCAAACAAATAGAGATCCAATAGCTACAACACTGTATAAATATATGTAAAATATACATTTGCTAAATAGATATAGCTGACAATATTTGGTTATTTCACTACAATTGTGCACATTAAAATTTTTAGCAACCCAGAAGGAACAGTTTGTTACAAAAATAACCAAACAGCAAAGGTTCTGTTTACACTTCAAGCATTTCTGTCCGTTCTTCAGAACACACGTAAATCTGAAAAATGTAATGACATTTTTTCACCATAGGGATTGCATTGCGCTCCCATTAGTGCAGTGTTTTTTTAAAGTGCGCTACTACATGCCGTTCTATGTGGAAATACAGTGTTTCCATTGCATTAATTAATAGAATTAAATTGCAAATCGCACAGAAAAACAGGCATAAAAGCTGTGCATTTCTTACATTTTGCATTTCCGAGTCTGAACATAGCCGAAAAGAAACAAAAGCAACACAAAAAAGTTTGTATATTATAAGGATAACATACCCCTTGCTGTGTAATATAAGTCACCTTTGAGTTCCAAGACCTCTGGACCATGACTAGCTAATTGCTGGCATTAAATTTGCGCAGTGGGTATGCAGAGCTATTGTGATACAGTTCAGTAATACAAATATAAGCCTAATAATAATCTCCAGTAATAAAATTTATAAAGACTGAACACATACCCACATAGACCCATACCCCCTCACATAAATCCAAATGTCTCTGCCCATACTTTAAAATCTATAGTAATAGTGTTTTATAATGTCCCATACATAACAGAGGGTGCCTAATTAAAATAATAATGCTGTGAAACTATTAACACTGTCCACATGACTTGTGACCTTTTGGACTGTGTACTGTATTTCTAAAACATGTATTTTGCCTGTTGAACCACCACTGCAGATGTAAAGGATACCAGAACATTTAGAAGATTTATCTTTTGCTAGGAACAAAATTTAAAAAATAAAATTGATAAAATGAGCTGACTATTTTATATTGCCCCAGAAAGACTGTGCAGGGTAACAAGCAACTTGCAAACTCTTATCAGTGACTTCCATATCTGTGTGGAGACATCTGCATAGAGAATACTCTGTGAATACTGGGGTCAGGGGGTGTGGCTCTTTGAAGACAACATGGAAGGCCGTTTCGGCCAAGAAAGTGCCCATACACGGCACGATTATCGTCCAAAATGGCCGTTCATACACATCGTGCGTAGCGGGTCGGCACTCGCTATCACACGTGTGTATGAACCTTTAGTTACAAAATCTATTACTTACATGTACTACATGCAACTTAGTAGAGAAGAATCTTACAGTGTATAGCTGTTTTTGGGAGAAAAGCTTTCACGTTAGGAGTAAAAAAATTAAGTTTAGTTCTTAAATACACTTGTGCCAGCTGCATGGGTATCATAAAAAACACCTGGGAATCCGCTGCAAGTTATTCAGTAATGCCATTTACGCTAAAATTTGAAAGTAGCGTTGTGATTTTTGATACTACAACAACAACAAATAACATTTGTAAAGCACCTTTCTCCCGTAATACTCAAAGCGCTGTAAGCATGGCTCAGACCAATAATTGTGGTATAGAGGAAGAACTCTATAAATCCGGAAATGCCAGGCTAAACAGGTGGCTTTTCATTCTGGATTTGAATTAGTCCAGGGAAGAGGCTGTCTTTACTGGGTGTGGTAGGGAGTTCCAAAGTCCAATCTTGAAGAGTATTCTCCATTGTAGCCAGTGCAGTGAGCGAAGGATCAGTGTAATGTGACAGTGGCGAGGCTAGTTTGTTAGCAGTCTGGCAGCAGCATTCTGCACTAATTGTAGGCGGTGCAGGTCTTTTTGTGGGAGACCTACATAAAGGGCATTGCAGTAATCCAGCCGTGATGTGATGAAGGCGTGAACTAGGGTTGGAAGATCCTCTGGGGGGATCAGATGTTTGATTTTTGCAATGTTCTTCAGATGAAAGTAGGCAAATATCAGAACAAACATTTGTGGCCCTTGATATTGTGTAAATGGGATAAAAGGCTTGGTCCAGTTCATGAATGTCCTATACATTATTGAGGGAGCCCAAGTACAATAATAATGTTTGGTGTTTTGTAACTATAACAAGATACCAATTCAGTAATGCAAACACAAGTTTAGAGGACAACTCCACCCTCATAAGAACATCTTTTAGAAAGAAAGGCATCTTTAAAATATGCTGATATATCATACGTTGTCCTATGAATTCATTACTGTATGCCTGCTATGCTTCTGGATGCCTCATGGAAACTGAGCAATTCAGAATCCTGTACTGAGCCTGGGCATGCTAAGAAGAGGCAGATAGGGGATTAACATTCAGTCATTGGCTGTGATGTCAACTGAAAAATCCATAACTGAGAGTTGCTAACTGGAAGAACCAGGAAGCAGAAACAGGGGCAACATGACATTGTGCAGGATTTCAGGTAACACTTATATATTTCAGATTTCAAACTATTACCGTTTAGGGTTTTGGGGGTAATTTACCTGTATGTAAGTTTTCATTTTAGGGCAGGACTTGTCCTTTAAATAACTAGCTCCAGGGTTCCAATCAGCAGTACAGGCAACCAAGCGCTTCTATAATAAATGTAGCCAAAGTAACACAAACACAAAGATTTTAATAAAGACTGTTCCGTTACACATGTCCAAGTGTCTCTACCCATACATAAATATCTTTAGTAATAGTGTTATATAATGTCCCAGAGCATGCACAAAATGTTTTTGGTGTTTAGTGTTGTGAACTATAATAGGATAGTAATACAAACATGTTTAAATAACTAACTCCAGGGCCTTTATTGTACCCGTATATTAGCTAACATTTCTCAGATTTCTATAAATAGTAGGAAAAACTTGCCAAGTCCAGATATACCAAACTGATAGACTTGTATTCAAAACAACAGAGTGCTATAATAAAAGTGCTCCAACAAACTATTCAGGGGCACTTCTAGGGTTTTTACTGTCTGAGCCAAAGTTTTGAATGCAGCCCTTGATATTCCCAGGTACAGCGCGAAGCACTCCACCGCTGTGTTAAAGTGGCTGTAGCTTTGTCAGTGAGCGTGGTTTTGTCAATGGCCATGGCTACAATTTTACGATACCTATCTCATAGGTATTTAAACAGTTCCTCTGACAGTCAGTTAGCAATAATGTAATTAAACTGATATTACATCCCTTTCTCAAACAGCTTGTGTTGCAACTACCATATTGCTCCTTTCAGGTTTTTATTGCTCAAATCAAAGTAACTAATTTTATAGCCTGTGCTATACATGTTGGCTTAACTGTAATAGAAATTAGAAATTAGAAAAACAAAAGATTTTAGACAAATAGATTTGTAAGCCTGCCACCATGTCAAGGTAGACTCTTTCAGCAGGGTCCTAACTAACCTAACCAGTGTAACAAACTAACTAAAGCTAACTTATATACCATATAAAATGATTTTAACACTATAATATCTGTTACTAGGGAAAATCCTTTTTTTTTCTTGACTGGTCAAGGAAAACAGTTTTTTTTCCCACCACTGCCTGTCTGCCGCCTTTCTTCTTCAGTGCAGAGGTGCAGCTTGAGACAAATGTCTCACTCTGCCTTATGGTAGATGTGGCTCTGAAAGTATTAGTTAGGGATATGACACAAATAGAACCAGGATTTGATAGGATTTCTTTATTAACTTTTTCTGTATCGTTTCTTTTTAACTTCTTGCCTTTGTTTCTTTTTTATTGTGCAAAACCGTGAAATTTTATAGGTAGAGATTTTTTTTTTTATGTAGAGATTTTTATATGCACACTTTGTCAAAACATACACACACACAACTGCTGCGCCTATGAAACTTAACTGTACAAGTGTACTTACAGATATAGCTAAGATAAGATAGTCAGTAGGGCATGCTTGGATGCAAGTAATTATTAACAGAGGGGTGCTTAGAAACCAAAGGTTTGTGTGTACTCAGATTTGTTTCTTCACATTGATAGGTGGTAAGAACCGACACAATATTTGACTATAACAAAAAGAATTGTAAGGTACAGAAATAAAATAAATATGATTTATTTTATTTCTGTTTGAATAAACATAACCCTTTGAATATATGCTTGTGAAGGTTCTCATTCACCCAGGTCATGGTATATCTGTTGTATGTCCAGTTGATCTAATTGAATACAACAGATATACCTTTGAATATACCACACAGAATTTATTTTATTACAATATTCACTTAAAGTGTTTATTTTTTGCACAAGTATTGAGAAAATGTTAATTTCATCTTTAGACCAAGTGGCAGTATAACCATGCATAAGTAATATTTTGTATTATTGTGTGACATTATAAACTCTACTAAATTTAATGCAAGAAAAAGAAGTTCTAAAAGTAAATGTGTTTGGCTGTGTTTTTTTTACTATGTGCTTCCTACTAGGTGATTTTTCCTGCAAATTTCCAGAATCATGCAGTTTAAAAATTGCTCTGCTGTACACATTTATTATTTTTATTATAATAATAGGAAATTGAAAACTCAAGAAAACACACCAAAAACACACTTTTCCATTTTGTAATAAGAACATAATTAAACTTAAAGGGCATCCCCAAATTTAAAATGTAACCCACTACTGGCCCCACTGTGTAGTTAAAAAATCCGTACCATACATCCCTGCTCCTCATGGTTCTCCTGCAGTGTCTGTCCAAAGTTCAGAAATGTGAACAGTAGGCGCTGTCTGTGTGTCATCCGGTCCCTGCTTCTTCCTCGTCCACCCTGAGGATTCTGGCATGTGTTTTTACAAAACTAACATGGCAGTTAGGGGTGGTCTGGTGTACACTCCAAAAACTTAGTTTGGGGGGGGGTGGAGATACCCTTTAAATGAGCTGTCTGGTGTGTGCATAGGTCCTATATCAGTGGTGGTGAACCTATGGCACGCGTGCCAGAGGTGGCACTCAGAGCCCTCCCTGTGGGCACTCATGCATGGCAGAGTTCACCAGAGTTTGTTACCAGAAAGCCAGAGAGAAAGTGTAGCGGCTGTCTGAAGCAGAGAGAGGTCCACATGCTATAACATTCAGCTCTGCTTGTGTCCGTTTTGAATCTCAAACTCCTGTCTAATAATGTAGGGGTTACTGGTCACTGTTTTAGATCTCAAACTTCTGTGTGGTATTGTAGAGGTTAATAGGTAATCTATTATCGATTCGATCTACTGTATTGGTCTGTGTCTATTTAAGTTGGTTTTTTTTTAAATTAAAAACTCCATATTCAGGTTAAATGATTATATTGGCACTATGCAATAAAAAGTGGGGTTTTGGGTTGCAGTTTGGGCAGCCTCTAAAAGGTTTGCCATCACTGTCCTATATGCTATCCCATCCATTTAATAAAGGGATAAAAACTGTTATATTTTACCTGCATTGCCAATCAAGATTTTGTTGGGTTTAGTCATTTTGTAAGAAGGGCAATCACTCAATTCACCAACAGATGGCAACAAAAGGTCAGATTAGAGTCCTGTGGGCAACCGCAAAACCATTACCCGCATCTGAAATTAAACAATCACCCAACCCACAGAAGCACAACAGTATATCCCGCACCCAATACGCACCTGGTTCCATTACAGCCCCCAACCTGATCTGCAAGAAGCCAGAACCGCAACCCAACCTGCACCCACTACCTGTCATGACCAGCACATGCAGCTTATTAACCGAATTTGACCCCCAACCCATTGAAACTCATTGTGGTTTACCCAAACCCGACCTGCAATTTGGGAAACCATGGGTACACGATCCGATGAAGGACTCTAGGTCAGATCTCATCCTCAATTAAACTTGTGCCGGGGTGCCCAAGCCATTTGATCTTAAGGGCATAATGTGCCGCCCCTGACCACCTTTGAGGGCCACCCGATTGATTTATAGGCCTATATAGGTTATAATTTAAATGTGCAGCAGTCTTAAGGACAAATTGTCACTAATTACAAACTGCAATTAATTGCATTTATTGTGACTCACAATTGCAATCAGTGCAGCCCTAAAAATGACATTACTACTGTAGGGCTGTCTGTAACACTGGGTGATTTGTGAACTGGAGAGCTTACTGTAACAATGAGCACTGAGTGATGGGGATGGGAAGGTGTCCCGGGATATGTCCCGGATATCTACATTAATAGGAGTGGGATGTCTGTATAATGCAGGTTAATGAATTACAATCATGTGCCTCTGTCCTGAGTTAGTTGTGGCTCTTGTCCTGTGTCTCTTCTAAAGTTCAGCATTCAGCATCATCAAAATTGTCCCAGCTGTTTGGAAGATTTTCTGGAACATACGTACATTGACTTTTATATGTGCCATGTGTAACCATCACTCCAATTGAAATCTATCTAATGTGTATCTATCTTTGAGGGAATGTCCACCCCCAGATCGAACTATAACAACCTCCGGGTTTGGGATGGGGAAAGTATTTTCAATCTGGGGCTGGACATGCCCTTTAATTTTCAATTTCTTTAACGCAGTCCAGAAACATTGTTTTTTCACTACTTTTTTCCCCAAACAATCACAATTTGCAATGAACCTGACACAAGCAATAGATGTGCCTTAATGTGTCTGGTTCTGTTTTTTTTAATGGTCTTGTATTTTTGGATAATTTTGTTAGTCTACCATACATGCCAAATTTAATTTGTACAAGCCCTGCTGAGTAGCCATACAATTTTTTTTGCCAGAAAAAAACAAAAAATGCATTATAACACAATTAATCAAAGCATTATAGACAAAACCATGTTTTTCATGTTGTTTTATTTTTCTCTATGTCTCAAACCACTGCTTGGTTATTAGGATTGTTTTATTGCGATTAAATACGCAGATAACCGTGGGCATTATAGTAATATTCCTAATCATTGGTGTTTTATGCTCACATTTAATTCTCCTCTAAAAGATATAACTTAAAGTTTCTTAAAGTGACAGTTCAGTGGAAATCATCAATATTTGTTAAATTGTTAGTTCGATTAATGCATACCTAGTTATTCTACATATTATCTTCCATTTAAAAAAAAATCAGTTGATTTCATACCCTTTGCTGTTCCCTGCTGTTGACATTAGTGAGCTGACATTTCAGGTTCTAATGGTCCTTCTTCTTCCCAGGATGCACCACTTCCTTGGAATGTTCCTAAGTTATTTCTACTGATTGGCTGTTGGATGGGTCAAAGATGCTCAGATCTCAGAGATGGATTATGATCACATGGGGCCTTAGGCAGTGCCATCATTATTTAGGGCACCTTTTTTGCTACATAGACTATAATATTGTTACTGCTTCTGAAGCTGGACCCCCAGAAGTTTCCTGGGCCCTAGGCAGGTGCCTAGGTTTGCCTTGTGGATGAACTTGCTCTGTCAGATCTCTACTGAGCAACTGAATCAACCCAGTCGCTGGGTCAAGGGCTAAACCATAACGGTCACAACTAGGGGTCCTGCAAACAGGAAGTCAGTATTTTGGTTGCATTTATTTATAAACAGACAAAATGCTGAATTGGCAGATTAAGGTCAATGGGATGAAAAATACTGCTCTTTTTTCTGAAAAGTACTTGCATTTGCACTGAACTTCCCCTTTAAGTTTCTTATACTCTGTGTTTCCATACAGGTCAGCAATGTAATCTTTCTTGTGGTTGGTCCCCTGATGATGTATCTGCTTCATCCATATGCTTGTACACGTTCTCTTGCAGTTCACCTCGTCTGGCTCATGTTTACAGTAGTTGGTAAGATCAGTGGCCAAAGAATTAATGCTCCCGTGGACTTAAGTTAACTGGATGGAGATCACATTTACAGGAACATACAGGGTTATTCAATAAAAGTTCTTATTGTTTAAAATGGTGCTAATTTTGCCCCAACCAATCAGATGTTAGCTTTCAAATGTTACATAAGATCTGATTGGTTGGGGCAAAATTAGTACCATTTTAAACCATAAGAACTTTTATTGAATCTCCGTTAATCTCTGATTCTGCTGCTGCTGTTTACCAATTAAGACACCTCCTAAATTGTGCTAAATTGTCAAAAGTTCAATCACTGTCTACTGAAACAGTAAATATATCATCATTGCATTTATCTTGTGTTTTTTTCCCCATGGATAAAATTATATGTTTATTATAGGAACACTAATATACAGATTGAAGCCCATTTGTTGCCTACTCTTCAGACTAAAGTTATAATTTACCTCATTACTTTCTTTTTCAGGATTTTTTTCTATATACTATCACATGACTCTGAGTTACCTAGGGCAGTTAATGGATGAAATCTCTATTCTATGGGTTATTGCAGTGGGCTATTCAGTCTGGTTCCCCAGACCCTACTTCCCAAATTTTATTAAAAACAGGTACGGTATGTGGTCATATCTTTAAAGTGTGGTTGTTACACATTATGCTCTTTAAAGGGCAATTATAGTGAGAAAATTGTTTTTTTTTAATTTCTTCTAATGTATCCTATAAGTCATCCCATCCACCAGGGTACCTTTAGTTTCTTTAAATTCTACATAGTCCCCGAGATATAAGCCTTTGAATATGCTGTGATTTGTAGGAGCTGCTACACCTCATCTGTCACTCAAAGGCACACACCCACACAATCCAAAGCTCCCCTGCAGTACTGTCACACACTCTCTCACCCACACTATATGTACCATGTGCAACATATAGTCAAATGCTGTAGTGCTAAACACAATCAATAAACCATTAACCCAGCAATATGAGCATAACACACTATAAAACAGCCCCTCCCCCCAAAAAAAATCTTATATACATACAAAATGGAACACTAATACAGTATATATAATACAGTAATACAGACTATATATCAAACAAGACACACAGTGCAATCTATGAAATATATAGACTAAAGCAACTGAAATGTAACAGGACAACAAGCAGTGTCACTGTGTTTGTGAAGGTCTCACTACAAGCTGCTGTTACACTGACTCTCTCTTCAGTGATTATGATCTCAGCTAAGCAGGGGGAGAGATATGAACTTTAGGTAAAAAGTAAATAACAATTAGCAAAGTTAGAGAACAGGCAGAGTTCAGTAACTTACTTGTAAAGAATCTCAGCACCACTGGTCCTCCTCTCTCCCCCTCTGCCCCTCCCTTCAGCATATTGCTACTTTATTCCACACTAGCTCTGGAAGGGAGGGGTCAACAGGATGTCAGCACTTCATTTAAAGTCCTTTCAACTGACAATGCTCGGACTCTGTATACAGCCCGTCACTGCTTGAGGGGGAGTAGACAGAGAGGGGAGGGGGACTACACAGCTTGGTACAAACTTCTGCCAGTGTGAAGAAACGAAGCCACACAGAAACATGAAAGTAAGGCAGCTTATACTAAGTGATCTATACATTGTATACAGACAAAGTTTTTTTTTCACTATAGTTGCCCTTTAACAAATTACAGTCTTTGACATGTTCATTATATATTACTATATATTATATATATTTCAATTATGTCTCACAACAGACACAGGGCCCAGGCCTGTTCTGATAGCTGCTGTAATTAATGCAGAGAGTGGGAACCCATTATAGATTTGCTGGGGGACCTCATGAATTCTAGATATGCCCCTGACAGGCTAATTTATAGTATAAGCAGCATAAGGACTCAAACTAATTATGCACTTAAATTAATCAACATTGAATCTCATTTGTAGAATTCATATCATCTATGTTTTTTAATTCCCCCTGTAGTTCTGTGTCATCAATTGACTAGCAAAAGGGGGGCTGTGGGAGCACTCCTGTGGCAAAATTACTTTATAACAAATAGTGGAAGTGCTACTGATCTGACCAAAACATTAGAACAAACAAGAAAAGAGATGATCAATGCACATTCCTGGGCCCCATATATCATAATATCTATGCTAGTGCAAACAGTAAAAACAGTTTTAGTTACAATTTTATGCATAAAAGTGAAAAGCCTTCCAACCACGTCAAGGTAACCCCAGTATGGAAGGTCCTAACAAATTACCTTGGGTCATTTTTCTGGGCAGACACTCCCTGCTTGGTTGCATTTTCTTGGGAAGGTTGTCTCCCTGACCTTGCATCGGATTAGTATTACAGGCTATCACTTCCCCTCTGCCTACTGGCTTTTAACAAGGAGGGAAGAGGCCTTTCATCCAATGCTTAATATTCAAGGCATAAGACCTCCAATTAAAGGGACGTGTTGGGGGTGCTAGCCCTCTTAACTCATCCCCCTCCCATTCCTTATGTTGCAAGTATCTCCAGAACAACTAAGACACTTGCTCTCTACAGGCTTACATACAGAGGTGTTTTTTTTTTGTTTGTTTACAAAAGTTAGAGTGATGTGTAAGAGGATTAATGAGCATTAGCGGCTTGGTTCACAGCTGGATTATATGAACGGGGGAATGACCAGAGAGGGGAGGGGGAGTGAGGAGCTTTGCAGTAAATCAGTAAAATGCAGCCACAGAGGAAGGTGGGAATAAGGCACCATACACTAACCTTTTTTATGTCTGGATTGGAGCAATGTATACATTTCACTATACATGCCCTTTAAATGTATAGGATGGTCAGCCCAATATATCTGCTTGTGTGGACCTAGATTAAGGGTTGCTATATAGAAGAGAAAAGTGATCAAATCCCTCAAATTGCAAACATTACTTACTTTAGATCCTATATCATTTAGTTTAATTTGTCAATTAGTGTTTAGCACTTGAAGTGCCCATACACACGGGACAATACCTGATCTGCCAGGATTTACTGAATACTGGAAAGATGTATGGATAGGTCATGATGGCAGCGAGCTACCATCGTCAGCATTGCTGTCTGAACAGAAAATTTCTGTTGGATTGTTATCGGCTCCCTATACAATAGTATAGGAAGCGTATAACTAATGTCCAGGTCTATGGACAGAATGAACAATCGTTCCGTATAAAGTATATACGGAACGGTCATTGCTGTCTATTGGCCAATTCACATTCTGATTAAATCTGATCATGAATTAGTGTCCGAAGTTGCATGGGCACCTTTAGGGAGATTAATATTACTGCTATCTACCTAAATTAGCTTTTGCTTTTTTTTTTACAGGAAAAATTTTGGAACAATTATTTTTACTGTAGCAACATTCAGCACAGTTTTGTCATTTGTTAGGCCTGCAGTAAACGCCTATGTGTTGAATTGTATAACCTTCCACATACTATATATAGTGGTAAAGGAGATGAAAAAGTAAGTACCAACATTTAACATTAGACTCACTTGTTTTTTTTTATTTAAATATGATGAAAATAATTTTAGAACAGTTTTTTTTAACTACGGTATATTGATAAAGGAGATGAAAAAGTATCAGTACTTAAAAAGAAAATCTTTCGACTAACCGGTCTCCATTTCACGTACCTCCTCTGAGCATGCTCAGGTTCAGAACCAGGTCATTTGTTTAGTTTGCATCCAGAAGCATAGCAGGCATACATTAATGATTCGAAAGGACAAAGTAGCATATATCAATATATTTTAAAGAGCCCATTATTTCTAAATTATGTTATTATGGGGGTGGAGTTGTCCATCACTTAGGGCACCTTAGCTGATTAGTAATATGATGGACTCACATTGAAGATGTCACAGTGATTGCACAGTTGGGGGGTAGTTTATGGGTATATAAGCTATCTTCCATGTAGCACTCTCATAAGTTTGATAAAGGTCTTAATGTTAAGACCAAAATGTCGCTTCTGTATTTTTTTACCCAATAAATGTCTCTAAATAAGTTCCTGGAGTACACCAGCCTTTTCATCACTGAATATACATATGACGTGAGAGTGCCCACCTATATGGATATATATATATATATATATATATATATATACATACACACACACACACCACTCTCCAAAGTGTCAATTAGGTAGACTTATGAGAATCAAAATTTAAAGGGCATGTCCACCCCTTTTAACATTTTTTGATATGTAATAGCTCTCCCTCCCCCAGCCCCAACTGCTAGAATAGATTTTCCAGAAACTCTCCCAATCTTTGCTTACCTTCCCTCTTTCCTCCGCCGTACTGCCCAGCTCTCTGCTTGCATGAAACTGCAAGCAGGGGGCCGGACCAGCAGCCGTGTCCATGATTGGCTGAGAGGCAGCCAATCTGCACAGAACGCTGGGGGAGAGAGGTAAGGTAAGTAGAGTGTGGGGGAGTCTCTGGAAAATCTATTCTAGCAGTTGGGGCTTGGGGAGGGAGAGCTATTGCATATCAAAGGGTTTTTACACTAGGGGGAGGGAGAGGAAAATGGGAGGGAGAGGGAGGGGGAGAGCTGCTCTGAGCAAGCCAAAAACCTCCGAGAGGAAGGCTCAGAGGCGGAAACAATACCCCTCCCTGCACTGCTCCTGGTGGTCAGTTTTTTTGACTGAACAGGAGAACAGTTTTGGGGGTGGACATGCCCTTTAATCAGTCATTGTAGAAATATAAAATCTGAGTATTTTAACAGAATTTTGGTTATCTTGCCTAGGTGTTCGGATCATAGCATTCAAAAATTGGCTCTTGCTTCAATCTGCTTGTGGCTTGTTGCTATTTCGTGCTGGCTGAGTGACCGATTCCTGTGTAGTTTCTGGAGACGAATCAACTTCTGTTATCTGCACAGTATCTGGTGAGGAAATCTGTACACATTTTCTAAATATTATGAACCAGATCATTTTTAGACAGTGGGCGTGGTAGAATTAGCAGGATTATAAAAGATTATAAAAGAGGGTAAAATAAGGCCTAAACAAATGTATTTTTATATTTATTTATACATTTATATTAATTTAAAATTATTTCATACTCATAAAGGGCATAATTTCTTTATTACAGGGCAATTACATACCAAAGTGGCCAAAGCCTCTGCTATTCTAAGGCCACATACTTTTGATTAAGTGGCTATGCTTAGATACAGTTCTGTGTAACATTCAGTCATCTGTGTAAACTCTGCCTCTTGTGCCCTGTCGCTGACAAAAAATCCTAATAACTGTTTGGTATTGGGTAGAAGTAGTGCTTCATTCTTAAAGGGGAACTGTGGTCTCCAAACAAGTTAAGTTTAAATGAAAGGCCAGTTTCCTACCTTTAAAACAAGCCATCAACCACCTTGTGCTCCACAGCCCAAGATATACAGAAATGACTGACCAGAAAGTTAATGGGTGGGAGGCTGACATGTGACATTCCTGAGGCTTCTCCTGCACAGTGCCACCGGCGAGCACAGCCTCAGACTCCCTCAGTTTGTGAGGGAGACTGGAAGTCCCTCCCCCTCTCTGCTGTGTGAAGGACCTGCAGCTACAGAGAAGGTAAGAGAATCTACAGCCCTTCTCTCTCACTATGTGAAAACAGCCTTTTCAGGCAGAGTTCTCACTCTCCACAGAGTTTTCGGGGGGGTAGGGGGGTGTCAGAGTGGCCCACAACACCTGTGAGCGGGTGGGGCTTAGGCACCGGCAAGTGGGCGGGGCCACATGGGGCTGTAAGGGAATGGGCCAAGGGGGGCCTGCAACTGGAGGGACCATGGGGTCCATAAGTGGGAGGGACCAGGGGGGGCTGCAAAGGGGAGGAGACACAGGGCAGATTGACTGACAGGTTTCAGAGCAGGAAGCAGGAAGTGCAGGGGACCTGGTGATGGAAACAAATTGCAAAAACTCTCAGAAGAGCAATTCCTATCAATTTACCTAAAGTCATTTTTGGACCACAGTTCCTCTTTAATCTAACTTCATTCTCAGCTGCCTTGAGTGGTGCTGATTAACAAGCTTAAAATAGTGTTGCTGCTCCTTCTTCCAAGGTCATCTTTGGTGTTCTAAAGTAGAAAAAGGCACAAAGACTTAAATTAAAGGCACTGGGAGGGTTTAACAACTGTATAATATTGTGGTCATAACTGGATATCAGGGTTATTCAATAAAAGTTCTTATCGTTTAAAATGGTGCTAATTTTGCCCCAACCAATCAGATGTTAGCTTTCAAATGTTACATAATTTCTGATTGGTTGGGGCAAAATTAGCACCATTTTAAAGATAAGAACTTTTATTGAATTTAATGTATTAACGGTTTGACCCCTTCTTTCTTCCTCTCTACAGGCATGTCTTTATCTGCATCACGGTTGCATACAGCAACACTCTCTTCTCATACTTTGATGCTGTTTATGAAATTCCTGAAAGCCTTCCACAAGTTCACTACTGGCCTTTTAAATCACACAGGATTGGTCTTCCATACCTGGCCATCACCAAGTGCACTAAATCCAGAAAAGCCTGCTAGTTTATTTTTAAATTATTTATGCAATATCTTATTGGTGCTCTGAATTTGAATCTTGAATTTCATCAGTTTATCAGTTTTTATATAAAAATATTTTTAAAAATTATTAATTTATGAATTTTCAAATGTATAGTTCTAAAAAACCTAGATATTGTGGTAAGATAAAGCAGTAGTGACACCACAGATACCCGGTAATCAATGATTTCTACAAGAGGCTGATTTCAGAGGTGAGAGTCAAATGGCGACAATTACAGGATTTGTGGAGCTGGCTGTTATCATTGAAACAGAAACTTTGTTGCAAATTGTTTGCTAGTGGGGTTTCATTACAATTTAAGCTTTAAAAAAAAAGTTTTTTTTTAAATTACAATTTAAAGTAAAGAGTAAGAGTTGGTACAAAGTCATACTCTTTGAACCTGCCTCTGTTACACACATTTTTGTTACAGCACCAAAAAAAAAAAAGAGAAATGTAAAAGTTTAAGGCCGAGGCCACACTAAGCGCACGCGCTTTATGGGGGTTGAGCCTGCTTGTGCTGCAATCTCTGTCATTTTTTGGGGTTCGGAGCGCATGCAAATCACACCAAAAATAATATAAATAATGGGAATATTGGGAAAAATACATTAGCTAAGATTTACAGTATCATGGACTTGTGGTCAGACTTGAAGGCTGAAAAAAAGATATTAGTCACTACAGTTTTCAGACATAGGATTCACACTCAAACCTTGTGGTTAAATGTTCTAAGTAGATAAAAACAAAAATGCATAGGTAAGTAAATAATATTAGCAGCAACAGGAAGCTACAGAAAAGGAACATAAAAAGCTATTTTAGGGCTAGGCCACACTGCTGGGCTTTTTTTGCGTTTGCGCTTGTGTTTTTTCATATCATTGAAAATGCGGCAACGCACCGAAAACGCTTGTTCTGCATTTTAAATCGCAATCGCATGTGTTTTTTTTTTTTTTTTAAAAACGCATGCGCAAACGCAACGAAATTGCACATGAAATCGAATGCGATTGCGTTACAGTGTGGCCGTGCTCATAAAGAACTAAAATAAAATGCACTGGCCATTGCAAATACATGCATATTTATCCTAATATTCTTTTTAAAAAAATGTTTTAAGCTGTGACACTTTGGGAACCTACCTTCGACCCTAATGAATTTTGGGACACTCTATTTTTCATATTGTGTTGTTCATGATTAGTATACATGTCGATATATGAAATTGAGGCTGCCACCTCTTTATATTATTAATGGTTTTATATATAATTTTCGTCTGGTTATTAAATTATATACATATTTGACATCTATTTTAGCCTGTTGTTTTACTTTTATAAAAATTGATAGCCTATGAAGTTCCCTTCACCGTTTACAATTTTGTTTAATAACAATCTCTTCCCCACAAACACGATATAATTGACATTCAATTAGAATCAACAGTGTCCAAATGATTACATTATTCATATTCCTTCCCGCGTAAGCGGTTTTCAAGTGTATTTGCTTATGTAAATTCTCTGGGTTATGCCATTCTTATTGTTCTGTTTAATGTACTCATGCATAATTACTTAGGCTGTAGTCAAATTACAACGGGTGATAATGTACATGAAATGCGCTCACAAAATATAAAATTGCCTTCAATGTCCAGTACACACTGATCTCTATGGCTGGGTACACACGGTAAGATATTTTCGGCCGACCAACAGAAAGTGGCGTGTATTGGTTGCCGAAAATATGTTACCCTGTGTGCAGGGGCGGCTCGGTCACCCATTCACCCGGCTCTGACGAACGGGACACTATGGGACCGCACACTCGGTAGCATGAACTGTCGGACACAGCCACCGTTGCTGCGACCGGCAGTCATTTGTCCCAACCGAGCAAATATTAGTAGTGAACGCTCACTATCGGGACAAATAATTTCCGAGTGTAAACCAAGCCTAAATATAAAATAACCCCCAATGACCAGTGCACACTGACCTGTAAATATAAAATGCCCTAATGTCCAGTACACACTGACCTGTATATATAAAATGCCCCCAATATCCAATACACACAGACCTGTAAATATAAAATTGCCCGAATGTCCAGTACACACTGACCTGCATAAATAAAATTCCCCATTGTCCAGTACACACTGACCTGTGAATATAAAATGCCCCCAATGTGCAGTAAACACTGACCTGTATATATAAAATTCCCCAAATGTCCAGTACATGCAAACTTGTATATATAAAATGCCCCAATGTCCAGTACACACTGACCTTTATATATAAAATGTCCCTAATGTCCAGTACACTGACATGTAAATATAAAATGCCTCCAATGTCCAGTACACACCGACATGTTTATATGAAATTCCCCCAATGTCCAGTACACACTGATATGTAGATATAAAATGCCCCCAATATCCAGTACACACTGACCTGTAAATATAAAATTGCCCCAATATCCAGTACACACTGACCTGCATATATAAAATGCACCCAATGTCCAGTACACAATGACCCCTATATATAAAATGCCCCCAATGTTCATTACACACTGACCTCTATATATAAAAGGCCCCCATGTCCAGAACACACTGACCTGTATAAATAAAATGCCTCAATGTCCAGTACACATTGACCTGTATATATAAAATGCTCCAATGTACAGTACACACTACCTGTATATATAAAATGCCCCAATATCCAGTACACACTGACCTGTATATATAAAATGCCCCAATATCCAGTACACACTGTCCTGTATATATAAAATGCCCTAATGTCCTGTACACACTGACCTGTATATATAAAATGCCCCAATGTCCAGTACACACTGTCCTGTATATATAAAATGCCCTAATGTCCTGTACACACTGACCTGTATATAAAAAAATGCCCCAATGTCCCGTACACACAGTGACCTGTATATATAAAATGCCTCAATGTCCAGTACAAACTGAACTGTATATATAAAATGCCCCTATGTCCTGTACACACTGACTTGTATATAAAAAAAATGCCCCAATGTCCTGTACACACACTGACCTGTATATATAAAATGCACCCAATGTCCAGTACACAATGACCCCTATATATAAAATGCCCCCATCTCCAGTACACACTGACCTGTATATATAAAATGCACCCAATGTCCAGTACACAATGACCCCTATATATAAAATGCCCCCATCTCCAGTACACACTGACCTGTATATATAAAATGACCCAATGTTCATTACACACTGACCTCTATATATAAAAGGCCCCCATGTCCAGAACACACTGACCTGTATAAATAAAATGCCTCAATGTCCAGTACACATTGACCTGTATATATAAAATGCTCCAATGTACAGTACACACTGACCTGTATATATAAAATGCCCCAATATCCAGTACACACTGACCTGTATATATAAAATGCCCCAATATCCAGTACACACTGACCATATATAAAATGCCCCAATGTCCAGTACACACTGTCCTGTATATATAAAATGCCCTAATGTCCTGTACACACTGACCTGTATATAAAAAAATGCCCCAAAGTCCAGTACACACAGTGACCTGTATATATAAAATGCATCAATGTCCAGTACAAACTGAACTGTATATATAAAATGCCCCAATATCCAGTACACACTGACCTTTATAATATGCCCCTATGTCCAGTACACACTGACCTGTATTATATATAAAATGCCCCTATGTCCTGTACACACTGACTTGTATATAAAAAAAATACCCCAATGTCCCGTACACACACTGACCTGTATATATAAAATGCTTCAATGTTCAGTACACACTGTCCTGTATATATAAAATGCCCCAATGTCCTGTACACACTGACCTGTATATAATAAAATGCCCCAATGTCCCGTACACACACTGACCTGTATACCGTATATACTAAAGTATAAGTCGGTCCGAGTATAAGTCGAGGTACCTATTTTTACCTGAAAAATGACTCGGTATAGTCGAGGGTAGAAATTATCACCACTACTGCCTTCTGATTCTGTGTTGTTTTAGGCTTTAGTTGCCCTTTAAATGGACAGCTGAATTCCCATCCATGAATCCCATACAGTATAGCCAAATCCAGTACCAGTAACCTCCAATTCTTTGGCACTCCACATGTTTGGAAACTACAACTCCCAGCATGCTTTGTTGTTGCGAGTTTCAGTTTCTAAACATGTGGAGTGGCAAGGTTCAGTAAACTTTCAATTAAGCTTACCATCATCTACAATTCTCTTGAACCCCCATATAGTAAAGGACCCTCTGACCCCCATATAGTAAGGAACTCTGACCCCCATATAGTAAAGGGAACTCTGACCCCCATATAGTCTCTGACCCCAATAGTTAAAAATGTCACCTGAGAGTTGTACTTTCAGCTGTCCTTTGCACTGTACAGCAGCTGTTTGTTGCCCCAAACTGAGGAGACCCTTCAGATTACAGATTCCAGTGACAGTGCTGAGTGAGTCCAGCAGCCAGAATACAGAAGCAGGAAGTGTAAAGGCAGATCAGCTCCTGTAACTTTCTATGCAGGTTAACACAGCCACCTCTGGTTACTATCTGTAATTGCAGAATTTGCATCTAAATTAGGACTTGACTCGAGTATAAGTCGAGGTTAGGTTTTCAGGCTAATTTTAAAGCCTGAAAAATTCGACTTATACTCGAGTATATACGGTATATAAAATGCCTCAATGTCCAGTACACACTAAACTGTATATATAAAATGCCCCAATATCCAGTACACACTGACTTCTATATATAAAATGCCCCCATGTCCAGTACACACTAACCTGTTTTATATATAAAATGCCCCAATGTCTTGTACACACTGACTTATATATAAAAAAATGCCCCAATGTCCCGTACACACACTGACCTGTATATATATAAAATGCCCCAATATCCAGTACACACTGACCTGTATATATAAAATGCCCCAATGTCCAGTACACACTGTCATATATATATAAAATGTCCCAATGTCCTGTACACACTGACCTGTATAAAAAAATGCCCCAATGTCCCGTACACACACTGTCCTGTATATATAAAATGCCCCAATGTCCTGTACACACTGACCTGTATATAAAAAAATGCCCCAATGTCCCGTACACACACTGACCTGTATATATAAAATACCCCAATATCCAGTACACACTGACCTCTATATATAAAATGCCCCCATGTCCAGTACACACTGACCTGTATTACAGTTGTGTTCAAAAGTAATCAACCCCCACTGAAATGGAGTGTTTTGGCCAGTTTGACATTGAGTTTGATAATTTCAGTCATCTTGTTTACAATTAAATCAAAGAGACACTTGTAAGTCAGACAAATATAACATAACATTTTTAATGAAATAACCACAAATGTCTTTTCTGTGCTCACATCATTATCAGTTTTATTCAACCCCCAAGTGACATTCATTCTTAGTACAACATCCTTTTCCAGTTATAAAAGCTTTTAAACGTAAAGCACAGCTTGACACAAGTGTCTTGCAGCAATCTACGGGTATCTTAGTCCATGAGCTGCCGGCAGCCGCGTCCGTGATTGGCTGCCGCTCAGCCAATCACAGACACGGCTGCCGGTCCCGCCCCTCTGCTTGCATTTTCTCGCAAGCAGAGGGCCGGGAGCTCAGCGGAGGAAAGAGGGGAGGTAAGTAGAGTTTGGGGAGCTTTCTATACATATAAATATAGCGGTTGGGGCTGGGCAGGCATGGGGAATCTTATATCAAAAAATAAATTTTAGGGTGGACATACCCTTTAAATTAAATTCAAAACCATAATTGACAAATGTACTGACCGCTAGAAATAGGCCTCATATTAAACCAGCCAGTTCCCAAGAAGGTGACCCTATCAATTTCACCTTTATTTTATTTTGTATGACCATTTATTCAACATTCAGAGAAAGATCCCTGTATGAACAGTCCATGTAAGAAAATGGACTATCTATGACGGGTTGAAACCATCATATTAGATGCACAGGTAATAAAAATTTTTACTGTAAAGTAGGCCATACATGCAAAAATATTATAGGATGATCTAGCGATTGTGCCCAATATACATAGGAACATAGTAATGGAGGTTGAAATAAGTTCATCTAGTCCAACCTTCATAACCTACTTAACAACCCCACCTAACAGTTGATCTAGAGGAAGGCAAAAAAAATCTGCTGAAAAAGAAAAAAAAACAAAACTTGCCATTACCACATCTCAGATATATCAGCTCCATTGTTCACTTTCTTTTGTTCTGAAAATACACCCATTACCTGTGAGGCCTGGCACATTTGCATTTGTTAGCTTGAACCAAGGAAGGTTGAATCTTTGTGTGTGGAAACCTTCAGAAATGCCTGCCATATTTATACAAAAGACACATTCACAATATATGGATACACAAGTCTGTTTACAGAGTTTACAGCGTTTGCACACCTAGTGTCCATCGTCCCTGCATTTGGCACAGGTGAATTTCTGACATGTTGCACAGGTAAACCTGCTGCGATTCCTGTTGCAGCTCTCTTGGACCTGGCACTGTGTTGTCTGTACAGTCCCTGGCACAGCAGCTGCAACAGCTTCAGCAGCCCAGTGCCAATATTTCCTTGTGCTGCATGAATCGGCAACTGAGTTCTTTAGCTAGAAGACTCAGAAACAATCTTCTTTTGCCTGTCCACCCTGTACATGCCTTGTACAAAATGTAGGCATTCACCGCTGCCAGGTCCAGCATATTGTAAAAAACTGCTACTGGACACCTGCGTGTTGCTGCTCTTACGGATTACATCCGTGCCATTTGGTCCAACTCGTCTACACCACACTGATTTCCCCACAAAATGTTTGGGTGGGAGGTCCGAGGTCCGTGGGGTTGGAAGGTCGTGGGGGGGGCATCATTTTTTTTTGCTATGGGGCCCAGTCATTTCTAGCTACGCCCCTGGCTAATACTGTACTTACTGAAAGTAGCAGGGATCAGCATACAATACAGCTGGTTTACAATCAGTAAAGGCACACAGTTAGGTAGTGAGTGACAGCAGGGACCCCCGTAAGGTAGCGAGTGACAACAGGGCCCCCCGTTAGGTAGTGAGTGACAGCAGGGACCGACGTTTGATAGTGAGTGACAGGGACCCCAGGTTAGATAGTGAGTGCCAGGGACCCCCGTTAGGTAGTAAGTGACAGGGACCCCCATTAGGTAGTGAGTGACAGGCCCCCCCTCACCTCGAAGCCAGCAGTGTCAGACCTCGATAAGCGGGCGGCCCGACCAGTTCGAGCGGGCGCAAATATGCGGCCTGCTCTAACATGTACAAACATACATTGGAGACTGAAGTATTAGGAAGTTTTCATTGTATTCATGTCATTATATCAGCAAGTTTTTATTCTGTTTTCACACTATTTTTTATAAAAGACTTGTGTTTCCATATATTGTGAATGTGTGTCTGACATGTGGGGGACATTTTGTATAGATTCTGAAGGTTTCCACGTCTCACACACAGGTTTGGATCTGAGCTACTCTGAGTAAAATGCAAATGTGCCAGGCCTTACAGGTAATGGGTGATTTGCACAACAATAGATTGCAGATAATCAACCTGAAGACCTGTGAAAATCTCAGCAGGGGTGAGCCTTACACCAGAAACTAAAAAAGTTGGTAATTCTAGTGTTAAGAGTTCAAATGTAGTTCCAATGTCACATATTAAAGAAGACAGGGCAACAGAAACTCTGGTCCAGAAAGCCAGTCGGTCTCCATAAACTTTGCTGTTGATATTCGTCTAGTGGCAAGATCAGCAGGGTTCGAATTACTTGGTTGTATTGTATATGTAGCCTAATACAACCTTACTGTCCGTATAAAATTTGATAGTATCAACGTTCATATCTATCTCATTCTGTAGGAAGTCTGCAATTTCTGCAGCCAAGGTTGCAGCACACAATTCAAGCCTAGGAATAGTTTGTGCTGGCCTTGGAGCCAACTGAGTAACAGCGTGGAGTAGAGAGATGTTCTAGAACTTCTAGGAGTTCCTTCCATTCCTTCCATCTTGGCTGTAAATCAGTTGGCAGTGGAACATCCCAATCTATAACCTTTTCTGTAAGTTGTCTTAGTATGATTCTACCTTGTATAGTGATTGGCATTTCAAAGCCTAATGGGTCATAGAGACTGTTTACAACTAAGAGGACACCATGCCTAGTAAATGGCTTTTCCGATCTTTCAACTTGAAAGTTAAACGTATCTGTGGTTATATTCCAATGCAAACCAAGGCTTCTTTGGATGGGTATAACATCTACCTCTAGGTCAAGATTCTTGAAGTCTGTTGCATGGTAAACAGGGTCAAAGGCTTTCATTACCTCGTTGCTATTAGATGCAATTTTGTGAAGCTTCAATTTTGCTTTTAATAAAAGGCCTTGGGTTCTCTTAAGCAAATCAATAGCTTCTTGTGTTGTAGGAAAGGACTTGAGGCATCTGTACCAAACTCTTCCTCACCTTCTAGAGCTGTTCTGCGAAGCCCATTATGTTGCTACTGCAGGAGACGGTCTGTTGCCAAACACATGGACTTTCATTCGATACTCAATAACTTCATCACTTGTGTCATTGTTTCTATACCATAAAAACCGTAGATAATTCCTGTGGTCTTCTCGAACTACAAAACAGTGAAACATCTGCTGTACATCGGCCATAACTGCAATAGGTTATTTCCTAAAACTTACAATCACCCCAACAAGTTTGTTGGTCAAATTTGGACCAGTAAGTAGAACTTTGTTTAAAGAGATCCCATTGAACTGTGCACTTGAATCGAAAACTACTCTGATTTGTCCTGGTTTGTGTGGATGATAAACCCCAAAGGATGGAAGATACTAATATTCTTCATTCTCCTTCAACTGTGGAGCTGGTTCTGCATGTTTCTTGTCCAATATCTTTTGCATAAATGCCACAAAATGTTTCTTCATGTCAGGTTTACTCTCCAACATTCTCTTGAGTGAGGCAAACCTAGAAATAACTTGTTCTTTATTGTTTGGAAGCATAACCCTTGGATTGCGAAATGGCAAAGGAGCTACCCAACTATTGGAGTCATCTTTAAAGAATTCATTATCCATCATCTTAACAAATTCCTTGTCTTCAATGGAAGGAGCTATTTTGTTATCATCTTGAGTGGTTTTAAAAACTGTGTCACCAATGTTATTGTGATTTATGGTTTTGTAGTAGACCCCCTTTTGTCTGTTGTAGAACATCTCTGGGCTGAGAATAGTTTTGATCTCAAGATGATAATGACATGAACATTTCTTTGAATAAGAACTGTGTCTACTTAGTAATACATTAGACTTATATGAATACATGTTACTGGGGCTTTGTGATTTATCTTTGCAGACTTCACCTATTATTACCCAACCTACCTAAGTCGAGTCGCTGGGCGTAAGGACCATTATTCGGGCCATTACATTGTTGCTGCAATTTGTGAACTATTGGAATATCTCTTCCAAGGAGTAGTAGGATTTCTGCAGTTTCATCTAGTGGAGGAATGTAGTCTGCTACTGTATGTGCTTCATATGGGTTTGATGATGAGCTGCTTGTGGTGTGGGAATCTCTTCCCTGTGGTTTGGTAGCTGATCGCATTCAATTAGAGTTGGAAGGGAAATCTTTATGTCTCTTTGAATGGGTGCTACCATGAAATCATATGCTGATCTTCCAGATACTGTGACTTGACCAGCACATGTGCGCAATATGTATGGATAAGCATCACTCTTAATGTTAAAATGATCAAAGAATTGTGGGCTTGCTAGGGAACGGTTGCTCTGGTCATCTAAGATGGCATACATTTTCATTGCTTTCTCTGGGTGTCCAGTAGGGAAAACTCTGACCAAACATATCTTTGTGCAAGACTTGCCATTAAAGCGTGCGACACTTACTTCTGTGCATTGGGAAGATACATGGTTGCTTTGCTGCTCATCACTCTCCCCGCCATGACTTGATTCTGGCTTTGAATCAAGTGTGAGTGGAATCATTTTCTTGGATGAACCTGGATGATAAGCTGTCACATGTTTATCACTGTTACATTCAGAGCACTTGACTATTGCTTTACAGTCTCTGGCAAAATGCTCTGTGGTTGAACAACATTTATAGCAAATATTACGATCTTTAAGAAATACCTTTTGTTCCTCAAATGTTGTTGATGTATAGGACACTGGATGTTTGAATCGTCGTTCTTTCCTTCTTTACTGGTTGAAATTCCAGTCTTCCTGATGAAAAGAGACTTTCTCATATATGTTTTTCTTATTGCTAGGGTTGTCATAGCTTGTTGAAACAATTGCATGGTTGTTAATGTCAAAAGAAAAGCTTGGATCATTTTTTGCTCTTGCTATCCTCCTGATGAACTCAGAAAAGAAATGGAAAGGTGGAAAGCTAACTTGATGCTGTAGTTTATAATCTGATCTTACCATTGCCCACTTCTCCTGAAGATAATATGGTAATTTTGCAACAATTGGACTCGCTTCATGAGCTGTATCCAGGTAGCTAAGGCCTAGAAGGTGTGGGTCAAGCATTGCTGTCTCTATTTCAAAAAGAAGGTCAATTAGCTCTTGAAACATGTAATTATCTTTGTTGGATAGTTTGGGAAAATTCTGGAGTCTTTTGAATAAGGCAAGTTCAATAGGTTCAGAGCTACCATAGTCTTGTTCAAGGCGTTCCCTAGCTAGTTTAAGAGTCATTGCTGGATCATATGAATATTGGCAGATTTGAGCCCTTGAACTAGTTTTGAAGAGCTACCTTATTTTGAAGAGCTACCCTAGCCACCTTATTAGGAGGTCGAGTTCTCTTATGGGTACAATATCTAAGTCTTTGACTACTGCTTCAAATGTAACCTTCCAGCCTCTGTAGTTCTCTGTATGGTCGTCATACTTTATGAGTCCAGTGCTAAGGAGCTCATGACGAGTCATATGTTTAGAAAGGTTATCCATGTCTGTCTATTTGGTCTTTATAACTGTAGGTGGGTTTAGTGCCTCGCCACTAGGAACAGTCACTGGTAAGAACTGTTGTGTTATGGAGGGAGAGAACAGTTTTGCTTTTGGGTTAAAGTTTGGTTCAAGTTTGATGTCTGTATATCTTGTGTTGTCAATAGAACCTGGACAGTAGGAACTGGGAAATCGATATCTCGAGGTTTTTAAGCATGTTGAGACTCTTCAATGTGTACTGTAGCAATGATATCACAGACAGGCATGATAGTGTCAGAACTCTTCTGGTGTAATATTGCAAAGTCCATTTAACTTCTCCTTCCTCTTCAGCTATTTGTTTAAGAATATTTAGCTTTGCTAAAGCTGTTGCTTCATCCCTTTTCTTTTGTAGAACCTCTAACTGGGCTTCTGTTTCCAGCTGTATACATTTAGCATCAGCTTGTGCCTCTGCTTGTTTGCATGCAGCTTCTTCTTGCTTGCGAGCACTTTCTGCCTTTAGTGCTGCTTCTAGTTCAATGCATTGAGCCTGTGCTCTAGCTGCTTCTGTTCAAGCTCTAACTAACTGACTGCTCAATGAGGATATATGTGAACATGATCTTAAAGAACTAGCAGAGCCTCTAACAGATGATTTTTTACAAGAAGACTGTACTGATCTAACTGAAACTTTTGATTGTTTAGAAGTAGTGGAATAACAAGAGAATGTTTCATGAAGCTGTGATATTCTGTCCTGTAACCGAGATGTAGTTTGCAGGAACGTATTTTGTCTCTGCAGATCAATTACAGTAAAATCTTTCAAAAGTTGTGGTGCCTTTTCTATGATAGAACTTGATAAGAATGAAGAATATTTATGTGACAGTCTCTTATAGTTCTCAAAGTGTTTCCTTAATCTGTTAAGAGCATCCTTTATTAGTTCAGCAACATTTCCAGTTTCACTAGGAACAACTATGCTGTGTGTGATTTTATCCCATAGTTCTAGCAAATTTACAGTAATTTCCTCATTCTGCATTTCAAAGGATTCATTTGCCTTTACTGAAGCCTTGGGCTTTCTCCTATCCTGACCTGCTAATGCTCTGTGGCATTTCTGTACCTGCATGAGTTAGTTTTGCTGCCATACTGCTAGATTAACAGTTTATTACAATATGAAATAAAGTAATAAACTTTAACTTTGCCTATCTCCAGTATAGAAATATAAAACTAAAAGGTTGCTTGCAGGGCTGAATAACAGGATGTTAGTGACTGCAAAACAAAAGTCAGGAGCATTCAAAAAGACTAAACTTCTTGGAATTTTCTAGAATTTCCACAATCAGTTTAAATAGAGCACACAATTCTGAAACGAGCCTTATAACTTTGCTTAAATAGGCACAGTTTATAAACTTTTACCAGTAGTCTGAAATTTACAAATGCAGCTTGGTTAGGTAGATTTTTACCATATCAGCATTACACAGTTTATACTTCTTATGTTCTAGTCTACAGTTGAGCAATGCAGACTTTTTCCAGGTGTGTACTTTAGTATGTGTGAAGTTCTATGTGGCAGTTAGACAGCCTCACAAGATGTTTCTAGTCATTTTACTATGCTGGCACCAATGTCGCTTTAAGGGGGGGATACCTTCCTGGACCCAGTCTGTATGGACAGCGTAACCTTCTGCTGAATTGACACAGGATAAATGCTAGTTTGACTCACCATTGAACACCACAGATTAATAAATCTACAGATGAATCCACTACTATTATTCCACAATAAGATGTACAGTACAAAATACTTGACAATAAAGAGTAGTGTTACTTTGGATATAAATAATTGTGATGTCCCTGGAGGTAAAATGACTATTCCTATCTAGGCTTCTAGTTACCAAGGTGATACCAGCTGCTTACACAAACAGGAAATAAATAGGAGTCCTGACAGGAACAGGAAGTAATTAAAGGGCATGTCCAGCCTTTCCACCCATGGAACTGCAAGCAGGGGGCAGGACCGGCAGTCGCGTCTGTGATTGGCTGAGAGGCAGCCAATCACGGATGCGGCTGCCGGCAGTTCAGAACAGCAGAGGATAGAGGGAAGGTAAGTAGAGATCTGGAGAGTTTCTGCAAATAAGATTAAAGGGCATGTCCACCCCCCAAACTATAATTTAACCCACTACTGGCCCCACTATGTAGTGTGTAAAAATCCTTACCTCACATCCCAGCTCCATATGGTTCTCCTGTAGTCCCCCCCCAAAGTCCCCAAAACTGGCCAGCAGGTTAGTAAAGTCCATATAGGACTCTACCTCCTGTCTTCCCTCCGGGAGAAGTTTGGCATGCTCACTGCAGTCCTTCTCCCCCTCCCTCCCGATTTTGTCTCCCTCCCCCTACTATAAAACCCTTTTTATATTATGTACTGCTCCTTCCCCCAGCCCCAACAACATAACTTTTATTTACAGAAAGTGCCCGATCTTTACTTACCATGCCTCTCTCCTTCGCCGGTCTGAACTCCCAGCAGCCGCCTCTGTGATTGACTGCCTCTTAGCCAATCATGGACGCGGCTGCCGGTCCCGCCCCCTGCTTCCATTTCCGTGCAAGCAGAGGGCCGGGGCAGTGCGGCGATGGATAGAGGCATGGTAAGTGAAGATTGGGGCACTTTCTGTAAATAAAAGTTATGCGGTTGGGGTTGGGGGAAGGAGCAGTACATTATATAAAAAGTTTATTACTTTAGGTGGACATGCCCTTTAATGCGGTTGGGGCTGGGGTAGCAAGCCCTACCACAAAACGGGAGGGGGGGGGCTGCTCAGAGCATGCCACAAACCTCTCAAAGGAAGCCTCATAGGCGGAAACAATTTCCCCCACTGCTAGGCTCCTGGTGGCCAGTTTTCTGGACTTTGGAGGGGCATTGCAGGGCAACCATTTGGATCTGGGATGTAAGGTAAGGATTTTTCTACACTACACAGTGGGGCCAGTAGTGGGTTAAATTATAATTTTGAGGGTGGATATGCCTTAATATAGAAGGGGGAGGAACATAATAAAAATAAATAAAATAAATAAAAAATACATCTTGAAACTTGGGTGTTGAGACAGCACATTAAATGTGATCTGTATTTGATATCAGTGTGAAAAATTTGTGTTCATTAAGTGACCCAGAAGTGCACAAAAACAATACAAACGTCACTGGATATTGATTTCTTTACAGAAAGTGAACATAGAGGTTGCTAAAATTATTTATTCCTGTATATTTAAGCTGTTTTGCACTAGAATGCATTTTAAAGTTTTGTCACAGAGGATGCAATCTACAGGTCTGCAAATACTGCACTGAACAGGAGGGTTTTCAGTCTGGATTTAAAAGGCATGTCCAGTCCAAAAAACTTTAGCTATAAATGTAGAGGACCCCCACCCTAGTTTCGCATTATCAATATTTGCAAAATATGCCCCTGAAGTGTCTCACCTGACCTGGTCCCTCGATGCTCCAACTCTGCTCTGCGGCTGACAGCCAATTTACTTCCTGGTCATGACTGTCACTAAAGGTGCAATGTTTTGTCACAACCCATTGCCTGACAGCCACGACCAGGAAGTAGAGATGCTGTCAGGCCCTCTGCTCCTCTTTATACTCGAAACCGGAGCAGGGGGCGGCGAGGGACCAGGTCAAGTAAGATAAATGCAATTCAGCTCACCACATCTCCTATAGACTTTGGTTGCCCAGATGTCTGTTCCTGGACATAAATTCAAAATAAAAATGTGAAGTAAAGAGCAACCAAAAACTCAGACAACCCCACAGGTATTGCTATAAACAAACATACATTTATTGTGCACACCACGACATGTTTCGGACAGTCTAGGTCCTTTCTCAAGGAGTCCTTTCTCCTTGAGAAAGGACCTAGACTGTCCGAACCAGGTCAAGTAAGTCCCTCCAAGGGCATATTTGGCATATATTGATAAAGCGAAACTAGGGTTTAGGGAGGTCCTCTGCATTTTTAGCAGTTAAGGTTTTTTTTGACTGGACATGCCCTTTAAACAACTCCTTTTTAGTGAAATCCGCACTTAATGAGAAGTAGAACGAAATACAAATATTTAATTCAGATTTTCTTTGCACTAATCTTGGCTATTAGTGTGTAAGGCTGGGTACACACGGGCACGGTAATCTGTACTGTGTGTACCCAGCTTTATTCCTACTGTTTATTCAAATGCATTTACATTTAACAAATGTTATGTATATAAAGCTGGATTATAAGGGCTCATAAAATGTTACCAGGACAGCATGGTGTGTATTTCTGTGTTATGCCCCCTAATGGTAAGAGTCCCTACTCCCTATAACACCCTCCGTGCCCCCCTCTCCCAATCCCCCCTGACAGCTCTATAGGATGACAATAGAACATTGGAGAGAACAAGCGAATTCTCCTTAAGCAACATCCAGATAAACCCTGTCTGCAACTACACGTGCAGATGTTGAATATAGGAAACGTACAGGCCGGTTATAACGTGAAAACCCTACCTGCTTTTAACACCCATATTCTGACTCATAAACCATGCAGAATTCCTAGTATCCCAAGAAAGTGGGCAGATACCCCGCATCACCGTGGAGACCAAACGTTCATTCTGACTCGTCAGTCTTTATGTCAATCATCTAAAATCCTGCCTGCCGTAAAGTTTTTTCCGCCCCTTTCTTTCTCTTCTGTACCTTCCTGACAGGAAGCCCCTCCTCACGAGCCCCCTCCGATTGGGTAGACCGAATGTGGTACATTCCAGTGTCTATGCTGCTGGATTCTCTGTTGGAGCGGTCCATTGCAATGAGGAAGGGGGGTTGGGCCTAGATTGGAACTCTGGGGCCTAACTGAATTTGTGTCTTTCTTGTCTCGATATACTGAAGACTGTGGCGGAGCTAAAGCTCTCTGTGTCGGAGAATGAGGTTGTTGGCGTTGTGAAAGGCCAAGGAGGAGGGATAAAGACGGTCAGAAAGCAGAGACATGGACAGCCAGGTATTAACAGAGACTGTCAGGTACAGAAAGAGACATTCACATAACAAGGATAGACAGCCCCACTGTAGAACCAGGTAATAGGATCTATAGAGTTTTGGAAAGGATGTAATTAATGGGAGAGATTGAGAGACATTTTTAGTTTCCATGAAAAACACGTTGGTTAAGGGGAGAAAGTGACACACAGAGACAGCAAATAATGGTTAACCCCATAACTGGGGGGGGTGAAAGACCCCCCAGTTATATATATATAAGGCATATTGAATTAGCAAAGCTAGGGGTTCGAGATCAATGACAAATCAAAGGGCACTTGCAGCAAGGCTTGGTGGAAACTAATGAAGATTAAATGGATTAAACTTGTGAACATGCAGCCATATTAATGACATTCAACCATCAGATGTCCAGGGAACCCTAAATTATAACGACTTGGTTATAAGTAATAAGAGGGAGGCACAGTCAGCACAAGTTACTCAGTGAATGCAGATAAAATTGCAATCACTGCTGCTCCACTAGATGTGGGTGTTTTAAGATTGTTCTCAGATTATCAAATTGAGGTAATCCATTTAAATAAAAGTGAGGTGGACATCAAGGAAAGCCATAGATGTTAATGGGCAAGTCCAGCCCAAAAATGAAAACTTACATACAGGTAAATCACCCCCAAAACCCTGAATGGTAATAGTTTGAAATCTACCCTGAAATCCTGCACAATGTCCTGTTTCTTCCAGTTAGCAACTAACTGTTAGTTATGGATTTGACAGTTGACATCACAGCCAATGAATGAATGTTAATCCCCTGTCTGCCTCTACTGAGCATGCTCGGGCTCAGTACAGGTTTCTAAATTGCTCAGTTTCCATGAGGCATCCAGAAGCATAGCAGGCATACTGTAATTAATTCATAGGACAAACTATGATATATCAACATATTATAAAGAGGCCATTCTTTCTAAAATATGTTCTTATGGGGGTGGAGTTGTCCTTTAAGTCAAGATGAACAACTAAAGGGGCCATAGAGGGACTGAGAGCTTAAAGATGCAGAAGAGTGACATGGACAGGCTGAAAGGGCAACAAAGTGACTAGAAAAGAGCCTGAATCCGCTACAATGTGACTGGAAGGGCTAGGTTGAAGGGACATCAAAGTGATGGATATGGAGAGGCTAAAAGGGCCATTTAGGGCAGAAAATGTAATAAAAATGAAGTGACCAAAGGGGGGGGGGGGAAGAATGCATGATCATAAAGTTAAAGAAGACAAAGTGTCATAGAGGGGTATGTTGTAAACTTGTATAAGAGAGGTGACCGGAACAAAGAGGTAGAGGAACAGGGAGATAAGAGATTGTGGCTCCAAGGTAGGAGGCCTAATTAGATATTGGGTGTACAGGTGAAAAGAAATGTGTGAACCTGATAATGTAAAAAAAAAGGAAGAAAGCAACTGTATTGTACAAAGGAACAGAAAGAGAGCTTTTGGTGGATGGAGAGGAAAGAACAAGAACTGGTTCATCAGTCAGATACATTAGCATCTTTGAGGATGAATAAGAGAAGGTGGAAGGATCTGCAGAGGTATGTCACTATAAGACTACTTTCACACAGATCTTTTTTAAAGTGGTTTCAGGTGTTTGCTGCTAACAAAACGCTACATGTAGAAATTTGCTATTGACTGCAGTTGTGGTACTGCTCAAAAAAAAAAAGGTTACTGAACGAAGGCATGGTATATGTGTGAAATAAAGTTTATTGCAGTTAATTCGGACTTACTGAAGCCTTGTTCGCACAGACATATTTTTTTTGTCAAGATTGATCATCACAAGCCCAATAATTTAGTTGGAATGGCTGTAATTTACTACTTGTCCAATTGTTCTCAGACATTCTAACCAAACATTTTTAACCAAAATCTGTTGACCCAAATGATCAAACATGTAGGGAAATCTACGTTTTATTATACGAACCATTGCTCAGCCCAAAGTAGCCTATTTATTTCCATCAGATAGATCACCAAACATATTGATTGGCAGATCTATACGTTGGAAATATCTTGAAAGAAATTTTAATTTAAAAAGAGATTTAAACTGACATTTGAATATATTGTTAAATTAAGGTTTTGTTTAAACTTTTTGTTTTTTTTTTTTTTTACTAGGGTCTGCTAATTAGAAATAACTTCCTGCAGCTTTTAACTTATGGCTAAACATTTTTTCATCGGAACCTAGCCTTAAAGTAAAATTAAGCAGGAAAAAGATTATCCACAGCAATCCAGACCGCCCTAAGTATGTGCTATAATGGAGAAATTGTTTCACACACACACAAACTATCAGTATATTTGAAACGTATTGTATTGGGTTGCTCAACAATTACCTGATGATACTTTTTCTCTCAGTACCATCTAAATCTTTTTAGAAGGCCCCTATAATGCCCCAAACCACCAATTAAGCTGTAAAGTGTTACTGGGTCTTGAGTAAAAGTTTAATTTCACAATAGAACAAAGATAATAAATACAAATATTACTCATAACAGTGTTGCAAATTACCAATAAATTTGAATTTTTAAGAATTTTACAGGATATGTATTCCAGGGCACCATTAGTTATATGTTTGGGATTCTGACAATACTTGCAATATAGAATTTGCTTTGGGGCAAGCTGGTAATTATGTTTATCAGAGTCCTTTTTTTGAAAGTAGTATCTAATGCTAAGTTTTCCCCCAGTGCACTGTTCAGGTGAAGCTGGAACTTGGTCATCGCGCCCAGCTAAGGAAAAAACCAACCACAGATGGATTCACCCATGACTGGATGGTATTTGTGCGTGGACCAGACCAATGTGACATACAGCACTTTGTGGAGAGGGTGGTTTTCAGGCTACATGATAGTTTCCCTAGGCCCAAACGAGGTAAGCAGCAATATCAAAAGAAAACGATTTGTCTTATCTATTCAGTCTTCTAAATCCATATAAATATGCAAGTATTTGAATTGAGAAAGAGAAATTCATTCATACAATCATATGAACTTTCTGGCTTTAAAAAGGAAAATTACATGGGTGTAACTACTGTTCTACTTTAGGTCAGTGGTTCTTAAAAGGCATGTTAACTGTGCTAAATAATTTTCTAATTAATCACACAGTAATAGAGATAGACACAAAACCAAACTCGAACATGAGTATTTTCGAATGTTCGGCACGCCTCGAACGGCAGATTCCAAAACCCCCCGAACTTTCGGGGAGATTTCTGAAAACGGACGCTTGCAGATTGACGAACGTCCGACAGTCCCGCAGTTCGAAACAAGGACCATTGTGGCCCTGACAAGGGCATTTAGGGGCTTAAAGGGTCCTGCAGCTCGAACCCCTCCCCTGACAAATGCCTTTTGTGGGGAGTCCTGCAGCTCAAAACCAGGACCCCCCTGGTCCTAAAAAGAACCTTTTCAGGTGTCGGTGACACCAACTCCGCTGATGTTGCCAACGCCGGGCGATGTCACTGTGGCCGCCAGTGACACGGCTGGTGCTGGCGACATCAACGTCGCCGGTGTTGCAGACTTCTTGATCCAACGTCTTTTGGCCGACAGCGCCAACTCCGCTGATGTCGTCAACACTGGGCAATGTCACTTCGGCCGCCAGTAACACCACCAGTGCTGGCCGACCTCTTGATCCGAAGTCTTCTTTCTTCTCCCATCAGCTGCGATGACTTCTGAGCTCCGCAGAGGTTTGCAGCTCTTTATATAGGTTTGCAGAAGGACCAAATCCAATTGTGATTGATTAAGATTTCAATGCTTGCAATCATATAATCACACATTAACCAATAATATTGGAATAAAAGATTCAAATATGATTGGTTAATGTATGATAATATAATTTCAAGTATTGAAATCTTAACCAATGACAATTTGATTTGGTCCTTCTGCAAACCTTTATAAAGAGCTGCAAACCTCTGCAGAGCTCAGAAGTCATCGCAGCTTATGGCAAAAGAAAGAAGACTTCGGATCAAGAGGTCAGCGACATTGTTGTCGCCATTGCCGGTGGGGACACTGGCGGCTGCAGTGACATCGCCCAGCATTGGCAACATCAGCGGAGGGGGTCCTGCAGCTCAAAACCCCCCCACAAAGGCACTTGTCAGTGCCAGGAAGGGGGGGTCCCTGTTCGAGCTGCGGGACCCCTTCAGTCCCAAAGGGCCCTTGTTAGGGCCACAAGGGCACTTATAAGTGCCGGGGAGGGGGGTCCCGGTTCGAGCTGTAGGACCCCTTAAGCTCCAAAGGGCCCATGTTAGGGCCACAAAGGTCCTTGTAAGGACCCAGGAGAGGGTCCCAGGTTTTGAGCTGCGGGACCCCCAAACGTCCGGCTGCTGGATTGTCAGCTGTTTGGCAATCCGCCAACGGCCAATTTCATGAATCTCTGGCTGTTCAGGGATTTTCGGAAACGAGTTTTTTACCGAACGTTTGGAAATCCTCAAGGGTTACCGAAAACAGCACGCAGAAACCGGAAGTAGCGCACAAGTTTGTTTTGGTTTTTTTTGCTGTTACCTGCGCACAGATGTGTTTCACAGACCATCTCCCAGGTCTCAAAGACCTGTAAGATAAGTTTACACTGCAATATTTTGGTAAGTGCATTTGAACTTTCAGAACTATTTATCCCCCATTGACTTTAATGGGTCCATTTTCGAATTTTCGAACTTTTTTAGAAGTTTGAAAACGGACCGAACTTTATGAAATTTGGCCATCTTTACAAATTAATAAGAATTAATTGCCACCATCCTTAAATCTGCTTTTCCTCCCCTTTGCTAACCTTTTTTTCCCTTATTTACTTTAGAAGTTTTATTTTTTCAAGGGGGCAGGGCACAGCTAGGCATTAAAGGACTACCAATCCCCCACTCCATTTATATATCCCAGAACCTTCCCCCTGGCCCCATTATGTGTAAAAACTGTATCCTTTTATAAAAGCATAGCTTATTCCACTGGTACTGCATGTCTAATTGGTTTAGCATTAAAGGAGAACTAAACCTATAGGGTTACTCAATAAAAGTTCTTATTTAAAATGGTGCTTATTTTGCCCCAACCAATCAGATGTTAGATTTCAAATGTTAAATAGGATCTGATTGTTTGGGGCAAAATTAGCACCATTTTAAACGATAACTTTTGAATAACCCTGTTTAATTTTAAAAATCCTAATTTGAATCTTTTTTTTCATAGAATACCTATACATTGTAAGTTTCTTCTCTAGAAGTTGCATTTACTTACAGTAATATATTCTGTAGCTTTGATAATATTCTTCTAACCACGATAGCTACAAAATACACTGCAAAGATTATTTTTCTTTTTTTTATGAATAGCAAAGGATTATATTATAAGGACAGGCACATTTACTGAAAAGAACAAAATAACTGAAATCCCTGTTTTGGGAGAGGGAGAATCTATGTGCTGTTATATGATTTCAGCCTTGCTTAATTAAAGCTGACATCCAACTTCCTTGTTTTGATCTGAACACTAGAGCATGGGAAGTGTACAGAAATATGGGTTTTACCCAGCTAAGGTGGATTATGGGAGCTTACCCCTAGTACCCACATGCTTTATAAATCAGCCACAGCAAAGATTGAGCTTATACACAGCTTTTTGTAGGTTTCTGAATGTACTCTGTCTATTGGGACAATTCTGGAGACTTAAATGGTATGTACACTGAAAATGTTTTTTTCAATTGCCCATTAGTGGAAACTATAATTCATCCCAACTATCACTGTACTGTTTGATCTGCACCCTATTTCTTTAGATATCCAAACTGAAACATCTTACATTTTAGCTTTTCTGTAAGCAGTTTTGCTATAGCTGGAATGGTTTGACAGTTGGTGTGCTGTATGCAGTTTTGACAGTTGGTATTTGGGAAAATAGTCAGGTCAGTGGTCAGAACCTGAGCAAAACAAGTATTGTATTGAAGGCATGCAGCAACACACACACCTCCGAGTAAGTGCTACTTACATGTATTTATTTATAGCTTAAGATGATGCAAAGTCATTTTTTCAGTATACATACACTTTAATATCCACTTTAAAATTATGAAAAGGAACATGCTTTATCTGTTGCTCTGTGCCTGCAGATAACACCCAACAATAGCTAGCAACATTAGCTAGTTTGCTCCAGTAATACAGATGGCACAAACAGCAGCTGAGTCCCAATCTAGCACTGCACCTTAAAAAACAATTCCAAAGTCCACCAGGACTGAGTAAAGCACAAACCTAATAATGGGTTTTGTCAGTGGCATAAAACTATGATGGGGCCCCCTCCCTACATCATCTACAGTTGTTTTCTGGGGGGAGGCTGTATCTCTCAAGCAAAATGGATGCTTGAGAGATACACAGCTTGAGGTTATATCTCTGTCATAGGGAAGGTGAGAAGGATTGGGGCCCCTGCAGTTGCAGGGTCTGATCCTCTGGTATTTACAACCCATTCATAATAATTCTTCTTGTAATAATTTACGTTCATAATCACAACCTCACTGTGAATATTTAACCACTTCCAAAGTTGCCAGTGAAGTTTGTTGACATTATGTCAGAGAATAAAAAACAATGTAAGTAATTTAGTTATTAAGACCAATCCCTCCTCCCCTGGCTGATTTTGATCAAAGGAGAAATTAGACGTATCTGTAAATCACAGGTATTGCTTCAGTCTTCAATGGATTGCAAGATTGGTCGGGCTGAAATATCATTGCGGAAACTTTCCTGACCAACAGATTCCGAGTCGGCAAATCTGACAGCAGAAATATTGGGAAGACACCTGCTTGTGTGTGTGTATCGGACCTTAATGCCAGATCAAAGCATTAATTGGCACCCTATTGCTAATAAAGCACTTATGCTACTCATAAACATCTAAATCTAGTATATAAATATTTGCATAGTTCTAAATTTTCTAAAGTATTGCATTAAAAAATCCTAAATTTTTTGCTGTAAGAATTTGGTTGGGCAGGATTCAAAACCAATGTATGAATTGAATTGTGTATGTATTATTTGACATTTTGTGTTTGTTTTTAGTGTGCAAGGAACCTCCATATAGAGTGGAAGAAACTGGTTATGCTGGATTTATTCTGCCGATTGAGGTGTACTTCAGAAACAAGGTACAGCACAAAATAGGCCTATTTTGCTGGTATTTACACTGAAATAAGGTTGTTTATTCTAAAATCTAAACAGAAGCATATAAACATATCCACATTCAAACTTGTGGACATTACTGATTTGTGCACCCTCCTAACTCTTCTTTTATTTACAGGAGGAACCTAAAAAAGTCTGTTTTACCTATGATCTATTCCTAAACTTAGAAGGAAATCCACCTGTAAATCACCTGCGCTGTGAGAAATTAACTTTTAACAATCCTACTAAGGAGTTTCGTAAGAAATTGCTCAAAGCGGGTGGGGTAAGTTGTGTAATAAAGATGGGGGAACGGTATATTTATGAAGCCCTGTTATCTAACAAAACAATATGACTCTTCCCCCCTTTTGATTCGGCCATGTTGCGTGTGGTTTTAATAGGGTTGTCACACGATTTTTCACGGATTTAGGCCAATTTTTCCCGTAAGCATGCATGTTTCCAGTGCCTAGCAATCGCACAATGTTGCACCGTCAGAGCGTATACGATTAACAGATTGTAGCACACAACAATTGGGCCACGCTATTGTGTGCTTAACACATGATCGCAGGGCCGTTTCTAGCCATTTTAGTGCCCTAGTCGCCTTCCCACCTATGTCCCCCACCCAAAAAAACACAAAAAAACTTGGCCTGTCAAACTACATTTCCTTCAGACACTGTCCACTGCTGCTTTTCTTTATAGTGGGAATCAGGGTTGCTAACCGTCCGTAAATTCATGGACAGCCCGTGAAAATGGCTTTAAAATAAGCCACGTCCATAATGGCCATAAAAAAAAAAAAAATAAGTGTCCGTAAAAATTGCAGGGTTTTGCCCCTCTCATCTCACGTGACATGTCTTGTAGCACAGTTCTTATTCAATTTTTAAGTGCAGAAAATGGCGGGAGCAGAGTGGACTCTCCTGTGCTGTGAAAACTTCAAAAGCTTGGTTCCAGTCTCCTCAGCACAGTGGGGGAGACAGGAGGGGGAGCTTTACATCCTGGAGTCCAGATAAGACCATGTGATTTTAACCTGTTAGTGCCTTCACCTAAGCAGAGTTGCAGCAGGAAAACATGCAGTAAGTGAAGTCTGGGGGACAGGGTCAGGGCCCAGGGGGAAGTTTTCATCAGGTGTGAACAGTGGGATCATCCACAGACCAGTCTGCACAGTTGCTTTACTTCTTTCTAACACGCTTGTGAAGGTTCTCATTCATCCAGGTCATGGTATATCTGTTGTATTCAATTAGATCAACTGGACTGAAATGTAGTTCTTGAAGACGTTTCGCTAGTCATCCGACTGGCTTTCTCAATTCAGAATGATGTACAAGAATCTGTGGCAATTATGTACCCTGGAAAATCCCAATTAGCATATCACAGCCAGGTGTTAGGGGGGTGATTAGATAGTGGCTAAGAGGTGTTATGGAACGCCCAGAGTAAGGGTGTTAAAACAGCATTGTACATGGCAGACAGTGGTGTCGAACCCCCCCACCTCTATTTAGGCTTGGTTTCTTTTATTTTCACATAAATGGCCTCCTTAACACCTCTCTTGAACCAGTCACGTTCCTTCGCCAGTATGTTAACATTACAATCTTCAAAGGTATGTCCTTTATCCTTAAGATGCAGATACACGGCTGAGTCCTGACCCGAGGAATTGGCTCTTCTGTGCTGGGCCATACGTTGATGCAGCGCAGTGCAGTGCAGTGCAGTGAAGAATGCTCTGATTTGTATGTGGGGGAGACCAAACAGCAACTGCTTAAATGTATGGCCCAGCACAGAAGAGCCAATTCCTCGGGTTGATCTAATTGAATACAACAGATATTCTTTCTAACACCTTATCTGTTTTTCTAACTGTTCCCTGTTTTTGCTCCAGGACCAGTAGCCAGGTTAACTGTCAGCCCCCCAGCAACCAGGTTTAACTGTCAGCCCCCCAACAGCCAGAGTTTCTGACAACCCCCCCCGCAGCCAGGTTAACTGTCAGCCCCCCAGCAGCCAAGTTTAACTGTCCGTTTCCCAGCAGCAAGGGTTACTGACAAGTTCAAGCCCTCCAGCAGCCAGGGCTACTATCAGCCCTCAGCAGCCAGGGTTATTGAGCTGACAACCCTCTAGCAGCCAGGTTTACGGTCAGCCCTCCAGCAGCCAGGGTTACTGACAGCCCCTTCAGCGGCCTTGGTTACATGACAGCCCCTCCAGCGGCCAGGGTTACTGACAGCCTCTCCAGCGGCCAGGGTTACTGACAGCCTCTCCAGCGGCCAGGGTTACTGACAGCCTCTCCAGCGGCCAGGGTTACTGACAGCCCTCCAGCGGCCAGGGTTACTGACAGCCCTCCAGCGGCCAGGGTTACTGACAGCCCTCCAGCGGCCAGGGTTACTGACAGCCCTCCAGCGGCCAGGGTTACTGACAGCCCTCCAGCGGCCAGGTTACTGACAGTCCTCCAGGGCCAGGGTTACTGACAGCCTCCAGCGGCCAGGGTTACTGACAGCCCTCCAGCGGCCAGGGTTACTGTCAGACATCCAGCACAACACTAAGCCTTCTACATATAGACAGTGTTTGACAGTCCTCCAGTTTACAAATTAATCATTCAGCCCTCCAGTTCACAAACCAGTGAGTCAGCCCTCCAGTTCACAAACCAGTAAGCCAGCCCTCCAGTTCATAAACCAGCAAGCCAGCCCTCCAGTTCATAAACCAGCAAGCCAGCCCTCCAGTTCACAAACCAGTAAGCCAGCCCTCCAGTACTTAAACCAGTAAGCCAGCCCTCCAGTTCTTAAACCAGTAAGCAGCCCAGTTCTTAAACCAAAGCCAGCCCCCAGTTCACAAACCAGTAAGCCAGCCCTCCAGTTCTTAAACCAGTAAGCCAGCCTCTCAGTTCTTAAACCAGTAAGCCAGCCCTCCAGTTCTCAAACCAGTAAACAAACCCCTCCAGTTCACAACCAGTAAGCCAGCCCTCCAGTTCAAAACCAGTAAGCCAGCCCTCCAGTTCACAAACCAGTAAGCCAGCCCTCCAGTTCACAAACCCGTAGTAAGCCAGCCCTCCAGTTCACAAACCAGTAAGCCAGCCCTCCAGTTCACAAACCAGTAAGCCAGCCCTCCAGTTCACAAACCAGTAAGCCAGCCCTCCAGTTCACAAAACAGTAAGCCAGCCCTCCAGTTCACAAACCAGTAAGCCAGCCCTCCAGTTCACAAACCAGTAAGCCAGCCCCAGTTCCAAAACCAGTAAGCCAGCCTCCAGTTCATAAACCAGCAAGCCAGCCCTCCAGTTCATAAACCAGAAGCAGCCTCCAGTTCAAACCGTAAGCAGCCCTCCAGTTCACAACCAGTAAGCAGCCCTCATCTTAAACCAGTAAGCCAGCCCTCCAGTTCTTAAACCAGTAAGCCAGCCCTCCAGTTCTTAAACCAGTAAGCCAGCCCTCCAGTTCTAAACCAGTAAGCCAGCCCTCAGTCTTAAACCAGTAAGCCAGCCCTCCAGTTCACAAACCAGTAACCACCTTGCTTAAACCGTAAGCCAGCCCTCCAGTTCTTAAACCAGTAAGCCAGCCCTCCAGTTCTTAAACCAGTAAGCCAGCCCTCCAGTTCTTAAACCAGTAAGCCAGCCCTCCAGTTCTTAAAACCAGTAAGCCAGCCCTCCAGTTCTTAAACCAGTAAACCAGCCCTCCAGTTCACAAACCAGTAAGCCAGCCCTCCAGTTCACAAACCAGTAAGCCAGCCCTCCAGTTCACAAACCAGTAAGCCAGCCCTCCAGTTCACAAACCAGTAAGCCAGCCCTCCAGTTCACAAACCAGTAAGCCAGCCCTCCAGTTCACAAACCAGTAAGCCAGCCCTCCAGTTCACAAAACAGTAAGCCAGCCTCCAGTTCACAAACCAGTAAGCCAGCCCTCCAGTTCACAAACCAGTAACCCAGCCTCCAGTTCACAAACAGTAAGCCAGCCTCCAGTTTTACAAACCAGCATTACAGCCAGCCCTCCAGTCACAAACCAGCATTACAGCCAGCCCTCCAGTTCACAAACCAGCATTACAGCCAGCCCTCCAGTTCACACACCAGCATTACAGACAGCCCTCCAGTTCACCACACCAGCATCACAGCCAGCTCTCCAGTTCACAAACCAGCATCACAGCCAGCCTTCCAGTTCACAAACCAGCATCACAGCCAGCCCTCCAGTTCACAAACCAACATTACAGCCAGCCCTCCAGTTCACAAACCAACATTACAGCAGCCCTCAGTTCACAAACCAACATTACAGCCAGCCCTCCAGTTCACAAACCAACATTACAGCCAGCCCCCTCAGTTCACAAACCACATACAGCCAGCCCTCCAGTTCACAAACCAGCATTACAAACCAGCCTTCAGTCACAAACCACATTACAACCAGGCCTCCAGTTGACAAACCAGCATTACAGCCAGCCCTCCAGTTGAAAACCAGCATACAGCCAGCCCACCAGTTGACAAACCAGCATTACAGGCAGCCCTCCAGTTCACAAACCAGTAAGCCAGCCCTCCAGTTCACAAACCAGTAAGCCAGCCCTCCAGTTCACAAACCAGTAAGCCAGCCCTCCAGTTCACAAACCAGTAAGTCAGCCCTCCAGTTCACAAACCAGCATCACAGCCAGCCTTCCAGTTCACAAACCAGCATCACAGCCAGCCTTCCAGTTCACAAACCAGCATCACAGCCAGCCTTCCAGTTCACAAACCAGCATCACAGCCAGCCTTCCAGTACACAAACCAGCATCACAGCCAGCCTAAATGACCTCTTAGTACCCACCAGACCCCTATCTGAAGTGAATTCCAGATACACGGTTCGGCCCCACATTGTCTGGAAAAGGAGATCTGGTTCCATGCTTCACTAATCGTAATATAAACAATAAGACTGTTCCAGGGTGGAATGGTATTTTTATTGGTCCTTTGCAAGAACTAATACCAATAGTTAACCCATTCTTGCCAAGTCACTACACGCTTTCCTGACACAGCCAGCCTTCCAGTTCACAAACCAGCATCACAGCCAGCCTTCCAGTTCACAAACCAGCATCACAGCCAGCCTTTCAGTTCACAAACCAGCATCACTGCCAGCCTTCCAGTTCACAAACCAGCATCACTGCCAGCCTTCCAGTTCACAAACCAGCATCACTGCCAGCTTCCAGTTCACAAACCGCATCACTGCCAGCCTTCCAGTTCACAAACCAGCATCACTGCCAGCCTTCCAGTTCACAAACCAGCATCACTACCAGCCTTCCAGTTTACAAACCAGCATCACTGCCAGCCTTCCAGTACACCAGTGTTAGATAGCAAAATTGCAAATAGCAGAAAGTTTATAAAAATAAGGCACTTAATTGACAGCTGAAATGTAAGATGTTTTTAAAGATCTGTAAAGAAATATGGGATAAATTTGGGAGAATTATAGTTTCTAGTAATGGGCAATCCAAAAACAGTATAGATACCCTTTAACAGTCGGTTTTCTCTTGTATAATCATTAAAAGGGGAGTGGCTTAGGTACGCTACTAACTCCACCCCCTGTCCGTGAATAATCTTGGATGTCCAGGAATTGTTGCCTTGTCCATAAAAAAAAATGGAAATTAGGTTGGCAGCCCTGGTGGGAATGCTTTACTAGTTGGTAAGAGGGGCACGCTGTACCAGGTATGCAGACACTGGCCACCAATGAAATACTGGTGGAAGGACAGGATAGGTTTTGGTGGATTTGCGGTATGTGGCACCAGATTTCTCCCCAGAAATTGTCTCCAGCTGGGTAGGGCAGAACAGGGAAATTTGGTGAAATCTGAGATGTTTTACTCTTTCAGTGCCAGCAGATTTTCCAAGAGTATTGGCATTAATAACTTCAGTGCCAGCAGAACATTACCATTAACTCTTTAGTGCCAGCAGACTTTACTATTAATACTTTCAGTCCCAACACCTTTGGCACTATTAAGCCTTTAACCGTATTAACCCTTGCTATTAATCCTCAGTGCCAGCAGACTTCCCACATAGTGTTGCCATTAACACTTCAGTGCCAGCGGAGTATTACCATGAACCATTCAATGCCAAAACAGACTTTCGTATTATTACTTTAAGTGCCAGCACTTTCCCAGTATTGGCATTAACTTTCCCAGTATTAGCATTAACATTTAATTTTCAGTGCCAGCAGAAAATATTTCAGCTGCCGACATTGACATGATTTACAGTATGTACCTGCTTTCTGTGGCTCATTTATTTATATATATATATATATATATATATATATATATATATATATTATATAGTGATTATACCCTGCATTTGTGAATAAAACATTGCTTTTTAAGTCTTTGGAGTGCTCCGTCAGCATATTTATTTGTGTATATATATATTATATATAAAATTTAGATCTCCATAGGAGATTACATTGAGTTTTTAGCAGCTACCAATGAGGTGGGGGGTATAGGATATTACATAATTACATATAGGAAAGGTGTATATGTATGTGTGTACTATCTCACTATTACCATTTAAATGACCATCACTAAATGTATATAAAATTTAGCGCTGACTTATATAGGTACAACACAAAATATACAAAATACATAAACTTACAGAGCTGAGATCCCTATTTTAAAATGGAATGGTCAAATGGCAGCTTAAACCACACGCCTGTGTCTGCTCCATATGAAAGGAAGTGTTATCCAAAAAAAGTTTGTCTGCTACACAGGATATGATGTGTATAGTAATGGACATATACACCATTATGGACATATACACAGCCTGCAGGTGGTGTCAGTGAGTAATAAAATACAAGACATCCCTGCTCTCTATGGTAGGAGGAGAGAAAGTGAAAGTGGATTGTGGTGTGTGCTTTGGAGTGATATCGACTGCAACACAAGATCCTGTGTATAAGATCATGTTACCACCACCTGTTGGGAGGTCAGATTATTGGACAGACAATTTACCTTATTGGATACAAACTCTGAGGTAACAGATAAGTGTACTCCATCTTACAAGGACACACTATATACAGGCCTGGTCAATATTCAAAGTGGTGCACCATAGACAGGGACACCCCTGATTACTGCACATGTTATGTGGGGAACCTAATTATGTGCACTGTCTGCTTTGTGCCAGACCACCAGAGTAACCCACTGTGTGCCATGATACCCATAATCCTTCCATAAAGCAGTGATCTGGTACAAATTGGTGGCAGCGGTGCTCGTAATACCATTTATTCTCCCTGTTTTCTTTGTATATTTGTTCTCTGTATAAAGCTATGGAGGCTGCTACTGAACGTATTGATTTAAATCCTTCTGTCCTTGTACCTGCAGATGAAATTCCCCAATTAGACTCTGTAGCTCTACCAGGCCCAATTGCCAAACCTATTTTTAAATCTGATCCATTTGATGGGGTAACTAGGGAGTGGACTGATTGGCTAGAACAATTTGAATTGGCAGCCACTATTAATGGTTGGGATGAAGGTGCTCGCTTGCAAGTCCTTAGCCTTTTGCTTAGTGGTAAATCCAGGCAGGTATACCAAGGATTTACTGTAATACTGAAATAAAAAGCAGTTATCAGCTATTAAAAATTGCTCTGAAGCAACTTTTTTTCAATTAGATCTGTATAAGAGTATATAAAGTATAAATCCATTTTTTTTTAGTAAACTGGGAATGAGAAATGTTTGTTTATGCGTTAGATTATTAGGGCAATTTTATTACAATAACATGATGCTGTGAGGTACCTTCTGTTATAATATATGAGGTACCATCACCACTTGTCGCGGTGAATACTAATATGTATTAACCTAGCATGTTTAGTTTCAACCATACAGTGTAGCAGGATTGCCTGGGTCTACTCTCAGACCTGCAGGATTATCCTATTTGGTTCCTCTGGAAGCTGGCGACTGTCTGAGTGACAGTTTTTAAAATATACCTGTGCAAAGATACTATATCCACTATATCCACACATAGCAAAACATACACACACATAATTTCCATTGTGCACCAACAGGCACAATTTTGCTATATATAAAATTAATATTAGTGCAGCAGCAACCACAGCCTCCCAGGCACTGTTCAGAGGGTGGTACTGTTTTCCTTCCCCATTATGCTTTCATCTTAAAAGTGCATGTCCAGCCACAGAACAGAAATCTATACTTCCCCGCAGTCCCTGAGGCCTATAATCTTTAAAGAGGAATTGTGGTCCAAAAATGACTTTAGGTAAGTTGATAGAAATTGCTCTCCTGAGAGTTTTTGCAATTTATTTCCATTGTTTATTTTACATAGTTTTGAAGATATTTAATTTTTTCTGTGTGATATGGCAGCAGCATCACCAGTCCCCTGCACTTCCTGCTCTGAAACCTGTCAGTCAATCTGCCCTGTGTCTCCTCCCCTTTGCAGCCCCCCTGGTCCCTCCCACTCATGGACCCTATGGTCCCTCCAGTTGCAGGCCTCCCTTGGCCCATTCCCTTACAGTCCCACTCGCGGGTGCCGTGGCCCTGCACCACTCACAGGTGATGTGGGCCACTCTGACCCCCCCAACCCCCCTCCCTGAAAACTCTGTGGAAACAGCCTTTTCAGGCCGAGTGAGAACTCGGCCTGAAAAGGCTGTTTTCACATAGTGAGAGAGAAGGATTGTAGATTCCTTTACCTTCTCTGCAGCTGCAGGTCCTTCACACAGCAGAGAGGGGAAGGGACTTCCTGTCTCCCTCACACACTGAGGGAGTCTGAGGCTGTGCTCACCACCGGCGGCACTGTGCAGGAGAAGCCTCAGGAATGTCACATGTCAGCCTCCCACCCATTAACTTTCTGGTCAGTCATTTCTGTATATCTTGGGCTGTGGAGCACGTAGAGAGGTGGTTGATGGCTCGTTTTAAAGGTAGGAAACTGGCCTTTCATTTAAGTGGTTTTCCCCTTTAAGCACTGTCCTGCATTAAAATGATGGTCTACTTGAAAGATGCTTATTTTTTATTGTACCACTGCTTTTTAAGTGTCTTAAAAAATATCAAGTAGGTTAAGCAGTTGATTTTTAGTCTTTCTTTGACTCCAAAAGGTCTAACTAGCTTATCTTTAATAATACCTGCCCAAACTAGTACTTCACACCTACCCTGCTGGCATCTGAGCCAAGTCTCTCATCAGTCCATAAAACCCTTACATAGTTGCCAACATTCTCATAAATATTCTAGGGACACATTTTTAAAATTGTTGCGTGCCACTACAAGTTTTAGCCCCTCCCCTCTCGCTCACTTTTAATGGAAAGATAGACAGAAAGACAGTAATAGACAGATGCACACAAATAGCTAGGAAGAGATAGACCAAAAGGGATAGAGAGAGACACATAGGGAGAAAGAGACCGCTAGAGGGACAGACAGAGAGCTAGAAAGACAGATAGAGTTAGAATGACAGCTAGAGGAACAGACAGACAGAGCTAGAGAAACAGATAGATAGATAGATATTAGGATAGATAGACTGATAGATATTAGGATAGATAGACTGATAGATATTAGGATAGATAGACTGATAGATATTAGGATAGATAGACTGATAGTTATTAGGATAGATAGACTGATAGTTATTAGGATAGATAGACTGATAGATACTGTGGATAGATAGACTGATAGATACTGTGGATAGACTGATAGATACTGTGGATAGATAGACTGATAGATACTGTGGATAGATAGACTGATAGATACTGTTGATAGATAGACTGATAGATACTGTGGATAGATAGACTGATAGATACTGTAGATAGATAGACTGATATATACTGTAGATAGGTAGACTGATATATACTGTAGATAGGTAGACAGACAGATAGATATAAAGAAGATGTATAGATAATAGATAGATAATAAATAGATATAAAGATAGATAGATAATAGATAGAACTAGATAGATAGGCATACAGAGCTAAAGTAACAGACAGGCAGAGATAGATAGATCACTAACCTCCTCCAATTGTGTTCAGGGCAGAGAGATCGTACTCAGCACAACTAAGCTGGACTTCCCCCTCCCCTTCCTAACATGCACAGTACGTGAGACTGACTGTAATTCGATCTCTCTCCTGCAGGAGGAGAGGATCTGATAGTAGTAACAATGCAGGGAAAGGGTTTAAATTTTAAAACCACATGCACACTTGCTGCTCTAGATCGGGACATGTACCAGGACATCAGAAGATCGGGGCTGCATTCTTAAATCTGGGACTGTCCCGGGTAATCCGAGACTGTTGGCAACTATGCCCTTAGGGCTAGGCCCCACTTGCATGTTTTTGTTGCAATTTACGATCCATTAGCGCTTTGCGATGTTCAGTGACACCTCAATTATAATGTGATTTGTGAGAGGTATGTCCCACTATAAGAGTTGCGATCCATTGTCACAATCCGTGCATTCACCATTTTTGGTCCGTTTGTGTCCGCAACGGGCAACTATACAAATCTATGGGAGCCCCAAAAAATTGGACATCAATGCAACTCCGTTTTTGTGGCATTTTGACCAGAATTCTGCCCGTGATGTCACTTCCGTTTCCTGCTATTGCAATGCTCATGAAACACACAAAAATCACATAAAATCACAAAGCATGTACACGCATATATAAAGTAGTAATGCATCAAATCGCATGTAAAAATGCATGCAATCACTATGTGCTTTTACATGTGCGTAAGTGGGGCCTAGCCATTTCTTGAGATGATCTTCCTGCCCCAGTCTTGACGTTTTAACTTGTTTAGTGGTCAGGTTTCAGCCTTACTTATTTTGACCATGTCTGTGAGCACTGAACACCTTGAACTTATGGGCACTCCAGGCATGTTGCGGTTAAGGAACATGACGGAAAAGCAGGAAAATGGTTCCATATTTGATTGTACTAAAAAAAATTGGCAGTTAATTCGCTTTTTTTTTAATTTTTTTTTTTACTCAACATGCTTCTTGCAACCCATTTCCAAAAAAATGTTTCTGGTACTGTACTCTTTTTTTGGCCAATTTTTCCTGAGGAAATGAAGCAAAAAAAAAACTTAAAAAATCCTCTGTAGTGCTCAAACAATCAAAAAAAAATATAGTAGCATCCTTGCTTCTTAGAAGCTCACAGCCAATCGTATAATAGCACAGAGAACCTCCCTCTCCCTGGCACAACAGGGATTTTCGTTTTGGTTTATGTCCTATAATGTATAGTATTCAGGTTTATAGCTTGGAGTTGGATAAAAGCATAAAAATTTTATCATCAAAATACTCACTTGCCTAAAAATGTAAATGGAATTTTGCACAATATGTTTGGGTCTCTGGCAATACTTTTGAATGCAAGCCATGTTTTTGTGAGTCCTTTGAAAGTACAGTAGTGTTTAAGTGTATAAGGGCATGTCCACCCTTATAATAAACTTTTAGCCTATAGTAGAATACCTTCCCCCAGCCCCAATCGCTCTAAAATAAATTTAAGAAAATGACCAGATTTTTACTTACCTTCCCTGGGATGTGAGGTAAGGATTTTATTACACTACATGGTGGGGCCATTAGTGGGGGGGATTATAGTTTTGGGGGTGGACATGCCCTTTAATGGAATGTTTTTCCACAGTGCACAGTTCTGGTGGAGCTGGAGATTGGTCATTGTGCCCAGCTACGGAAGAAACCAACCAAAGATGGATTCAATTATAACTGGATGGTATTTGTGCGTGGGCCAGGAAAGTGTGACATACAGCACTTTGTTGATAGGGTGATTTTCGGACTACATGATAGTTTACCTAAGCCGAAACGAGGTGAGCAAGCTGTTCTTTCTAATATAGTCTTTAAAAGGCATGTCCACCCCCCAAAACTGTTTTAACCCACTACTGGCCCCACTGTGTAGTGTAGAAAAATCCTTACCTCACATCCCTGCTCCTACACTACAGAAAATTTTTTAAAAAGGGGTGGACATGCCCTTTAACAATCATGTAAATATAAAATTGGAACAATTTTATTTTAAATTATATAACTTTGTATATAAAGTAAAGTTGTGTCTTGTCACATAAATGCAATTACTGTTTACTTTCATTCTACATTATATTAACTGTTGATATGGCTTTTTACCTAGTGTTCCATTTTGATCTCTAATGCTGGCCATACATTATTTATATGTAAACTCGACATAACAATCAACATTATGATCAACATAGTATAATAAAATTGTTGGTTTGGATTCGGCACTAATAATATGCCTAAATAGGCCAGGTGTTAAATGGGTTAAATAACAAATGTATTAAATAAGAAAAGGGACAGAACCCATAGCACTCTGATAAAAATTCCTTTATTGACAACTGGGAATATCTTAAAACATAATTAAAAACACTTTAGGTACCCCTCGCCATTAGGTAAATAGATCATACAATATCACAAAGTGCACATATGCATTAAGATAAATATAAATCATTAAACAAAGCACGCAGTTTGGAGCATGTCAGTGCTATCAACAAAACGGATATGTTGCAAACAAATTGCTATTTGTAATCAGGTCCTTTTAGGCGAAAGTACTATGCATCTAAAACGCCATACGCGTTTCGTCGCAAATGGGCTTTGTCGATGGCTATCATTGTTGGCTATTGGCGCTTTTTTATACCATTTCTAGAGACTCGCGAGAAAGTATCATGTGATCACATTACGGGAAAACCGTGTGAATAATCTCGCGTAAGTCACTAGATGCGCCAAGAAATTATTTCTATGACTACGAACGCGTCACCGCACGGAATAGCACCTTAACCTCCTCCCAATTATGTCCATATCGGAGATGTCAAATTAAACCATTGTGCATTTGTAGTCTATCAAAGGGGAATGTTATAGGTGAAGATGAAAAGGTAGAGACGTATTACCTACAATGTATAGAGATAGGTATTTTAAACTATCAAATAGACCGTTTTACTAGTCAAACAGAACATAATTAATTGCACACTTCACATAAAAAAGTATCCTGTGTTTCTGGATTGTTCGCAACAACTTTACATTATCTGAAACTACAATTTGAGACAAGTTAAATTATTAATGTTTAGTTAGGACTAGGCCACATTGCTGCACTTTTTTTGTGTTTGCGCTTGCGTTTTTTTCATATCATTGAAAACGCAGCAACGCACCGAAAATGCCCTTTTTAGGGTGTGTTGCGGTTTGCGTTCCGCATTTTAAATCGCAACCGCGTGCGTTTTTCAATAGTTAATAAAAAACGCAAACGCAACGGAATCGCACATGAAATCGCATGCAATTACATTTGCGTTGCAGTGTGGCTGTGTCCTTAGTGCTCCTAATCCCCCCCATCCTCCCTTACTCACTGCCTTCTTGTAGTGTCTGCGACACTTATAAGTCTGCACATCCTCACCATGGACACTGCTCTGATTACACATCCTTAATTGCCAAATTTGCATACTACTTTTTAATAGAAACTTTTCTAAAAAGAATAGAAGGGGGATTCAAACAGTTCTGAGATTGCAAAAAACTTTTATTGCAACATTTTTCGAATCTCAAAGAATTCTTTCTCAAGCATTGCTTATATAATACGGGTATGGCGCATGGGTCCTAAGAGGTACCTCTTGGGATTGAGCACATACTCCCGAAAAGGTGATTCGGAACTGTGTGTTGTTGACAATCCAGAAACACAGGATTCTTTATGTGGAGTATGCAATGAATAATTATATGTGCAATGAATAATTCTGTTTGGACTAGTAAAACGGTCTATTTGATAGTTTAAAATACCTCTCTATACATTGTAGGGAATAAGTTTTTAACTTTTCATCTTCATCTATAACATTCCACTTTGATAGACTATAAATGCACAATGGTTTAATTTGACACCTCTGCTGTGGACATAATTAGGCGGAGTTTAAGGTGCTATGCTGTACATGGGCGGTGACGCGTCTGTAGTCATAGAAATAATTATTATTATTCACACGGCTTTTCCGTGATGTGATCACATGATACTCTCTCTAGAAATTATATAAAAAAGCGCCAATAGCAAACAAGGGTAGCCATCGACAAAGTTCATTTGGGACGAAATGTGTATGGTGTTTTAGATGCAGAGTATTCCCGCCTGAAAGACCTTATTACAAATAGCCATTTGTTGGTAACGTATCACTTCTTTACTTTTATTGTTGATTGCACTGACATGCTCCAAACTGCGTGCTATGTTTAACGATGATCTTAATGCATATGTGCACTTTGTGATATTTTCTGATATATTTACCTAATGGCGAGGGGTACCTAAAGTGTTTTTAATTATGTTTTAAGATATTCCCAGTTGTCAATAAAGGAATTTTTATCCGAGTACTATGGGTTCTCCCCTTTTTCTTATTTGATACAATATAGTATAATTGACTTAACTTAAAGGGTCATTATATTCACTGAAACAACTTCACATTTTCTAAAACTACAATTTGAGACAAGTAAAATGATGGTACTCACATATTTATCTGTGCTTGCTTTGTCATTAAATTATTAATGTTAATGAGTACTCCTAATTCCCCCTATCCTCCCTTACTCACTGCCTTCTTTTAGTGTCTGAGACACTTGTGTTCTGCACAGGCTCACCATGGACACTGCTCTGCTTACACATCTCCCCCTCCCTCCCTCCCTCCCCCTGCTGTCCTCTGCTTATTCTCTTAAGGGCACGCCCACACTGCGCTGCAATCGCACACAGAATCGCATGCGATTTCATGTGCGGTTTATTTCGTTGCATTTGCGCATGTGGTTTCTTCATTAGGTATAGGAAAACGCTTGCGATTAAAAACTATGCAAGTCAAGCATGGGTTACATATTATAATTTCTGCTTCTGGAGTGACAGGGTTTTCCCTGTAAATGCTGTGATTAAAATGATGATTTTCAGAATCTACTGCTCAGATTTAAAATCTGAAAAAAGTTTTGGATGAGTGGAATCTTGCTGTATCTAAAGGTACTATTTTTTTAGAGTAAAGATACCTTTTAAAGGGCAAGTCCAGCCCCAAAATGAAAACTTACATACAGGTAAATCACCCCCCAAAACCCTAAACGGTACTAGTTTGAAATCTGAACTATATAAGTCTAACCTGTTTCTGCTTCCTGGTTCTTCCAGTTATCAACTGTCCGTTATGGATTTGACAGTTGACATCACAGCCAATGACTGAATGCTGATCCCCTGTCTGCCTCTTCTGAGCATGCCCAGGCTCAGTACAGGCTCAGCACAGGTTTCTTAATTGCTCAGTTTCCATTAGGCCTCCAGAAGCATAGCAGGCATACAGTAATGAATTCATAGGACAAAGTAGAATATATCAACATATTTTAAAGAGGCCATTCTTTCTAAGAAATGTTCTTGTGAGGGTGGAGTTGCCCTTTAATGATGTTCATTTGCAATATTTGTGAGCAAAAACTTATACTACACCCACTGCATTAAAATTTTATTATAATCATTAGGGCTAGACCACACTGCTGCGTTTTTCATGCGCTTGCGTTTGCGCTTTTTTCAGATCATTGAAAACGCGGCAAGAAAAACGAGCGTTTTCGGGTGCGTTGCGATAGCGATTTACGTTCCACATTTTTTTATCACAATCGCATGCGTTTTCCTATACATAATGAAAAAACGCATGCGCAAACGCAGCAAAATCGCACATGAAATTGCATGCGATTCCGTGTGCGATTTCGTTTGCGGCGCAGTGTGTCCGTGCCCTTATACTGGGGATAATATTTCCAGTAATACATTTTAAAAGCATACTTCTAGCTTTCTGAAGGCACAGAGAGAGAGACTCTGTAATTTTAGTGATTAGTCAATGAATAGGTGAGTCTCTAAGTGTAGAGTCTCTCACAGTATGAAGAATTTGCAAACTGTTGAAAGTACAAACATCATCTCAGGCAGACCTCTGTTTTTCATTAAAGGGTATGTCCACCCAAAAAACTTTTTTTTATATAAGATTCCCCCTGGGCTCCCAGCCCCAACCGCTATGTTTTTTTCTTTAGAAAGCCCCCCAAACTCTACTTACCTCCCCTCTTTCCTCCGCCGCGCTCCCGTCCCTCTGCTTGCGAGAAAATGGACGCGGCTGCCGGCAGCTCACTTCGCCGGAGGAAAGAGGAGAGGTAAGTAAAGTTTGGGGAGCTTTCTAAAGATAAAAACATAGCGGTTGGGGCTGGGAGAGCCCAGGGGGAATCTTATATTATGTTTTTAGGCTAGGGGGAGGGAATCGGGAGAGAGAGGGAGAGGGAGGGGGGGAAGGGGCTGCAGTACGCATGCCAAAATTCTCGGAGGCCAGGAGCAGGCAGAGTCCTATATGGACTCTGCTAGCCTCCTGGTGGGCAGTTTTTGGGACTTTGGGGGGGGACTACAGGAGAACCTTATGGAGCTGGGAGTGAGGTAAGGATAAACTACACTACATGGTGGGGCCAGTAGGTTGGGGGGGATTATAGTTTTGGGGGTGGACATGCCCTTTAAGGGCAGGGCCAGGATGCATCTGCTCTGAAGGTTTCGTTCATCTTCAGATAATGAAGGTTTAATTTCATATAGGTACACTATTGAGAAATGCATTGCATGTTTTGCTAAGATTAGGTTAATTTCATTATCCTCTCTCTGCAGATCAAGGGAAATTAAACTTTGAAGTTAGAATAAAGACATGATTTGAGTGGGGAAAATAGTACACATTACTGTATGCAGGTGTAATGTTTAAAATCATACTTAAGTGCAAATACTAAAATGCTTAGATTCCATTGCATACAGTATATTAAATTGAATATTTTGAAATATACAAAGCATAAACTAAAACACTTATCAAAGTGCGAATACATTGCAAAGTGCAGTGTGTTATTCATCTACTTCTACAGAAAAGAACTGCTTGTTTTATAAGGTTCTTTTTAATAATGTACAGAACACAGCATGTCTTATATCATTGCTTTTGAGTCAATAAACCCTGATGCATTTGTTCTGCTCCTTAAACAATAATAAAATAATAATAGTATTGTCATTTACACTATTTACAATACCCATGTTATTTATTGCCACATAACACAACAAAACATGTACTTTCTACCTCATGCCTATATTTAAAATACCAGGAAGTAATTTTTATTCATACCCCTGGGTTGTTGCAATAAAGGGTGCAAATGTTTTTCAGGTTATTTAAATGAATAAAAATCTTGGTAATTGAGTTATTTTAACAAAGCATTGAGGCTGGTTTTAGATTTTCGAGGAAAAAAAAGCTGAGCTTAAGGCATATTTAAAAAGGTGTTTTGTAAATAAACTTTATACAGCAAGCAGTGCATAACGAAGAACAATTATTATATGTGTGTTAACATTTGCATAGTCAAAATATAGCAAATACTGCATTAAAGGGCATCTATACTGGAAAAACATTTTTTTTTTAAATTGTCCATTAATGGAAATTATGTGGTCAATGCACTTAGAGCCGATATCAACTCCTTGTTGCAATGCCTCCGGTAATGTTATATGCTGATATCGGCTTTCGGTGCATCGCAGAGGTGTGTTAATGATTTTGCCACTTTTAATGGCAGCCATATAACATTGATTAATGTGACTTTAACTCCACAGCAGGAGCATTATGCCTATTCGTGCATTGCCCTGTAGATTTTTTATTAATCGCCATTAAAATTAAAAAAACACAATTATCTGTGTAATTTATGACTCACATTTTGTGGTTGTTTTTAGTGTGCAGAAAACCTCCTTATAGAGTAGAAGAAACTGGTAATATTGGCTTTATGTTGCCAATTGAGGTGCACTTCAAAAACAAGGTACAGTACAAAACAAGTTAGTTGTAAAATCTGTACACAGACCTGTACAAGCAAACATTTAAATATGGGTGTATTTTGAGAGGATGTTGATGCATTTCTTCTTTTATTTACAGGAGGAACCTAAAAAAGTCAGCTTTACCTATGATTTATTCCTAAATTTAGAAGGAAATTCATTTGTAAATCACCTGCGCTGTGAGAAACTAACATTTAACAATCCAACAAAGGAGTTCTGTAAGAAGTTGCTCAAAGGGGGTGGGGTAAGTTGTGTTATTAAGATTGGGCATCCAGTACTGTGCAAAAGTTTTAGGCAAGTGTAAAATATGCTCTAAACTAAGAATGTTTTCACGAATAATACCTTTAATAGTTAATTTTAATCCATTTACAATGCAAAGTATTTAAATAGAAGTGTAATCTAACTTCAATCAATATTTAGTGTGACCACGCTTCAAAACCACTATAAAGGGCATCTATAGTGAAAAAAACACATTGCCCCATTGCAAAGTAAAATTCATGTACTCTGTGCTGCCTTTCTCCTACCTCTGTCAGTGACTTTGTTTTTCCATGGTGTCACATCTCTGTGCATCACTCCACCCCCCCCTGTTACCTCCTCCATGTCTCAACTTGTCGGCTAACAGACAAGCTTATCATGTGCAGTAGGAGTTAAAAGTTCAACATCCTGAAAAATGCACCCACGTACAGTGGCCAATAGAAAGCAAGCTGTCCTGGAGAAACGGATCTCTCCGTGTCCGATCTCTCTCTTTGTAACCCATCATCAATCAAGGATATCAAGAAGCGGGGTCAAGTGTAGCATCATCTCTGCAGTCAAAGCTCCCTCTCTCCCCCTGCTAATGTTCTTATCTCTATATTTGTGCGAACAGAGGAAGGAAGAACTTGAGCAGGGAAGAGGATCACATCACAGATTTGATTGACTGTACAAGTAGGAGTAGAGGAATGCAATCACGTATTCTAACTTGTGTATCTCAGGACAGAGAGGGAATCTGAAAAAAGTGAAGACACTCTGGGGGTTGGGGAGAATTATAGAACACATGGAAGGAAAGAAAAAAAAGTTCATTTTCTCATTATAGATGCCCTTTAATTCTAGGTACACTTTTGAGGGAACTCAGATGGTTGGTTACTCCAAACACCTTTGAAAACTAACCACAGTTAGTACTTTTTATGAAGCCGCTTAGACTCGCTTTAAACCTATGAAAACCGGAAATATCATTTAAAGTATGATTCTGCAGCATATATTCCCTCAAGCACCGTTTACCTGTCACCAGGGGCCTATAAATAGATAAGCTAGCAAATATGGGGTCACTTTAATCCTCAAAAGCCACTTAATCACATCCCATTAATTGCAAAATGGTGTTATAAATCTTATCTTCATTTGTCTTGGTTTTTGTATTAAGGACCTTCTCCTGTGTGGTACCTTGCAAAGTATTCTTGTGCATTCTGACCATGGGTCTGGGGTAACCTCATTACAAGAACCTTAGTTCTAGATCTCCAGAGGCCTGCTCAAAAAAGATACACCTACATTTTTAACCAATAACTGCTTTTTAAAGGAAATAGTCTGTGGCTTAAAGGAGAACTAAACCCAATTTTATATACTCCAGAATCTGAAAACAACCCCCCTAAAAATACCAATAAGCTATAAAACACCACTTCAGTAAATTGTAATAAAGTAAATGTAAGCCTGTTAAGAACTGTATGAAGTATCTGTGTTTATGTGCAGTCTCAGACCACACCTCATGACCTCAGTCACATGCTTCCTTGCTTTATCTGTCCTGTAAAAGGATTGGCGAGAGATTTTTAATGGGTGTGGCCAACTGTAACAAGTTTCTGTCATAGTCAAGGATTGAGCATGTGCAGAACATAATGGTCGTTGACCAAACTGTGTGATATTAGAATGTTATGAAGTAAAGCACAAACCATATGTTATTTATGTGAATTTCCCAGCGCCCGTATCAAAATGAGAGTTAAGACACAGATTACTGGTTTTATATCAAGGTGTTCTGCCTTCTGGTTCAGTGTTGTTCTGGAGCTTTAGTTGCCCTTTAAGGTGCCTTGAAGTGTAACAAAATCAAATCCACTGTTGAAAAAGTTTTGGACACGGACAAAACATGTTCAGCTTTATTTTAATCCTGTTCCCTAATCACTTTAGTGGCTTTACAACTTATTCATGTCCGTGATCTCCCACTAGTTTGTGATGCCCCTGTCCTCTAGTCTAGATTGGTGTGTCTTATTACTCAGGGAGGGTGTTTTTCAGGGGGGTTCATTAATAAAGGTATTCTTATAGAATCTGTTGTACTTGTATTATCCATATTAATATGTGTATGCTTGAGTGGGGTGTACCATATGGCAGATATGGAGTTGGACCGCTCCTGCTGTAAGCTTAAGCAATCCTAGGAGCAGCTAGGGTAAAGCCTCCCTGCTGCACCCTACGTGCAGAATGGACTAATTATCATCTTTTCATGCCATGCGGAGGGTCCGCACATCATTCCAGGTAAGCTTAAATGTGCGAACTTCCGTCACTGAGTATTCATACTTCCTAGGAATCTGAACCAGCATGGGCCAAATCTCTGGCCTCTTCTATGTTTGTACTGTCTGCTGCCATTACACAGGTCCTCCATTCTGGACAACACCTGACTCCAAACAGGGAATCCAGATCTCCTCAACATCAATTAGAGTCCTTAACTCCCTTCTCATCTGAAGAAGCTTTGCAGGAGGACAATGATCTCTATGAGGAAAGGGAAATAGAATCCAGAAATCTCAAACCACGTTTACCTCCGAGGCAGAAAAGTCATTAATAAGGTCAGTACTTAAAGCTCTTAAACTACAGGACCTGGAGGCTCCAGAGGAACCTTCCAACCCCCTCTTTTCCCAAGCCAAAAAGAGCCCTACGCCTTTCCCATCCTATGAACAATAAGACAAAAAAGTCCACAAAGAAAGGGCTTTTACTGAATAGCACTTACAGCAATCTCTCTAGTTGAATATACGTTTCCCTTTCCCCAAACCAGACATTGACCAATCGTCTTTTCCCTCATAGTCGACCATTCAGTTGCTGGACTTTCCAGAGCTACTACTACATTGTCAGAAGTGGATACTTTTAAGGATCAGACCGATCGCTGCATTAAAGGCCTACTGAAAACTTCCTTTTCAGCTTCAGGCTCAGCTCTGCAACCCACTTTCGCCTTGGCATGGTTAGCAAAAGCCATAGAAGTATGGCCAAACCAGGAGACTGTGTGACCCGGCCAAAGCTCCCTTATTAGAGATTATACAATATCTATCTGATACAGCCATATACGTCGGCGGCGCAGCTTAGGAAACAAGGATACTAATTGCCCGCTCCTCCACCACAGTGATAGCGGTTAGAAGGGCAGGCAGCAGACCTGGCATGCAAAAGAGCCCTTACCAACCTTCCCTTCACAGGCAAACTATTGTTTGGACCTAAATTGGAGAAGAATAAAATTCAGGCAACAGGAGGTAAAATTTCTTTTCTGCCTCAGAACCGCCCTCGCAGGATCCCTTCCTTTCATAGGGCTCCGTCCTTTTGTCCCTTTCATCCTTCCAATAGGACAACCACAGAGCAGACATCCTCAATCCCCCTTCCCAGAAGAGGCCCCACATCTCGCCCTCCCTGGTCCAGTAAACAAGGATCCTTTCACTACTGGGGCCAAACAAAAATCCTTATGACTATCCCCCCCCCCTCCTGGGTGTGAGGTTGCCTAAAGGTTTATCAACAGATACTTGCACTCTTCGAATAAATTTGAGGGATATCGCATACAATTCTCCTCACTCCCCAGATGCCTTCACAGCTGCAGGGCCCTTTAGCAGGCAATTAGATCTCTCCTTATGGCCAGGGTTATTGCCCCGGTCCCTCCAGACCAAACATTTTTGGGATTCTACTCAAACTGATTTCTCGGTACCAAAAAAGACGGATCCTTCCACCCAGTGCTAGATCGGAAAGAACTTAATCACCATATCAAAAGGCTTGCTTCAAAATGGAGTCCTTATGTTCTTTCCTCCGAGCAATCGAACCAAGATATTTCTTGGCATCCTTGGACTCTTACTTACATGTCCCCATATGCCAGGGACATCAGCACTACCTCCGATTTGCAGTAGTTTCACTCTATTTCCAGTTCACGTTGGTCCCATTCGGACTCGGGTCTTCACGAAAATCATGGCCTGTCAGCTCTTTTAGTATAGCCCTCTTGTTTATCCCTCCACAGGGACAAAGCGGTCCTCTGTCCGTATGCAGCCTTTCTTCCGAAAGTGGTTTATCTTTCCACCAGAATCAGGAGATCATCATTCGGTCCTTCTTCCCACATCCACCCTCTCCCAAGGAGACATGATTGCATTCCCTGGAGAGCTACCTGGCTCTTCTACAGCCCTTTTCATTCTCTTGGCAGGTCCTCGTTGAGGTTCTCAAGAATCTCCTCAGACCTTAGCTCAGTGGATTAATTGTGCCATTCTGCGCTCTTATTCAGTGGCAGGGTCTACTCCACCCTCGAGAGCTGCAGCCCACTCTATTAGGGCTTTGGGAGCTTCATTGGGCAGCGTGTCATCGGGGCCATTGTGGACCAGATTTGCCATTCTGCAACTTGGTCATCTATTAATACGTTTGTTAAATTCTACAGATTCTATGTATTTGCTGCAGCAGAGGCAACCATGGGTCATCTGGTACTACAAACAGCAGAGGCTTGATTCTTCTACCCACCCTTTCATACTTTGGGATGTCCCCTGGTGTTCCTGGGTCCCCCTGAGGCTGAAAGTGTAAAGAGGAATTTGTTACTCACCGTAAAATCTTTTTCTCTGAATCCGAAGGGGGACCCAGGCACTACCCTCCCTATAAGTTAGGTGTTCAGTGTGGCATGTTGTAACAAAATAAAATTGTTATAAAAATTAAAATAGATAAGTTTTAGTCCTTAGTGGTCTTTGGGTGCTGCGGAGAAAGGAAGTAGATTCTTAAAAAATAAAGTTCTTCCTTTTTGATGTTTTTTGCCCCTTAAAGTGTAACACTAGTCTCAAATTCTTCCAAACTAGTAAGGATTATTTAAAAAGCCTTTCATCATACCTTCAAAAAAAAAACCTAAATCACATCTCTAAAATGTGATAACATTGGTGAGAAGTTATTGCTGCAAAGGTTCAGCAATATTACTTCCTTTTTGAACACTTCCTGTTTTCAGCCATGTGACCAGCCTCTGTCTACATTACTAGGCTCCCTTTCTCAACTGAAATTTTTTCCCCAGGTACTTCCTGATTTCCCCAGCATTAAGTCTTAACTGAGCATGCTTCTCCCCTGGGGCGGAGGGGCAGGGCAGAGTTCAGGTGATGTCACTCAACCTATTGGAAGCAGGAAGTTTGAACATTCACCCCAATGTAATTTCTCACAGGCTCCAGCCAGAGATATGATTGTCGGCTCGTCAAGTAAATACTGCAGACTTTCATTTAAGCCTAACTTGTTTTGAGACAACAGTTGTCCTTTAAGGAGCCCATACACAAGTGATTACGATTGCATGTGTACAGACAGATTACATATGAAAGTGCAGAGGTAACCACATACACGACCCCATGCGCCCATAGCTAGGGGCAAACATATCGACTCTACGATTACATGTCTGTATGGACCTTTAAGGGACATTAAAGTGAAAATTTACTTGCCTTTACCCTTTCTTTATTTTTAGAGCTACCAGAAACTTGATCCTTTTCTGCTCTTAGTGCTCCCTGTTAACCAATCATCTCATGTCCTGTTCAGCTCACTCTTAGTTGGTGTGCATTCCCCCTCTATCCCCGAACAGCTGTGCAGTGGACATGATTTTTGCCTTCAAACAGCCAAAAGCATTCACCTTGTGATTTTGTGTTATAGTGAAACTGCTATTAGATGGTAAGCAGCTCTGGTAGCTGTTATCACTGTGTGAATTCATTTCTTTATATACAGTGCTACGTTGGAACTCAAGTAATATTGACTGAACAAACAGCTAACTGCAGAATTGGGTGTTGGCTGCAGGGCACAGAAAGAGCAACATTTAATGCTTATTCTTTTTCATTGCTGAATCAATTAACCAAACAGTGACAGAAATAAGTTGTGCTTTTATAAAATGGATAGGCATCTGCAAAGGTAGTGGGTTATTGACAGTTTCTTACTAGATGTGGCCTACCCAGAGTCCCAGAGCTAAAAAAAAAGGGAAAGGGAAAGAAAAATGATATAAGATTGGTGGCATTTAATCCCTATTACTGTGTGATTAGTTGGAGAATGATTTAGTGCAGTTATATGTTCTTTATTAGAGAAGTAATTAATAGAGAGAAAGAGCAAGAAGGAGATTAAAAAAACATTATCAAAAACGGCACACTTAACCCGCCTAATTCGGGTGATCCTGTCTCTGCTGTGGTGGGCCCCCTGTATTAAAGTAAATAGTGTCGGCCACGGCTGGAGAAAATTTGGCAGTCCCCACTATACTTTATATAGGAAGAAAGCTTGGGACTGTCTGTAGCTTGATCTTTAAAAATTGACTGAAAGAATCTTAAATATTCTGTTTATCATCATTTAAAGGGGAACTGTGGTCTCCAAACATGTTGGATGGGAGACTGACATGTGACATTCCTTAGGCTGCTCCTCCACCTCGCCGCCAACGAGCACAGCCTCAGACTTCAGTGACAGGAAAGGAAGTCCCTCCCCCTCCCTGCTGTGTGAAGATCCCCACAGAGAAGGTAAGGGAATCTACAGCCCTACTTCTCCCACTATGTTCACACAGTTTTCTGTAGAGGGGGGGGTTCTGCGTACCACGGCACCCGTGGATGGGCGGGGCCACATGGGGCTGTAAGGGAAGGGGCCTGCAAATGGAGGGGCCATGAGTGGGAGGGACCAGGGGGGGCTTACAAGAGGAGGGGGAAACACAGGGCAGATTGACTGTCACATGGTTTCAGAGCAGGAAGTGCAGGGGGCCTGCTGATGCTACTGCCATATCACACACACAAATGTAAATATCTTCAAAACTATGTAAAATAAACAATGAAAATAAATTGCAAAAATTCTCAGGAGAGCAATTCCCATGAACTTACCTAAAGTCATTTTTGGGCCACAGTTCCCCTTTAAAGATCATTGATGTTTGTACCAATCTTAAAAGAGAGAGATAGGGGGGGAAAAACCTGCACACCTAAACTTAAATTATTTCAGTGATACTTATGCTGCGTGCTACCAGAACTGACACCAGTAGTAAAATGTTCAAGTGATAGAAAAGCTGGGCACACCAGACTTGAAACAATTGCTTTATTTGTGACGTTTCGGTACAAACTTATATGAAATTGGCGAGTGCAAAATCCCTTTAAAGGACATGTGAACTGGGGCAAATCATTTTTTAACTAATCACATGGTAATTAGGATTTAAGGGAATGTACACCCCTCCACTTACAAAGCCTTACCTGCTTTAAAACACCGGATAAGCAGGACTTCGTTAACTTGAAATCTTTCAATTCGGCTCCCACACTGAGCTATTATACTCACAAGCTCCTTGCTCCACTGCCGCTTCTGGGTTCCTTAGTCAGTCTCCAATGCGGCTGCTGTGTTCTTTTTATGTTCTTGGGCAGCCGCAGTGGAGACTGCTCCAGGAAAGGCAGTCAGTGATTGGCCGTGACGTCACTGTCACGGCCGACACTGACTGCCTTACCCGGAAGTGGAGAGACGCGGCGGTGGAGCGAGGAGGAGCTTGTGAGTATAATAGCTCAGTGTGGGAGCCGAATTGGAAGATTTCAAGTTAATGAAGTCCTGCTTATCGGGTGTTTTAAAGCAGGTAAGGCTTTGTGTGTGGAGGGGTGGACATTACCTTTAACTGACCTGACTATTCTCCTACATACCAACTGTTAAAACTGCATACAGTATACAGCACACCAACTGTCAAACCATTCCAGCTACAGCAAAACTGCTTACAGAAATGTTAAAACGTAAGATGTTTCAAATTGGATATATAATGAAATAGGGGGCAGATGAACAAGAAATGTAGCACTGTGCCTAAAGAAATCAATTGCAAAGTCCGTCCCCCCCCACACACACACAATCGTGCGCACACACACATACCTTCAAACTCCTACAGCTAAAAGAAAAACTTACTTGATTCAAGCAGTGAGTGATAACAGCTCCCAGTGCTGCTTGCATTCCCATTGCAAAGTAGTTTTACTTTCACTATAATACAAAATCACTGGGTGAATGCTATTATCTGTAGTGGGGCACAGATCATCTTGACTGCACATGCTCCACTAGCTATGCATCAGTGTTGGAAGGGGGTGGATACATAGAGAGGAGATATGCATACTAACTAAGAGTGAGCTGAACAGGTGGGGTCTCCCTTACCAACGAATGAGAAATCCAGCTTGGGACTGGCAATAGAGAGGGGGCACCTGATAGAAGGACTGCTATCTTCCAATCCCCCCATCACGCCCTTAGCCCCCCATCACCCCTAGCAGTCCACATTTTTCTGTTTGCACTTTAGCAATCGGGAAGCCCCAGATGTCCGGTGATGTCACAGGGTTTCCCTTTCCACTGCGCCTCTGGGATCAAGGAAGTGCAGGGAGATGGGAGGGATTCCCTATACAATCCGGCACTTTGAGGGTTCATTTATAGCGATCCCCCCATCGGTTCCAGACAAAACCGATGGGGGATAGGGGGGCACTTGAATGCTGCCTACCGATCGCCCCAAGGCTCAAAGTTTGAGCCTTTTATCGTGGCACAATTTGTACCAATCTTAAGACAGTCACACAAAAAATATTGCTGCGAAGGGTGCTTCTGCAAGAGATTAAATCATGCATGAGTGTTTTTCATACACTGCTTCTGTTAAATAATTTTATAAAATATTTTATAAATTATTTGTTTATAAAACCTTAGAATTGAAAGAGGTGTACCTTATTTTTCTCATTTTTGTGCAGCTGAGCGTCTGGGTTAAGCTTGCTGCCTTATGGTAAGGAAAAAATATCAAGAAAATTCCCTTATTCCACCTCAGTGATGCTTAGGAATCTCCCATTTGCAGCTGAATCCCTAAACTACAGTACAGGGAGGCAACTGAGTGATATTTTCAGTCAGTACCGATCATTCCTGATGGATGCGGTTGTCTCCTTTTATTTTACAGAGTCTGTCTGTTATATGTTAAAAGAAGACTAAACAGATTTCATGTACTTTAAGTACATTTCATCTCCCTATGAATAATAGATACAGATGCAAACGCTTATTCCCACCTCCCTGTGAATAATGGAACACCCGGGGGGCAGTGCAAGACTTACCTTACTGGCACTCCTTGGCTCCTTTTTAGCTGCCAGACACGCTGACTTATCTTCGGTGCATGCGCGCCAATTCAAAAGATAAGCATATATAGTAAGAATATAGCACACTCCAGTCTTAGATAAATCCAGTGTTTTTATTAACACACGTGACGTTTCGGTACCTGTGTGGTACCTTCTTCAAACAATGTAACATTGTACATTGTCTGAAGAAGATACCACACAGGTACCGAAACATCACGTGTGTTTATAAAAACACTGGATTTATCTAAGACTGGAGTGCGCTATATTCAACTCCCTGTGAATAATAGATGCAACATACTTATAAAATAAAATTCAGTGTCCCTTTAAAGATTGGAACCTTTATATAGCCATCCTAAAGGTGGCCATAAATGAATCACAATTGTCCATTAATATTGATTGGGCAAAAATTTTACCCATCCCAATAATGAAATTAGGCTGATTCAACAAGCACCATACACAGAGCAATAACTGGACGATACTGTGTATGGTTTATCGCTGCGTCCATGCCCACCATTAGCCTAGGTTCACACTGTAGGAAATAGAGTGCATAATGCAAATTTGAATTTTAAAAAAAGGCAAATCAGATGGGAATATGATGTTGTTAATCGGATTTGGACCACATATGTATGTATTTTCCAGTTGTGATCCTATTATGATAGTTTGGGAGAGAGGTTATGTCTTCTGTATTTGTCTTTACAAAAAGAAAACCGAGAATAATTGTGCTATGGCAGATCATGCAACTCAGCCATATGCTGCCCTTTTTATTAGCTACACTGTTTCTTTTGTGTTCTTTTCTTTTTTTATATGGACCAGAAAATCAAGCAGTTCTGGATGTTCCAGATTCACCACAGGAGAAATAACCTCTTTCTCCAGCTGTCATTAAAAGAACACAACATTTTAAAGGTGAAATAACATAAAACCATGTTATTAATCTGCAGCATGCAATCAGATGTTTGCAGTAGACCAGTACTCCACTTGTTCACTTCTTATTAATAATAATAATTCTCTTTATTGTCCTTGTGTATAACACAACAAAAACAACCTTAACCCTTTAAGTGCCAGCCAGTTTTGCAATTTGTCTACACTTTTTTGCCAGAAGAAATTTCAGAAGTGTTGCAGAATGAAAACTTGCAGGAATCGGGAACTTTTATATATCCTTTTTTTTTTTCCAGAACAATGTGTACTTTAACAACATAACATACTTTTGCAACTTATCTGGAGATTTTGGGGTGAAACCTGTCAAAAAATAAAAACTATCTTTGAGTTTACACACAAAATCTTATTGTTACAAAAAGCTCTGATTCTCCAGAGTACGATACCAGATATGTTTAGGTACCCCAAACCTTCTGTCCAAGGGACCCCCAAAGACTAAAACAGCACTTTGTAGAATAACATCCAAATTAACTAAAACACCCCCACAAATGAGATCATTTTAGAAACTACACACCCTAAGGTTTTTGATCAAAATGCAAATACCTGGACTGAGCTGTTAATCAAATTGGAAGTTTTTTCTCATATTTTTCCTTTAAATACCAAATCGACAATGTCAAAGGTGAATTTCACAGAAAAATTGTGTGGGGGTTGAGTTGAAAACCAACACAAATATGAAAGTCTAACCCCTCCTGAATAAAATGGTATGCCACATGGGTGGGTACACACTGAGACATGATTACCAACTAGCATTGAAGGCAACCAATCCATAAAGACAATTACACCTACAACTTCAGTCATCTCTGCTTTTTGAACTGCTTTCGTTTTTTCAAACTAAGCATCGCCACTCTTAAAAATACCGCCACAAACTATATATTTTTTGAAAGCACACACCTTCAGCTATCATATGGTGTCATTGTATCATGCATACAACCAGAATTCTGGACGCAGTCCTTTATAGAATATCGTGTGTTTAGCAGATTTTCTGGAAAAAATGCATGTCTCAAAGTCAGAAAATAATATCTAAACTCCCAAGTAAAAAAAAACACCTAAATATCAATCTCACAAACATCCTGAATCAAACTGTATGCCATATGCATACAGACATGGAAGCAACTAGCACACCCAGACATGGAAGCGACTAGCCACGAATTGAGACAATGCACGATTGCTCAACAACAGCGAAAATATTCAGCCAACTCTGAATTTTAACAGTATGCAGTTTTTCCCACAAAACACCCCCCTAACTTGGAAATACCCCCCACAAACGAATTCTTGGAATCTACACACAGTCAGCTACGTAACGCTGTGGTTCTTTCGTTCGTTCATTCATACCATCAGTGGTGTGGGTGCAGTTTCGCACTTGCAGCAGATTTTCGGAAAAAATTAACAAAAAACTACTTTCATCCCAAAACTCCATGTAATGTTAAAAAAAGTTACCAAATATCGATCTCCCAATATCCTGAATCAAATGGGATGCCATATGCATGGTTACACACATGGACCTGGATGCCACTAGCCACGAAGTGAGACCATGCACGATGGCTCAGAAACAGCAAAAATATTCAGCCAACTCTGAATTTGAACAGTCTGCAGTTTTTCCCACAAAACACCCCCCTTACTCAGAAATACCCCCCACAAACTATATAATCCTGGAATCTACACACCTTCAGCTATGTAATGCTGTTGATCTTTTTTTCATACCATCAATGGTGTGGGCGCTTTGTAGAAATTCGCACTTTAGAAGATTTTCGGAAAAAAATAACAAATTTCAAAGTTAAAAATCATAGCAAATCCCAATGTAATGGAGAAAAAAGTTACCAATTAGATGCATGCAAAAGTGCAATTACAAGAAAAAATGCTTGTTAATTTGAACAGCCTACACTTTTTCAAAGGAAACAGCCCAGAACCTTGGAAATACACACCTTCAGCTACGTAACGGTGCCATACTTTCATACACTAATGAAGAATTCCAGACACCGTAATTCATAGGATGCCATACTTTTAGGAGATTTTATGAAAGAATAAAATAAGAAGATTCAAAGGTTGAAATCCTACCTAAACCCAATTGACAAGTAAAAAAAAAACAACTAAATGTCAATCTCCCACATGTCCTGAATCAAACGGTATGCCATATACGTGGGTGCACACAGAGACATGGTCACCAACTAGCTCAAATGGGACGCATGCACAAGTGCAGTTAAAAGGAAAAAAGTGCTTTTTAATTTGAACAGCCTACACTTTTTCAAAGGAAACAGCCCAGAAATTGGAAATACCCACACAAACTATATATTTTTGGAATCAATACACCTTTAGCTACATTACGTTGTCATGCTTTCATAAACACATGAAGAATTCCTAACGCAGTCCTTCACAGAACATCATGCTTTTAGCTGATTTTCTGGAGAAATTAATGAAAACGTGATTCAAAGTTAGAAAATCTTTTGCAAACCCACATGACAAGTTAAAACCCCCCTAAATATCTTCCAAGGGTCCTGAATCAAATGGTATGCTATATGCATGGGAGCACACTGAGACCACTGGCCAACAAACAAACTCAAGAAAGAGTCAATGCACAAAATTCTTTGCCTGTGTAAATGAGGCTTAGTTTCACTTGAAATTGGTGGAATACTAATCAAACTTTACTTTTGCCAATCCCCTGTGAACTTGATGCAATCTTGAGAATGAAGGATTTGACGCTGACTGTAGTTTTAGGGAAAAGGAGGAGAAATGTGTGTATCACTTTAAAGGGTATCTCTACTGTTCTTCAATAAAACTGAATGCCCAAACTTAAAATTTTCAGTGGAGATACCCTATAATTTTTTTTGTGTGTGTGTATAACTTAATTTTTACCATTCCCAAAGATGATAATTAGATCATCTTTGGGAATGGCAACAAACTTGGAATACGGCATAATTGCCCATTTTCTATGTTCAAATTTAAGCGGAAAAATCACCTTTTCTGAATTTTTTTCCCAGGAAGTGTTTTTTTTTATTTTTTATTCATTTGCAAAGATCAATAATTTGGTGATCAGAAGTGATCACCAAGTATTGATCTCTGTCCCCATTTTTTTTTTCTAAGTCTTTGCAAACTAGCAACTATTTTTTTTTACCTCAGTAGTAAACTGCGATCGGAACCTGATTGCAGTTTACTACTGCACTAGACCACCAGGGAAGGGGTGGGGGAAGACTAAAGGGAATACCCGGACGTCCAATGACATCACAGGTTTCCCTATCCGCTGCAGCTTTGCTGAAGTCCAGGTGTGGGGTAGGGTTCCCTATAAGATCCGGCAATTCAGGAGTTAAAAGCTCTCGATCCTCCTCATCAGTTTTGGGCGAAACCGATGGGGGGGAGAGGGAGGCCACTTGAACAGTGCCCTCCAGTGTTAAAGGGCCAGGAACCACACAACATAAAATGTACAGAGTTTTCCGGAGACGGAAAAAGACGGAGAAATGGTGCTGTAAAAATTGGGTGGCACTCAAAGGGTTAAATTAGCCTACAAACACATTTGCTTGTTTTTAGGGACTAGTACAGAAATTTTGCATGTTATGTCCTGTATAAGGGCATAGGCAAAATGCAATTACATCCTCCATTCAGCTCCACTCTCAACTAACTTCATTGAAGTACAGAGAAATCAGTGATCGGTGTAGAGAGGAAAGAGGCATGTGGGTTTTTTTCTTTTAAATGAAATGTATACATTTTTATACATGCAGCATAGTGCCTTTTTAAGTAAAGGTTCACTAAAAACATATCTGGGAGATTTAATAAAAGATATTATATAACATTTGAAAGCTAACATCTGATTGGTTGGGGCAAAATTAGCAAAATTTTTAATAAGAACTTTTATTGAATATTTTTTTTTACTTGTTAAATGTTATTACATTACCCAGTTAGCATAAAAATTGGCTTGTTTTGCAGATTGGTATCGAAGATGGCAAAAAAGCATCAACATTACATCATGTGACAAAAGAGCACCTTGAATGTCCAAGAAAAGATTCTAAAAGCAATACCAAAGAGAGTGATCCAAAAAAAGCTTCATCACCTAAAGTCGTTGACAACAAATCACCCAAAGAGGAAAATGCCTCTATTAAAGCTGCTTTTAATGAACTAAAGTTGCCTCTTATAGAAACTAAAGCGGAGAACATGTATGCTAAAAGGGGTCCCACTGATTACAAACTGTCCATCTGTGGAAACACAGATTTCCATGCATCAAGTAGCAAAAAGCCTAAAATTTCCGAAGGTCTGCCAGTCTCTTCAACATTGCCTTGAGGTCCTCAAGGCAAATCAAACCCTGCCACTTCCTTTTCATGTTCAGAAAATAAAGAATGGCAGCAAATCAGAGACACCATAAAGAAAAATAATTTGAAGAACAAAATAATTCAAATCCTAATTAATTGGTTGTTGGATCCGATGAGGATTGACATTCCAGATGAAGATTCACTTGCAACCAACCAATCATTTGTGAACAATCCATCCTGCTGATACATTTCTATTGTTAGTGTTATTTCTACATGGTCAACTTGATGTGTACATGTGTATCAGGTTGTAGGCTGGAAGCATACAGCCGGATTTTTCAACCCGACCGACCGCCAGTTGCCACTAGCAAGCGGTCAGCTGGGATGAATTGCGGTCAGATGCGGCAAATGACGCCACGCCCGACAGTTCAGTGCGACTGATCATACGATCCATTAGGTGACCACACAAACAGCTGTAATTTTGTGGCATGTTTTAACGCCCGTTCTTCCGTTCCAGGCGATTGGGCGACCCATATCAGTAGGTGGAAAAATCAGATTTTTCGGCCAGACTGATACACGGGAATATTGGTTGGTTTGGCTGAAAAATTAGCTCGTATGTACACCCAGCCTTAAAAACTATAATTTACCCTTAAAATGATTTATAAAAATACCCTAAAAATTATAAGTGGGCACTAAAAAAAATGTTTATGGTGCTTTGAGCAGTTTAGTGTCCCTTTAAAAACATTGGCATGATTATTATGCATGGGAAGACATATTATGCATAAGACATCATTACCATCTAATATTGGGACTATTTTTTGAGGGCCAATAACTCTGGAAACAACATTGGATTTTACACGGATTTACCTTCTTCATTTTATCTTGGAACACAGGACTGACATTAAATTTCTTGCAACTGGTCTCTCTTCATTCTCTACCACCAGTTCAAAGAATGGCAGAAACTTCAACCTCAATTCATGCCATTGCTGAATCATGTGAAAAGGGAGGAGATCAGGTGTTCAGTTCTGGGAGAAGCACAACTTCAAAACTGTTTGCGGATGCAGATTATCGATTTACCTGCATAGATGCGGGGTCCTATGGAAGCTGCAGTGACTTCAGTATATTCAAGTGCTGGCGATTTGGAAAGAAGCTGCAACAGGGACAACTGGACCTACCAACTCCAAATCCATGGCCTGATCACCCACCCTTCCCATATGTAAGTGATGAGACCTTTTGCTCAAAAGTCTTTACATAATCAGAAGAGAATACCCAACTAATGACTGAGTAGACCACGGGGGGTAGTTATGTGCTCCTTTGGAATACTTGCTAATAAATGGAGAGTGCTACACACCTCCGTCTGTCCATCACTCACCTTCCCTTAAGACCTTAAAAAAAAAAACTTTCAGGCAAGCATATAACCTGGTTTAGACATTACCCATCTGACTACCCAATATGATCCAACCCCCCTCTTCAGGCAAGCATATAACCTGGTCTAGACATTACCCATCTGACTACCCAATATGATCCATTTCACCATTCACGCTCCACTGCCAATCTATTTACAGCCTACCAGTTCCCGCAACCTTATGTCTCACCCCCATATACTGTAGACTGTAAGCTCTTTGGGCAGGGTCCTCTTTCCTATTGTATCACGGTATTGGTGTAAGAAACTCATAACTCTGTTTACTTATATTATGCATTACCTGTGTATGTAATATGTAGGACTTTGTATAACCTGTATTACCCTGTATGTAATGTATGACTATGTAATTGTAAAGCGCCACGGAAGATGTTGGTACTATATAAATCCATAATAAATATACTAATAATATTTATCTTCACATTTGAATAGCAGCTGTCATGGTATAATATGCAGTAGCAGATACTGTTGTATTGCATCCTAAGATCACTAGTTATGAAACTGGCCAGTTTTAACCAGTTAATAGTACCCAGGAAAAGAACCGAGACCCTGGGTCTTATCTAATTACCAAGAACAAGTAGTTCCAGACTATAGAAGGACTGACCAATGGGATGACATGCTCCTTGCTGGCTGGCTGGGGGGGAGGGTTAAGAAAATTACATGTCCTATTAGTTTGTGTCTGCTTATTCATTCAATCCCATAGTCCTGTGTTAATTGCGATTTTGATGGAAGCTGACCGAAATTAGTGATCGCATGGACTAATAAAAACACAACAGTGTCGTTTTAGTGTTCTGAATGACCCTGGGTTAGTAAAATGGATCTCAACACGTGCCTTAAACTGAAATACCCAACACTAATACAGTGTGGGCTCAATGATGTAAAACACGAATGAGAACTATGATAATAAAAATACTATTTCTTGAATGTGTTATTTATTGTAATGGTTGCAAAACTTACATACTTAAAAATTTGAGTTAACAAGCAACGACTAAAACCTTTAACAACAACAATTAACGGGTTTTGAAAATTAGTGGGGGTTTTGCCCATTTTCTAATTTGTCTACACATCTATTATTTTTATACACACTTTACTATAAAGATAAATATAGAAAATAATTTTAAAGTGCGGTTTCTCACTAGAAACTATGGTGTGTTTATTCAGTTTCTTGTCCCTACCCTGAGTCTGAACCAAGTCTGCAAATGCTTTTCCTCTCACAATCTGGAAGAGCAGGTTTTTAAATCTGTTTGTTCAGCGAGTAAAGCTGTTAACACCAATAACCTTTCACACTTATATCTGTGAGCACTTTAAAACTCAGAAATAAGTTTAGCAGCCCCCAGGGTGTAATGTAAAACAATAGAATACTTAGCTAGTTGAATAAGCCACGGTGAATAATAATCATACATACAAATCTTGTAATTGTGGAACTGCACATACGTGCCTAATAAAATGCTAACTAGTTAAATAAACCACAGTGTATGATAATCATACATACAAATCGTGTAGTTGTGGAACTGCACATAAGTGCCTACCTAAAGCTGGACAAAGGGGACCACGTTCCCCCGAATTTAGAACATGATAATGCAATGCAATTAACCTCTGTGGCTGAAAGAGATCAAACCACAAACTATATTCAGTAGCTAAAAAACAGCTAAATATTCTTGACAACATTTTTTGAGTCAGATACAATGAATCGCTGTTCTATACAATATATATATTTCCTTAGTGGCTACACACAAGTCATACTTTAGTGGCTAAATATCCAAATGAAAAACAAGTGACATTTTGGTTGAAACGTAATAAGTACCTCTGATCAGATGAAAACATTATCTCTGTATTATTATAAAACAGTATTCCAACATGTTCTTCTTTATACACACACACAACATTTATAACTAACATGTATTGCAGTAGTAGATCAATGAAACCAGTTGAGATAAGACAGCTTGTGAGATGTAGTCAGTAGCCATTACTCGACATCTGGGAGCTATAACTTACGCCCAGTCCTCAAAATCTGCAATGTAAAGAAATTATACATTACATTCGAAGAAAAGGCTACACTGACCAACACTCATTTAGTCCCCTAAGGTATCTAGGGCTTTTATCCAACAGGCTTCTTGTCTAAGTAAGAGGTTAGTTATGGTCCACCTTTGGGAGCTGACCTCTAGTACCCACAGGTCAATTTCATAAATTAACCAGCATCCTCAGCCAAAATAGAGGTTAAAAACAGTTTGTATGTTTATGAATGTGCTCTGACTATTGGGACAGTGTTGTCTGGAGACTTTACAGTACTCCAAATTAAAGAGTGAAAAGACTTAATTCATAAATTCATTAAACTTTACATACACAAACAAATAGCGCCCACACCTGACACATTATGTGTATTAAAACACCTCATCAGAGACCTCTGATTATCTTAGCACAGCTCTGTGCAATGCATTTCTCTATAGTGCGAAAACTTGGGCAGATCAATCTGGCTCCACATTTTTGTTAATTACTCAATTAAGCCCTGACACACTGACCCAGCTAGAATGAGAGCTAGATTGAGATCTCACTGAATTCCAGTGGGAGGAGACTCCTTACTAAAGGATGAAATCCAGTTGGAGAAGACTTATTATAGAATGGAATCCAGTGGGTGGAGAATCCTTACTATATGGTTAGACTGAAGTAAAATTGAAATAAAACTTTGAAGTTAGGAGAAAAACAAGGTGAATGAAAAGTGTATATGGCCTTTAACACTGGGGCTTCAGTAGTTTGTGGGAAAATGGAGATAAGTTGTAAAGTAAAATGAACCCCTTACAATGCAGTTGTATTGCAGTATGGCAGTGCCATCCCATTCACAGCTCTTATTAGATTTCCTTAGCTGTCAGCACCCTGTAATGGGAAACTACACATTTCCTTAGCTGCCCTTTTTTAACTCTGCACTAGACTGCTGCAAACTGTGATCTCCCCCTGCTTCCATGAGTAGCTGCCTGCCCAACACCCAATACAAGAGACTTATCTTGGATTGGCTAGGTTACCTTTCAGTCTTGGAGAATCAAAAGGGAGAGGAGGAAACTTGAGTGTGTGGTCACATGACACATCCTCCTATCACAGCAACAACAGGACATAATGTAAAGTAAAGCACTATACCAAATCAGGACAACTGCAGGAATCCAGAAAATTTGCTATCCAATCTATGAAATTTGTGAGGTATGCTCATAACTTTTGCACATAACAATTTGCCACCCGATGGCAGGACACAGGTTAGTTAACTTAAAAAAATGAAAAAAAGGGGGAGAGGGGCATTTTTTAAAAAGTAGCCTATGTTTTTTTTCTAGGTCCTGAAATTTATACCAAGTTTCATGAAAATTGTCCCAGCCGTTCAGAAGTTTTTCTGGAACAAATATACATACATAATACATTCATTGATTTTAATATATAGATATAATTATTTTCAATATATAGGAGGTAGCATTCAGTGGCGTAACTACCGCTCCACCACCCCGCGGCCATGGGGGGCCCAATCACTAGGTGGGTTTCCAGTCATTTTAAACAGCTGATCACGCGTGGACCGGAAGATCGTGATCGTGGACCAGAAGAGAGGAAGGGCCCCTGGACCCCTGCTGTTACACCCCTGGTAGCATTCAATATACATTATGTTGAATTTCTATATGTGTATCCTTTTCTGACTATTCTCTACCGAGGGTCCATAGTGAGGGATAATGTTCTCTTAGGAGATTAGTTGTTGAAATATAGTAGAGTCCTTAAAAAGAATCCAAATTGTCCATCTATTATTAAATTGTTTTTCTCTATGGTAAGATGGCGGAAGTGAGTTCCTCTATTCGCATGATAAAGTTAATTTCTGTTCTCCAATTTTGTATTGGGGGAGTGACAGGCTGTTTCCAGAATCTCAGAAGTCTCAGTAAGGGCAAACATGATTGCGTGTGTGATTCCGCTTCGTTTGCGCATGCGATTTCTTCATTTAAGATACGAAATCGCATGCGATTGCGCTTTAAAGGGGTGCGATTGCGCTTTAAAATGGTGATCGCATGCGATTGTGTATCGCAATCTGTATCGCATGAGTTGCCGCGATTGCTGTATTAGTAAAAAATTGCAAGCGACAGTGTTCGAGTGATCCTGGATAGTAGGACTATCTGTAATGTGCATGGGATATTATCACCTGTCTTGTATATTAGATATTGGTAGAATTGAGTCCTAAAGGGGTATTTTACTGCAGGAGAACCAAATATGTGGGAGTGGGAGCCAATATTGTTGTTGCACCTCCAGCATTGATCTGACATTGATGGATAAAATCTGTCATTTTGTTCGCAATTATGCCATCTTGACAAGATCTTATCATTTTTCTTCTGTGTGGAACAGGCTAGTTTGTGGGTTAGCAGAAAGATTGTGTAATTTAATTCTTTTCCCCATTGTTAAGTATATGCAGGAAGTTTGTGTTCAAGTGATTCCATTAGAATATTATTATATAATAAGGAGGCTTTATGTTGTGGGGGTTATTCTTTAAAGGCAAAGTTTTTGAAACTTGTAGTGGTATAGGTAAGTGAGGTTTGGAGGATTGTAATCTGGATATGAAGTGTGATAGTTGGTAGTATTGAAAAGGTGTGCTTTGTGGTAGCTGTTTCCATTGGATACTTATCATGTGAGGGGTATAATTTATAATGGGGAATCTGTTCCATATTAGCCATTTAGGAACCTTATATCCAGGGGGGGAAATCCATATTGTGTAGAATTGGTATAAAAAGTCCTGGTCTGTTAGATATGAGACTAACAGATTTTTCCTAATAAGTTAGTCCCATTGTTTTTAATATTGTTTTAATGCTTCTTTTATAGAGGAAGGTCTATTTGAGGGTTTTATCTTGGGGAGTGACATTAGTGGGATTGAGCTTAGGTAGGTTGGGATGTTAACCTATATTTTATCCTTGGGGTGATGGATCCAGTCTACAATGTTTAACAGGCAGGCTTTGTGAGATCTGGTAGGCCTATTCTCCCATTTTCTTTGCGCCTGGTTAGTACTGAATATTTGATTCTTGGGCGTGTTGACCACCATTTAAACCAAGTAATTCGGGGGGGCGCTCATGAGCAGCTCGAAAATGGCCGCACATTGACAGAGCTCCTCTACCCACACCCAGACAAAACAGCAAACAGCAGCTAAAACCCACCAAGACTCACCCAAAAACGGCACAGAAGAGTCAGAAAACACCCCCGACCGATGCCACCGAAACCCAAAGCCGCAGCTATGGTCAAAACTTTGCAAGCATTCCGGCACGGATCAGACGCTGCTACAGGCCTAATGGAGCACGCTGGATCCTCTCCTCACAGCCAGACCTCATAAAAAAGCCAGCAAAAGAAAACCTCGGACCCAGAACCCTCGCAAGCCTACATGACCCAGCTCAGACAGCTACTTAAGGAAGAGCTCCATGCCGCCATATCGCCACTCCAAACAGACCTGAGATAACCAACGCATAGGCAACATGGAAACCAGGCAGGATGATTTAACTGAAGCAATCACATCTACCCAGAATGACATAGAAGACCTACGATCCACATATAACAGACTTACTTCACAAATGGGAGACCTAGAAAACCGCTCCCAAAGAAGCAACATTTGGATTCGAGGTATCCCAGAATCTTTCACAGACATGCATACAGTTGTGTGAAATACTGAGCGCCATGTTACCAGACACTCCAGAAGAGACTGGAATACGACCAGGCCCACAGAGCCCTAACAAAAACCCCAAATGAGAACATGGCAAGAGACATTATAATTACATTTCTACACTACAAAGGAAATGGTACTACAGAAAGCCAGAAAATCCGAAGGACTGGAATACAATATCTCTAAATTCAAAATCTACTCAGATCTAGCCCCACAAACTCTATTCAAGAGAAGATCACTGCGACCACTCACCAAAATCCTAATAGACAGGAACATTAAATGCAGATGGGGTCACCCATTCAAACTCATCTTCTCAAGAAATGGCTCTACCATCTCTATAGACTCAATTGAACAAGGCCACCGGATCTTCCAAACACTAGGCCTCTCCAACAATACCCTAACAAGTCCAGGGGGAAAAGGAACTCCAGCAAAACAGATCCAAAGGATTTGGCAAGAAGCAGGAACCCCATCAGCCCAATTTAAAAAAAAAAAAAGACTTTGGGGAGGAAATCTCTCACAATCACCCCGAAGCCTAAATATTGAGTAAAGCAGATAAGACGGTACAGATAAGTATAGCTTGCGCCTGGGTCATTTCCACACCCCTCCTCCTACATCCCACCAAACCCATTAACTTCTATAATAATACCATAAACAAGGACTAAGCAACCCCATTTGCCATAGGCTATATGCTCTCTTAACTTTGGTATACAACTACACTATAGGTCCTCCCAGGGGAACCTTTAAAAACTTTTTAAAAAAATAAAATGAGGGGAAAGCAGTCTACAGAGAAAGGAATCAAAACCTAAACCCCATAAAGCCTACAACATTTGTACTGCCTTAAAATTGGAAGACTATCTTCCATCCAAACTTAATTTTATACCAAACTTGGATATATACTTCCTAATATTTACCAAAGGGACGAGCTCCCAAAGACTCCACAGAACTATCTACAGTTCAAACACAGAAAATAATTCATCCCCACCTGGCAGTTTAAATCAAAAATTTTTATATATTAAGGCGATTCAAGCCTAACATGATTCCTACAGACTCTGAAAATATCTTACCATTAATGCTACAACAAAAAACAGTATTTTTACCAACGCTATTGAGGTGTTCCCCAGTAAAACCAAACATGTCTGGATGTGGGGACACCGTGCTACCCCCCACAAACAAGTTTCCCCCTCTCTGAAAGGAAAAAAAGACAGGCAAAACTTCAACAACCTGTTTTACTTTTATTTTATATCATTGGAAATAATGTTCATATTTTTTCAATATGATCTGTTTAAACATGTTATATTCACTGTTTAACTAAGTTTTTAGTCAAACTTTATTATCTCTTAACTACCATGACAAGGTACAATGTAACCATCACAAAATATCCTTGGCATTACTTAAGCCTTCAAGATGAAACATAATAAGGATAAAACCCATAATCAAGGCAAGATTACTTGTATAACCCACAATGTCCAGAGGCTAAACTCCACCCTGAAATGATCTATTGCATTCAAAGAATATAGCAGGTACAGACCACAAATCATATTCTGGCAGGAAACTCATTTCGTAGCTAAATCTTCCTCCCAATTTTTGAATAAACATTATTCCCACTTCATTTCAGCCATGGGTCCTGCAAAAAAAAAATTAGGTCACTATCCTTTTTCATAAATTACTAGATGTCGATATGAAGACAGCGATTGCTGACCCTGCTATTTAAACAAAGAAGCATATGTTCTGTTCAATATCTATGCCCCAAATACCCATCAACAGCAATTTTTACACAACACTCTCTCCAAGCTAGAAACATTTGGGGACATCCCAACGCTGATAGCAGGGATTTCAATATAACCCTAGACCTGAACTGGCATAAATCAACCCAGACCAAACTGAAATATAATTAAAAACAAAAGTTGAACTCCACAATACTTTAAGGAAATATAATCTATCCGACCTATGGAGAGAGAATATACCTATTATTCCCCACCACATAAATGTTATATCCGATTGGACTACTTTCTTGGTTCACCTGCAATAATGAAATGTACAGATGGAGCGTCCATCGAACAATGTGTATGGTCCGACCACAAAATCCCCCAAATCCACCTCCCAACAAAAAACCAAACAACTCAACGAGTCCTTATTAACAGACAAAGCTAATATAACTCAAATAAGCCAAGACATCCTAGAATATTTTACCCTTAATGACGACAACTGCCCAGAATTCCCTTGGATCTGGACAGTGCACAAAGCATACATAAGAGGATCATTGATTAAACTAGCCACACATCTTAAAAAAAACAAATCCCAACAATTTCGCATCTTAGAAAAACAAATTCATGAACTTGAGAACTTGACTCCCTCTTAACTGAATTATGTCTAAAGAAAATACAATTACATGCTTTGTTCTCACTAGAAGCAGACAAAACTTTGAGGTGGAATAAAAACTTTTATTATCGTAAATGGAACAAAGCAGACAAACCCCTGGCTAATCTACTACATCCCAGAATAAAACAAAAGGGTATTAAGCAAATCCGAACACAATCAGGAACTATCACCACCAACCCTGATCTAATATATCAAACATTTTCTTTCACAACCCAAAAAAGAAAACCGCACTAACATTAAAACCTTCCTATCCCAACACCTACCAGACACCAAACTAACATAAGACATGCAATCTAAATTGATCAACCCGATCACAGCTCGAGAAATAACACAAACCATCAAACAACTCAAACCAAATAAGGCCCCGGGACCTGATGGTTTCTCAGGTCTTTACTATAAAAAATTAGCAAATCAACATACACCGTATTTAGTCAGACTATACAACAGCTTCATGCAAGGAACCAAAATGCCACCAGACATGAACTTAGCATGCATCTCCTCATCTCCTCAATTGTCAGGCCAATGACAACATGCGCCGCATTTGTAACATCATATCCTATCTAAACACACATCTTATCCTGGGATGTATCATGTCACTGGACATTTGACAAGCTAAACCGGCAATATTTACTAGAAACTCTATGGCAATATAATTTCCCAGAGACCATAATCAATGTACTACAGACATACTGTGATAACCCAACCGCTATCTTACACCTGCCTACAGACAATATAAACCCTATAAAGATAAGAAGAGGCACCAGACAGGGTTTTCTTTTATCCCCAATACTCTTCGTACTGGCAATGGAGCCCATATCTAACGCAATTAGAAACCACCCTTCAATATCAGTAGTCTCAATAGCAAACTCCAACTACAAAATAAGCATGTTTGCTTGGGAATAACTCTCACCCCATCAATAAACTCCCTATACCAAGCAAATTACCCAGAAACATATAAAATATTACAAAAAGATTTGACCAATTGGACAAAACTAAATATCTCATGGCTAGGAAGAATCCATACAATTAAAATGAATATCCTCCCACGCATTTTATATCTTTTCAGGTATATCCCAGTTTGGATCTCAAATGAATGGCTAAAACCATTCCAAACACAAATCAATCGCTTTATTTGGACAGGGGGAAAAAACAGAATCAAACTGGACCTACTATACAAACCGACTTCACAAGGTGGACTGAGAGTTCCCAACCTCTATAAATATTATGTGGCTGCACAATTGTCACAAATTCTAACATGGCACACACTAAAACAACCCCCCAGAAGGGTCCAAGACACAATTCCAACATTCCACAAAATATGGTCTATGTGGTTATACAGCCCCCACATGTCACACTTACCAGACTAGATGAGAGACTCCAGCTAACTTAACCATAAATTTCAAAATAAACCTTTCAATCCATTCAAAGGACGAAAAGAAAAGCAGTGTACCTAACCCTAATCCAACAACTGCCTAAATCTTTTACCAGTCTGCCAAAAAATACAAATATTGTAATCTAGTTTCTGTTGTATTCAATTAGATCAACTGGACTTGAAGTTTAGTTCTTGAAGAAATTTCGCTGGTCATCCTACTGGCTTTCTCAATTCAGAATGACTTGTACAAGAATCTGTGGCAATTATGTACCCTGGAAAATTCCAATTAGCATATCACAGCCAGGTGTTAAGGGCAGGATATCATTGTGGCTAAGAGGTGTTATAGGAACGCCCAGAGTAATGTGTCAAAACAGCATTGTACATGGCAGACAGTTGGTGTCGAACCTCCCCACCTCTATTTAGGCTTGGTTTCTTTATTTTCACATAAATGGCCTCCTTGACACCTCTCTTGAACCAGTCACGTTCCTTTGCCAATAGAATTACAATCTTCAAATGTATGTCCTTTTATCCTTAAAGGGCATGTCCACCCCCAAAACTATAATCCCCCCAACTACTGGCCCCATCATGTAGTGTAGTGTAATCCTTACCTCACATCCCAGCTCCGTATGGTTCTCCTGTAGCCCCCCCCCAAAGTCCCAAAAACTGCTCACCAGGAGGATAGCAGAGTCCATATAGGACTCTGCCTCCTACCTGGCCTCCGGGAGAAGTTTGGCATGCGTACTGCAGCCCTTCTCCCCACTCCCTCTCAGGATTCCCTCCCCCTAGTGTAAAACCCTTAATATATAGTATTGCCCCTGTCCCCCCAGCCCCAACCACTATATTTATATGTTTAGAAAGCTCCCCAAACTTTACTTACCTCTCCTCTTTCCTCCGGCGAAATGAGCTCCCGGCAGCCACGTCCGTGATTGGCTGCCGCTCAGCCAATCACAGACACGACTGCCGATCCCACCCCTCTGCTTGCATTTTCTCGCAAGCAGAGGGCCGGCAGCGTGGCGGAGGAAAGAGGGGAGGTAAGTAGAGTTTGGGGAGCTTTCTAAACATATAAATATAGCGGTTGGGGCTGGGCTGGCAGGGGGAATCTTATATTAAAAAATTATTTTTAGGGTGGACATACCCTTTAAGATGCAGGTACACGGCTGAGTCCTGACCCGTGGAATTGGCTCTTCTGTGCTGGGCCATACATTGATGCAGTTGCTGTTTGTATGTGGGTTTCGGTTTAAAGCAGACAAGGATACAGTGTTTTTTGAAAATACTTCTTAATTTCTCAGAGACCTCCGCTACATATGGGATGACCATGTTCTCCTGTCTTGCTTTTCCCCTTCACTGTTGGTATACGTGTTCTTTTCTTTACTTCCACTTCTTTTGACAAAGGCCCAGTCTGGATATCCTCTGGGATGTTTCTCACCTCTGTGTTGCAGGGTTCTGATGATACCCAGTTTGTGATCTAAAGGGTGGTGGGAGTCAAACATCAAATACTGATCTGTGTGTGTTGGTTTTCTGTAAACCTTTACTTCCAGTTTACCATTTTCCTTAACTTCTACCAAGCAGTCCAAGAAAGCCAAAACATCACATTTACAAGGGAAGAGGTACAAAACAACAAAGTGGCTTTCTTGGACTGCTTGGTAGAAGTTAAGGAAAATGGTAAACTGGAAGACCCAATACCGAAACACAAGAAAAGCGACATCATATACGCAGTGCAGTGCCGTGAAGAATGCTCTGATTTGTATGTGGGGAAGACCAAACAGCATCTGCATCAACGTATGGCCCAGCACAGAAGAGCCAATTCCTCAGGTCAGGACTCAGCCATGTGCCTGCATCTTAAGGATAAAGGACATACCTTTGAAGATTGTAATATTAACATAATGGCAAAGGAACGTGACTGGTTCAAGAGAGGTGTCAAGGAGGCCATTTATGTGAAAATAAAAAAAACAAGCCTAAATAGAGGTGGGGGGGTTCGACATCAACTGTCTGCCATGTACAATGCTGTTTTGACACCTTACTCTGGGTGTTCCTATAACACCTCCTAGCCACTATGCAACCACGCCCTTAACACCTGGCTGTGATATGCTAATTGGGATTTTCCAGGGTACATAATTGCCACAGATTCTTGTACAAGTCATTCTGAATTGAGAAAGCCAGTCGTATGACTAACGAAACGTCTTCAAGAACTAAACTTCAAGTCCAGTTGATCTAATTGAATACAATAGATATACCATGACCTGGATGAAAGAGAACCTTCACAAGCATGTAATCTAGTTTATATACCTATAACCTACCCCTGTAGTGGATTTCTATCGGAGGAACTGTAAGATTATAGCCTTATAATCTTACAGTTCCAGGAGGAGAAGGAAACCAGAAGCCACAAAGGGGTAGGTTATAATAAATAATGCACCCCGAACTGTAAATTAAAGGGATATTAGAAGTCACCTTGGAGTTCTGGCCCTGTATAAAAGGCAGTCGGCCTGCGGCCTTGTGCTTTTATATAGTCACGGAACTCCTCGGTGACTTCTAATATCCTTATAATTTACAATTGGGATGCATTATCCACTATATAACCAACCAATTTTTTACTGTTTAATCTAACATTATAAATCACTGTATATTTGTAACTAAGCTGTTTATATTGAACTATATTGTACACTTGTCATTCTGATATGTTCTATTATGTTTAAAAAAAAAAACAATAAGAAACTATTGACCGTTAAACCAAGTAATTCCCAAATAGGTAATAGATTTGGATTGCCAATGATAGGGGAAGTTAGTCTGTGTCAATTGTAATGCTGAATTGGTTAGGGAGACATTTAAGCATTCTGATTTATTCCATATATTTGTAATTCTTGAAGTATTATAGGAAGAATATTAATAAGCCATCTGCATAAATAGCCATCTTATGTGAGATTTTGCCTATTTTTATTCTGGCAATGTCGGGGTTATTTCGTAGTGCATTAGCTAGGTGTTCCATTGTGAGGATGTACAATATGGGAGAAAGGGGGCATCCTTGGCGGGTATCATTAAAAATTTTACAAGGGAGTCCGTTTACTTTCATTTTAGCTGAATTGTCCCCATATAAAGCCATTATTTTGGTTATGCAGTTGCTACCTATTCCTGCTTGTAAGGTTAAGAAATGTCCAGTTTACCCTGCCAAATGCCTTTTCGGCATCAATTAAGAGAAGGCACATGGTTATATTGTGTCGTTGGATGTATGACATTAGGGCTATTGTTTTGATTGTGTTGTCCCTTGCTTCTCTAACTGGAACGAATACAACTTATTTGGGATTTATTTTGTTATTCTGTTAGCTAGTAGTTTTGTGTGTATTTTCAGATTTATAAGAGACTTTCAGTTGTACCCGGTGTTGCCTGTAAACACATGGGGGTAAAGTATTTGTCACGTGCAGGTGTGTGTTTGGCTTAGATGGAAGAGACTGGGGGAAAAGAAGTGCACAGTTGGTAATGTACGTCATGGATTTTATAGTTATGAGTTGAGGAGGTGACATTGCTTGACGGACGTATAGCACATATGTTTATAGCAAAACTTTATATACAATGTTATCAGTTTTTTCCACTTAAATACAAATAAAAAATACAAATAAATATACAAATGTTGTGGTGAACATGCTACATGGAATTGGCCTTGGGGAAAACATGTTGATTGTAACAGAATACCGCAGCACTTGAGTGACTGACGGGCATTACGCTATTCTTGTGTCTCTGAAGCAAGTGACGTGCGTCTCTTTGTCCGTGTTGTTAAAGCTGGGCTTCATTGTGTTGCACTGTCTGTGAGCTTTGTGTGTTTTTATTAAGCATGCTCTATTTTTTGCACATTGGTTAGCAGTATGTCACTTTGTTTGCACTTTATCCTTGCTCAAGGACCACTTTATATTGACTATTAGATCCCAATCAATAAAGTTACTTTCTGGTCCAAATTGAAAGTGCCATGATGTCTTTGTTCTTTTAGTTTTAACTGTCTGTGAAGTGTGTGACATGTGGGCAGTGTGTGTCTGGTGCTTAAGTCCAGGAAATGCAGGTAGCCATACCCCCCAACCATCCCGGCTTGAGTAGGGGGATGGAGGCATGTCTGCGAAGTTGCCATGGGCATGGCATTCTAGGGTGTGGACAGTCTGGGGGCATATCTGTGATGTCCAGGAGGTCCACGCATGGACGTGCCATTTGTGGGCATGGCAGTGGCATTTGTGGGCATGGTCCACGCAGTTTTGGGGGATGAATATGATGTTTTGGTGTGTCAAGTTTGGGGGTGTGGGCATGGTGTTTGGCTGGACCTTGATGTATGGGGGCACGGCCGTAATGTGTTTTTGGGGGTGAACACTATCTGGAGGTGTGGTCACAATTTGGGGACATGGCATTTATTTTGGGGGAGTGGCCTTTACGGTTGGGGTGACCATAATGTTTGGGAGCATGAGTGACCACAATATTTGGAGTTGTGATTATGATGTTTGGGTGTGTGGCAGTTTTCTTTGGGGGCATGGCCTTGACGGTTGCAATATGGGCGTGATGTTTGTGGGCATGGCCATTACATTTTGGGGCATGCCCGTGATGTTTGGTGACGTGGCTGTGCCATTGGCGGTGTGGTCATGATGATGTCTTTGGGTCATTTTCATTGCTACAGCACATTCCAAGTGGCTCTGCTTTAAATTTCTTATGACAATAATCGCAAATGTCATTCATATCACCAATAGCAACATAGTATTTCCAGGGTTTATATTTATATATAAATATCATTCATATCACCAATAGTAACATAGTCTTTCCAGGGTTTATATTTGTATATAAATGTGATTCATATCACCAATAGTAACCTAGTCTTTCCAGGGTTTATATTTGTATATAAATGTCATTTATATCACCAATAGTAACATAGTCTGTCCAGAGTTTATATTTGTATATAAATGTGATTCATATCACCAATAGTAATAGAAGCTGTTGTTCTGTGTGTGCAGCTCTCTGATTTGTGTAGCCATACATTACACTGTTGTTGTGTCACTGAAGTGGACTCTGTGTCTGTGTTGTTGAAGTCGGGCAGCACACAGAGCCCAGGCCCTTCAATCTGAGTTACTGAATTCAGTCGCCGTTATGTTGATGTATTATGGGGTGTGGTGAGCACATACATACATACAAGATTTCTGCTTTATATAGTAGAAGATATAGGACTATAGCTATTACATAGTGGTGGGTCTTAAAGGACAACAATACCCAAAAAAACAACATCTCCCCCATTACATGTCCACAGTTCCAGCAGCTGAAATCGCTTACTCTCATTTACAACTGTGCTGCTTTACCTTAGATATCACACAGCAAAGATGAGTGCTAAGAGCCCGCCTCCTAGACGGCCCAGGGCCATGATTAACATATCACTTGTTACTGGCTGATAAGAAAGTCTGTTACAACCTCTCTCCTCCCCCGCCAGTCAAACAAATTTGAAAAGTTCGGCTGCTAGGATACAGCCTACGTAATCAAGCTGATCAAGGATGGGTGGAGGAGTGTTTTCTCACGAGCTAGTTTTGAGTGACAGTTATAGGCAGGCAGAATTATTACGCCCCCTTCACAGCATGGCTAATTGAAGGCAGAGAGAAGCTCAAATTCATCTTCTGTAGCGCTTTACAATTACATGTATACATTCACATGAAGAGCTTACAATCTAAGCACATTTGTTTGACACATACAATCTATCAGTATGTCTTTATTATTGTGGGGGAAACCGGAATGCCCGGAGGAAACCCTCGCAAGCATGGGGAGAACATACAAACTCCTTGCAGATATGTCCATGGATGGATTCAAACTCGGGACCTCAGCGCTGCAAGGCAACAGAGCTAATCACTGAGCCACCGTGTTGCACATCTCATTTACCCTACAATTAAATTTCCCAGTCCCACCCAGCTACTTTTCCATGCCACCTGGCTAGAAAAAATTCTGGGGAGAACACTAGTCTTTGTTGTATTTAGGCAACACTGTGATATATATGGGCTTGTAAAGCCTGTTATGGGAAATGGCAGTCTGGTCCAATGGCATTGACTGCTTTCAGCATGATTGGGGATAATGCCTTTTGCCATTGTTTGTAAAATTTAGTTCTATATCTATCTGGGCCTGGGCTTTTACTTGATGTTAATGATTCGATAGTTTGCTTTTTTCCCCAGGGATAAATGGGGTTTCTAGTTCTAATGTTTGGGCTTAGGAAAGGGTTGGTAGGCCAGTGTCCTTGATGTGTTGTTTCATGGACTCTATATGGAGAGTTTATTTTTAAAGAGGGATTAACTGAATACAATTTTCTGCACTATGTTTGAAATGTTGCTTCTATGTCCTCCAACTTAGTCACTTCTGCAGTATCATTTACTCTGATTTTGGATACATAAGAATTAACATATTTATTTCATAATGATATGAAAAATCAATATTTGTTTGCAAATTCATATATATTTCTGAATAAATATGCTTTTTTACATTCAGAGTTCTTATCTAGGGCCTCCAATAGACTTTTTCTAGCTATATTAAGCCATTGTAGTGTAGTACAATTTACATTTATGTTTAGTTTCAAGTTCGGTTACAATTTTATATAAATTTGTAATATTAGCCGTTATTGCTTTCTTTATTCTGGCACCATGTTGAATTAAAGAACAACTAAACAGTAAAAATTAACTTTTTAAAAATGAAAAGCACCTGGGGCACGGAGATAGGATTGATTATTCCCACCTTCCAATATTGTTTTATTAAGGAGCTACAGCACTTACAGTTTTGATCTGCCAGGTCATGGTCATGGCCCTGGGCCATTCTATATTAAAGATAGTGTTGAAGCATGCAAGCATGCAGGAAGACTGGCAGAAACAGTTTTTTTCATCCTGCTAAAAATGATATTGGGAGGCAAAAATGACCAATCCTACCTCCTTGCCTCAGGTACTTTTTATTTTAAATGTTTTTAAGAAAACTTTATATGCATTATAGTTTCCCTTTAAAATACCTCTGACACACTTTAGTGCTTCCCATTGGATTGGCAAAGACTTGGAGTCATTTTGTTAATTCTGGTTAAAATGTGAAATTGCTTGATATATGGCTGTCACATTGGCTAATAGACTTCACTTCATTTCCATGTCCGCTTAGGTTTAATCTGTCCAGGTAATTCAAATTGTGTGAAAACAGGTGCATGATCGGACCATTTGGCGTTTTGGCCTATGGAACACTTCAAGTTCCATGAGAGTAAAGTGTGAGATATCAGCACCATGTCTATGCGGTTATATGAGGAATGAACCGGGGAAAAGAAATAGTAGTCTTTTTTATCAGGATGTAAAGTTCGCAAACCATCTACTAATTCCATTTCATATAGTATACGTTTCAGTTTATTTAAATCTCGGTATGTGGTGCAGGCATTACCTGATGTGTTATCTTGGACTAGGTTAAAATATCCTCGGACAATCAAGAAACCTTTATTGAAATCCTGAATGCCCTCCAGAAATGTGAGTCCTGCTTTTATATGCCTAGTATTGATAGCTAAAGTAAATGCATTGCCATTTATTAATGTTTTGAGTGCCAAAGAATCTGCCATTATTATTGGTTATGGAGTCTAATACTTGAATTGGCCATCTTTTATGGCAGGCAATAGCAATAGCTTACCTGGTGATGTAACATCCTGATGACGGCCCGTGAGCAGGGTTGAAACGCGTTGATGTGAATAAAGTATCTCTTGGATAACATTTAAACAAGTCCCGTGAGTGCTACTTATATCTGACTGTTTGGATACCCTTTTGGTATGCACCCGGGCATAAGGAAGGCTCTTCATTCATGTGATCACAGTAATGTATATTAAAACCCCTTTGTTTATAAAGTATGCCAGTGTGCAGATAATATGATATTGTATGGGGCCTAGGAATGTGCATTGATTATCTTTTCTATGTTTGTATAAATGTTTGACCAGATCAGTAGCACTTCCTCTAAATATATATATAGATATTATCTGATATCTATATTATATATATATATATATACAGTGATGTGAAAAACTATTTGCCCCCTTCCTGATTTCTTATTCTTTTGCATGTTTGTCACACTTAAATGTTTCTGCTCATCAAAAAACGTTAACTATTAGTCAAAGATAACATAATTGAACACAAAATGCAGTTTTAAATTATGGTTTTTATTATTTAGTGAGAAAAAAAACTCCAAACCTACATGGCCCTGTGTGAAAAAGAAATTGCCCCCTGAACCTAATAACTGGTTGGGCCACCCTTAGCAGCAATAACTGCAATCAAGCTTTTGCGATAACTTGCAACGAGTCTTTTACAGCGCTCTGGAGGAATTTTGGCCCACTCATCTTTGCAGAATTGTTGTAATTCAGCTTTATTTGAGGGTTTTATAGCATGAACCGCCTTTTTAAGGTCATGCCACAACATCTCAATAGGATTCAGGTCAGGACTTTGACTAGGTTCCATCTATCACAGCAAGCCTTCCAGGTCCTGAAGCAGCAAAACAACCCCAGACCATCACACTACCACCACCATATTTTACTGTTGGTATGATGTTCTTTTGCTGAAATGCTGTGTTACTTCTACGCCAGATGTAACGGGACACGCACCTTCCAAAAAGTTCAACTTTTGTCTCGTCGGTCCACAAGGTATTTTCCCAAAAGTCTTGGCAATCATTGAGATGTTTTTTAGCAAAATTGAGACGAGCCTTAATGTTCTTTTTGCTTAAAAGTGGTTTGTGCCTTGGATATCTGCCATGCAGTCTCTTTCTTATGGTGGAGTCGTGAAAACACTGACCTTAATTGAGGCAAGTGAGGCCTGCAGTTCTTTAGATGTTGTCCTGGGGTCTTTTGTGGCCTCTCGGATGAGTTTTCTCTGCGCTCTTGGGGTAATTTTGGTCAGCCGGCCACTCCTGGGAAGGTTCATCACTGTTCCATGTTTTTGCCATTTGTGGATAATGGCTCTCACTGTGGTTCGCTGGAGTCCCAAAGCTTTAGAAATGGCTTTATAACCATAACTCAGGTGTGATAAACCACAGTTAAGTTATTTTTTAACAAGGGGGGCAATCACTTTTTCACACAGAGCCATGTAGGTTTGGAGTTTTTTTTCTCACTAAATAATAAAAACCATCATTTAAAACTGCATTTTGTGTTCAATTATGTTATCTTTGACTAATAGTTAACGGTTTTTGATGAGCAGAAACATTTAAGTGTGACAAACATGCAAAAGAATAAGAAATAAGGAAGCAATACACACAGGTGCGGTGCAAAGGAGTACCGGCAATTTATACATTACACAAAAGACTCCAGCACTCAACTACACATATAAGCACACATTAATTAGATATAATAAACAAGTATGTTATCTTGCATATATGTTTGATTATTATATCTAATTAATTTATGCTTATATGTGTAGTTGAGTGCTGGAGTCTTTTGTGTAATGTATATTTGTACACAAAGCGCGGACACTCACACTTCCATAATAAACTCTTCACATGCAATCTAGCTGCTTCGAGACGAATGTGTTCACATAAAGTATCCATTAAATTTTAGCGCACTCAAGGATTTTTATCACAAGCCTTTATTGCCGTTTTATTTGCACAGGCAAAAAATCCTGGAGTACACTGGAATTTCATCTAATGGCCAATGAATTGCAGTGAACCGGGAGCTGCAACTGGCAAATTTACATCAGAGGTTTCATTGCACCAGGGAGTGGATTGCAGCTCCTGTTGTATTGCTCTGTTGTTGTTTTATCTCTAATACATTTTCTCAAGTCTTGATACAATATTCACTCTATGGAACAGAATCTGGAATTTAGTACAGTGTTGCCTTACAACATGAAGTTATATAATACTTCTCTGACTTCAATTTGTTTGTAGTGGGTAGTGTGTCATCACTTTATAATTGTAGACAATTATTGTCTACACTGGGAATATATTATTTGGGACCCTTTGCTTTGTTACCCTAAACACATGCTTAATTAGATAAGTACAGTGTTTATATAGGGCAAGTATAGCATTTATTACAACCATCTGTTTTTAGAACATTCCTTACTCCAATAATCATTTCTGCACTATCAGGCCTGTAAGTTATAACTCATCCATCTAAGTGTTACATGATTAGGCATCTCAACTTACATGGCCATTTCCAATTTGTACTGCATATAATATTTAGTTAGGGGGTATATAGACCTTTTGGCACCTGAGCCAAACATTTAAAGCATCTTCCTTTGGTGGGCTTTGAACCCACAGTGACTGGTACATACAAGTGTGCCCACAGTAAGTGTGACTGGTAAATAAGTTTGCCTACAATGACTGTTACCTACAAGTTTGCCCACAGTAAGTGTAAACACAGTAAGTGTTTTCCACAGTGGTACACACAATTTTCCTCTCAGTGACTGGTACATTCAAACTTGCCCACTGTGACTGGTACAAACACATTTGCCCACAGTGACTTGTACATGCACATTTGCCCACAGTGACTGGTACATACAAGTTTTCTCACCATAAATGGTACATACAAGTTTGCTCACAGTGATTGGTACACACAAGTTTGCTCACATTAAATGGTACATACAAGTTTGCTCACAGTGATTGGTACATACAAGTTTGCTCACAACAACCGTGGGACTTGTCCCACGGTGAATGTGACTGGTACATACAGGTTTGCCCAGTGAGTATGACTGCTACATACAAGTTTGCCCATGGTGAGTGTCACTGGTAGATACAAGTTTGCCCAAAGTAAATTCAAAAGAATGCTGTATGGCACTAGAAGATCCCTAACTAGTCAAGATAATAGAGATCAAATATAATTATCAATGACAGAAAAAGAAATCTGCAGCACACTAGTTTAAAGTGCAAATAAATACAGTCCCTTTGTTAGATCAATAAATACATTTTTGGGGAATAACATTATGCAAAATCAGTTTAAAAACATGTAAACTACATAATATACAAGTGGCAACATTTTATATGAGGGCAACATAGTATAAGTACCAAAAACAGCATTATAACATATAATGACTGTATGTGCCCAAACCTAGCATTCCCTTCCAACATCTTAAATGGCAACTGTGGTCTCAAAACAAGTTAGGGATAAATTAAAAGCCTGCAGTATTTCCTTTAAAATGATCCGACAATCACATTTCTGGCTGGAGCCTATGAGACATAACATTAGGGTGAATGTTCAAACTTCCTGCTTCCAGTAGGTTGAGTGACATCACTTGACCTTTGCCCCGCCCCTCCGCCCCAGGTGAGAAGCATGCTCAGTTAAGACTTAATGCTAGGGAAATTAGGAAGTACCTGGGGGGAAAATTGACAGTTGAGAAGGACAGTCTATTTATGCAGGCAGAGGCTGGTCACATGGCAGAAAACAGGAAGTGTTCAAGCAGGAAGTAATGTTACTAAACCTTTCCAGCAATAACCTCTCACAAATTTTGTCTAGAGATGTGATTTAGGTTTTATTTTGAAGGTGTGATGGAAGGCTTTTTATATAATCCTTACTAGTTTGGAAGAATTCGAGACCACGGTTACCCTTTAAATTACACCTATCATGGTACAATAGGATATAATCATCTGTCCCTCAGTGTAACTCAGCACAGACAATGTATGGGTAAAACATGGAAGAAGATCGGCAATGCAAACATGGCTCTACAGAAACTGCAGGCTTCCTTATGCCCGTTGCTCGGGCTTTCTCAAAGGTGTGGTATACCAGATCCGCCATACTAACTTTATAGGCCTTAGGCATCATGGGACACGTGTATTGCACTTACCACGTGACGCGATGATGCCATCGCACTACGTAACTTCCATAGCAACCCTAAAGTGGCAATATCAACTAAAGCAGGCGTATCTGCATAATACCAAGCGATGCAATACCTGTTAATTTATAGGTGAATTCAAGCTACAATGCAAACCCCTACTTAATTCTTTTATATTATAGCAATCAATAAGCAAATGACATACTGTAAGTCCATGCATCTATATAGTTTATAATATCATCGTAGTAGAGAAAATTCTAAATTAAACCAACGTAGACTTGCACTCCAAAAATGAACGGTTTATTGTGAGCCAAACATCAACAAGTCACACAACGTTTCGAGGGTAATACCCCCTTCATCAGGTGCGATCCTGCCGACGGTCGGATCCGAGGGTATCGGGGCTTTATCGTTACTGTGTGTACCCAGCTTAAGAGTACAGACCTAAATCTAGATAATCCCTTTACCCTTGAAGAAATACAAAAGACCACTGGCATATTAAAAGGACTTTATCAACTCTTATGAAGCACTTCATCTTCCCTACTCCCTATATGAAACCACAATTATTTTACTCCTCAAACCGGCCAAAGACCCGACAGACTGTGGCTCATATCGACCCATCTCACTATTGAACACTGACTATAAAATCCTAATAAAATTACTGACAAACAGGCTTCAAACGGTGATCCAAACTATCATGAATGAAGATCAATCCGCACGCAAATCAACCTTGATAAACCTACGTAATGTATTAACCCAACTGGTAGTCGACCACAATAATAAAGGGAGGAGAGTGATGGTCTCACTAGATGCCCACAAGGCATTCGAGTGGCCCTACTTGTGGGCATGTCTATGAAAATTTGGGTTTGGAAACCAGTTCATAAAATGGATACAAATCTTATATAAACACCCAGTAGCAACCATTTCAGTGAATGGGGCTAACTTAAAAGAATTCGAGCTGTACGGGGGCATTAGACAGGGGTGCCCTCTCTCTCCATATCTTTTTGGCATAGCCATCGAAACTCTAGCGATACAAATTAGATCGAACCCCCTAATCACAGGGTTCCGATTGGGTCAACTAGAGGAATGTATAAGGCTATATGCAGACGATGTGATATTATATCTGGAGAGCGAGGGCATGCAACCATGGCCATACAAACTGTAAATTCAGAATATACTTGGGCTTATCAATGAACTAGCAGAAATCAACACTTCTCTATTCTTCACACCTCTTCTGCAACCCCTACCAAGTCCATGATTGACAGAGGCAGGTTGAGTCAGGCCACAATATTTCACTGATGGATTACAGGGCAATATTTTGAAAAATTGTTTTAGGAGGGTGAGTAATAAGGGACTTAATTTTTAAAAAAGTAATTTTGGGGGTGGACATGCCCTTTAAAATGGATGGCTGATGAACCACCTGATATTCCCTGCTGGTTAAATCTTATTAACACAGTACTCCCTTACCAAAGGATAATGTACACTCACAGGAGATGCCCTGGTAAGTTTAAGTGTGGAGAGCATTGTTTGAAGCGGCCAATATAACACAAACTGATAGAATGTCTCACTAAAAATAACATGTGGCAGTCACTCATTGGCTTTCCTTCCTTCTCCAAATCTCTATTTATAAAAGATATTCATGACCAAGAATGTATATCTGAAACATAATAACTGAGTCATGACACTATTCAGTTGATTAACAGGGTTTTATTAGTTTGCTTTGTTTTAAAAAATTAGTATTACCACAATGTACCAATATTGTCATGTAACATAATATATCTTAATTAGATTCTAACCAAATAGATAATCTGCTTATAACTCAAACATCTAAACAACTAACTTTAATAAAATGTACAATAAATGTGTAAACAATGATGTATCAACACTTGGACGATTATACTTGTAAACTGCCTACATTGTTGGCATTAATAAAACAAATTTAAAAAATAGTTAACCCTTAACAGTGCAGTTGTATTGCAGTGTGGCAGTGCCATCCCATTCACAGCTCTTTCCTTGTAAAATGTGATTTATTACCTTGTGCTGCACATATACATTTCATGGGTGTCAGCATTCTGCAATGGCAAACTTCATAGTTCCTTAGCTTCCTCCTTGACCTCTGCACCAGACTACTCCAAACTGTGATCTTCCCCTGCATCCATGAGGTTACTCCTCAATATTGACTCAAGGCAAACCACAAGTGAGAGGTGGAGACTGAGTGTGTGGTCACAGGTCATTGTAACATCACATGTTCTGCTGCTCTTCGTGATTGACAGCTTTACCCTGCTATTTTTCCAGGAACAACAGAATAAAATGAAAAATAAAGCACTGTACCAAATCGGGATAGCTGCAGGAATCCAGAAAACTTAACAGCTATCTGGGACAGCGGGATTGGGGCTAGAAATCAGGACTGTCCCAGATAATCTGTGACATTTGAAAGGTATGCATGCACAATGGCTCTGCAGTTAGCACTGATGCCTTGCATTGCTTAAGTTCTAAGTTCGATTCCATCCTTGGACACATCAGCAAGGAGTTTGTATATTCTCCTCGTGCTTGCATGGATTTCCCCCCGGGCACTCCGGTTTCCCCCACAACCATAAAGACATACTAATAGGTTGTATGTGTCAAATAAATGAGCTTATATTGTAAGCTCTTAGGGGCAGGGCCTGATATGAATGTATACATGTAATTGTAAAGTGCAATGGAAGATGTTGGCGATATATATATCCACATTAATAATAATAATAAAACTTACAGGGAGATTCAATAAAAGTTCTTATCGTTAAAAATGGTGCTAATTTTGCCCTAACCAATCGGATGTTATCGTTCAAATGTTAAATAAGATCTGATTGGCTGGGGCAAAATTAGCACTATTTTAAATGATAAGAAATTTTATTGAATAACCCTGTAAGTTGATTACTCAATTCACCACCAGTTGGCAGCACACAGGTTAATTAACTTAAAAAATGTTGAAAAAAGTAATACGGGAGGATTTGTAAAAGTTGTAAAGTAGCATATAGTTTTTTGTCAGGTCCTGAAATGTATGTATACCAAACTTCATTAAAACTGTCCCAGCCGTTCAAAAGTTTTTCCGCGTCTGTGATTGGCACAGATGCAGCTGACGTCATGAAAAAGCACTGCGGGAATGAAGGGCTGTAAGTATAGATAGGATTAGTTTTTTAAAAAAATAGCAATGCTATCTAGTCTGGGCAGGGGGAATCTACCATCCCCTGAAAGTATTTCACGCTACGATGCAGGGTTACCGAGGATGGATCCGGATGGTGGGTGGGGGGAGGCGCCATGAGAGGCTGCAGGCACGGAAAAGGCACGGGTCGTGGTGACGTCAGCCAGCTTAGATTACAGATGAAGATGTTCCTGGTCTGCAAAAAGCAAGCTACAAAAATGTATGTATCTTAAGTTTGGCTGAACGGATTTTAATGGGGGATGGCTTATTTTAAAGCTACAGTCATGACCAACAACATATATATTATAGTTTTTGGGGTGGACTTGCCCTTTAATTTACCCACCTTGATGCTTCCCATACACAGCTCCTTCCATATTGTAGGTGGAGTGTCAGGGGGAACTTTGATCAGCCATCAGTACTCATGGCACACTCTACATGCTGCCACTCTGATTAGATAGAAGAATCAGGGCCGAATTTCTAATTTTTTTCTCCCCTAGACCAGCTAGCTTGTGTCTCCACAACCCCACAGTATATTCTGATTGGGTTATTCGTATTGCAACCATGTTTGAAACAGAGGATTGCAGTACACATAAACTGTTCAGGTTAAAGTGGTACAGTTGCACTACAACCTTCTATTTAATCCATTAGAATTTTCTATACATGATGCATTGTTGGGCAACTTGGACTTCACTGTTTTATTTCAGAAAGAGCAGGCCTCTCTCTAGCTAGTGTCCGGTTTCTACAACCTGGCTGACTAGCAAAAGACTTTAGTAAATATCTTTAGGTTTAGCCCCCCTTTTTTGTGGCTTCTTTCTAGGCTATGTCTCCCTATTTCCTCTCCCTCCAGCCATGTTGTGTCCTCTACCATCTCTCCAAGCTGTCCCCCTAGTTTTATTTCTTTAGGTAACACTCCTATGTGTTATGTGACCCCTAACTTTCCACAAGTCAGGTCCCCCTCTTTTCTCTGTAATCACACAGGCATTGCCCATTCCCAACCCTCCTTCCTACCTCTTGTCTATATCCAGGCTATCCCATCTCAACAATCTCTATTTTCTTATATATTTTAAATACAAAAAAAGAGTTTTAAACAACAAAAAAAAATAGCTATTAAAGAAACAGAGTACCAACAATATATCTCAAGCTAAACAGTATTTATATTTTACAAAACAATTAACATCATCATGCGAACATTACATGCTGCCTTTTACCTTTTGGACTGCAGGAGGTAACAGGTAGCTGAACTGGCAGTGGTAAGACACTGCTAGTCACAGGGCACTCTAGTCCAGCCAGAATGTGTGAGAAAGGGGCTAAATTCCAGTAAGCTTAAAGGGCATGTCCACCCTTATACAACACTTTTGACATCTAATAGTATGCCTTCCCCCAGCCCCAACCACTATAAAATAATTTTAAGAAAGTGCCCAGATCTTTACTTACATTCCCTCTCTCCTCCGACACCCGGCCTTCTGCTTGCAAGACACCGCAAGCAGGGGGCGGGACCGGCAGCCGCGTCCGTGATTGGCTGAGAGGCAGCCAATCACGGACGCGGCTACCGGCTTCTCACAATGCCGGGGGAGAGAGGGAAGGTAAGTAGAGTTCGGGGGACTTTCTTAAAATAATTTTTTAGCGGTTGGGGCTGGGGGAAGAAATACTATTATATGGACAAGGGGGGAGGGATCGCAAAACGGGAGGAAGAGGGAGGGGGAGAAGGGCTGCAGTACGCATGCCAAACTTCTCCTATATGGACTCTGCTATCCTCCTGGTGGGCAGTTTTTGGGACGTTGGGGGGGGATTACAGGAGAACCACATGGAGCTGGGATGTGAGGTAAGGATTTTATTACACTACATGGTGGGGCCATTAGTGGGGGGGATTATAGTTTTGGGGGTGGACATGCCCTTTAAGTCTGACTGCCCCATCATCTTTGAAACTTCTTCAGCAAATCAGAAGACCAGTATTCACAGAGCTGACAGAGCCAGATTACTTTCCAGGTTGAAAGCAGCTGCAGTTCAGTAGAGATGACTAGAAAGAGATAAATCACATGGTCTGCTAGCTCAAGAGAGCCAAAACTATTTTTTTGTTTCTCCTCTCTTCCCACATGATACCGAAAGTGGAGGAGGTGGGAAACAGGAGCAGAGAAAACTGACTGCATACAGAAAAGTCCGGTGTTGCGCGTAATTACAGGGGCTACATCCTTACAATGGGAGGGAGTGCTACCTTGCTCTTTTATGCTGTCCTTAATAGCTGTGGCGCCCTAGGCCATGCCCTGAGAAAAATGGAAGGTAGAATAAGCTTTGGAATAAATGAAAAAGCAACATTACTACTAGAACCAAACTTTCATCATCTTGTGGCAGCCAATGTCAAGCATTGCCCCCATTAAGAGTCACTAGTAAACAATTAAATTACATCTCAAATAATAAAGACAATATATCTCAAAGACAAGAATAATTCTGGAGCCCTGAAGAGATATTTATGTGATTTTCCAAACCTAGTGCCAACCCAGGGTGGGTTTTACCATATTGGCAAAATGGGCAAGTGCAGGACCCCAACTCCTAAGGAGACCATCAAAGTATTGGCTTTAAATTATTGAAGATTGTTGGACTATTTAATACCATGTTTTACCCCCCCAGCTGTAAACTGGTAATACCCCCTCCTAAAGTTGCCAGTTCCATTCCTCCACCCAAAACTGAAAAAATTACTTTGCCTCATCTTAATCTATAATTAATTAAATAAATTAGTACTTGTTTTGCAAAACGGATGATTCTCTGGCAAAACGTTTGTCGTGTGTAGCCTTCGGAGATCGTGGCTCGGGCGCATATTGATCACAGTGAGAGCAAGCCTGCTCAGTAATCACTATGAGCCTGTAGTGTAATTTCCCACAATGCATTTCACACAAGTGTCACCCCTAAATGCAAACAAAAGAACAGAGTTTATGATATGGCACTTGATTGACAGCTGAAATGTAAACTGCTTCAGATTGGATATCTCAAGAAATAGGGGAAGATTAAAGGGCATCTATAGTGGGAAAATTAACTTTTTTTTCTTTCTTTCCATGTGTTCTATAATTCCCCACAACCCCCAGAGTGTCTTAATTTTTTTCAGATTCCCACTCTGTCCTGAGATACACCAGTTAGAAGAATACGTGATTGCATTCCTCTACTCCTACTTGGACTGTCAATCAAATACCTGTGACGTGATCCCCCCTCCCTGCTCTGTAATAAACAGAGATAACAGCATTAGCTGCACTTGGTCCCCCTTCTTAATAGCTTTCACTGATTGATGATGGGTCACAAAGTGAGAGATCGTAAACTGTACTGTTCTCCTTCTTCTTCCGTCTCCAGGACAGCTTGCTTTCTATTGGCCACTGTGTGTGGGTGTGTTTTTCAGGATGTGGAACTTTTAACTCCTACTGCACATGATAAGCTTGTCGGTTAGCCGGAGTTGAGACATGGAGGAGGTAACAGAGGGGAGGGGGAAGGGGGTAGTGCTGCACAGAGATCTGACACCATGGTTAAACAAAGTCACTGACAGAGATAGGATTAAGGCAGCACAGAGTACATGAATTTAACTTTGCAAAGGGGCTATGTGTTTTTTTCACTATAGATGCCCTTTAACAAAAAAATGGTACAGTGGTGGTTGAAAGGAATTTTAACAGTAAACTGGAGAATGGTGCCTGATGTCCATTTTGGAAATAATTTTAGTATACAGTAATTTAAAAATTGATTCAAAAAGATCCTAATTTTATTCCTGGCAAACAAGGAATTTTTTATATTTAGTCCAAAAAAATGAATTGACTTGTATTGTACCATTAGAAAAATAAGCACATTTTTGAACATTATATTATGACCTTTTCCAGAGATACTATCTTCCATGTTCTGAACAATTTTTCTGTAAAATAACAAATACTTCCAAACTACTGACTTCCTGTTAGCAGGACTCAAAATAGTGTCCGTTATGAATTCAGTCCCTGGGTTGATTCAGCATGTTTGACTCTTTCTATTTCTTCAAGATGCAAGATAAAAGCATAAGAAATATAACAAATCAGTGAAAATGTTAGAAAATGTAAATTCTCAAAATACTTGAAATAATTCAAAAGTAACATTCAAGGTATAATATTTCCTGTGTAATAAGGACCACGGTGTCCCCTTTTACCAGAGCTGCCTTACCTGCTTCTTCAATTAATTTCACAGGACGAAGAGTAAGAAATTTACTACACTGACCGGTCCCAACTGTTTCCTGCTTCAATTGAACTATGGTATGTATGCATGTTAATGCATGCTACAGTTAAAGGGCATGTACACCCCCAAAACTAAAATTTAACCCCATACTGGCCCCAGTGTTTAGTTTAAAAAAAAAATCTTTACCTTACATCTCTGCTCCTTATGGTTCTCCCGCAATGCTTGTTCAAAGTCCAGGAAAGTGAAGAGAAGGAGATCATCCGGTCCCTGCTATATCCTTAACCTTAGTAAGGGAGTGACATTCATAATGTCCCTGAAAAATCAATACAAGGGACAAACAATAGGAAAGTTAAGACTGAGCAAACTGTAACCTTTTTTTCTATTTTTTTGTCACTTTGTAATACATGCTGTGAGTGCCTTAAAGGGCAATTATATTCATCTCCCCCTCACTCTTTTTCTTTTTCCTTTTAGTAGTATCTAGGATGAGGAGTTAAAATGCTAAGTCCTCACCCCTGGGTACTTTACCTAATAACTGTACTTAGTTTCAATAAAAAGTGTCCTTTGCGCTTATGGCGTGTTGAGGAATGTTTTTGTGATCGTAGGTCTGCTGCTAGGCTACACCAATCCACTGGTTAACATAAACATAAATATTGAAGTTGGTAGCTGCGCTGTCCTCCTCTCACCCAAAAGGTAAAACCAAATAAATAGTATTATTATCTTATCAATAAAATAAACTATTACCAACCATATAAAATGTAATAAAAGACTTACGTGCTCCAAAAGTGCAAACAAACACAGCTTTATTCTTCCATCAGTATAATTTTTTTCCCCATAAAATAGTCATCACATAGAGAGAGTTTAAATAAAAGCTTTCACTGATAGTGTGAAAGTGCAATGTGCAAAAAATGGGCTTAAAAGTAGGGGAATCCTCTTAAATTCCTTCTCCTATTGTGCTGTCTTTGATAACCTTATAGGATTTAGGGCTGATAAAGTTTGAGGGTACTTCCCTACTGTCTCCTGCTGTCCCAATGCATTTCGCTATATTCACTATAGCTTTCTCAAGGGTATGAATCATATGTCTCGGCTGTTACCTTAAATATTTTAAGATTTGCGGGGTAAAGTCCCGTTCTTCCGGGATCTGACGTGTCTTTGTGCCCCATATGCACATGTCCGAAATGACACTATTCCGTCCTGCGTCCTAGCATGTCTTTTGCGCATGCGTGATACGTGCGTATGCGCAACATGTGGCATAACTTGGTTACATAATGCGTGTCACTCCTTTGCATTCCATTGCGCCGTTATCTCTCCTAGCGGATCCTTTTCTAGTGGGATTGCTTGACCTATATTTCTGCTTGTAGCTTCTCTGGAGGTTCTAATGTCTAAATGGATTTACCTTGGAAATATAATTGGGATTATAGTGATATGTATAAATCGTATTGATATGATTAAGAGATATTCTATGAGGAATGTATCCTTACTAGCTAGAGTGTATACTTTATTATCTCTGTATACATATTATGTCTTTTTATATAAACAATGTTTCTACATAAACGATGTTGGAATAGAAAAAAGGTATAAATAAATAAAGGAATATATGATAAAAATTGGCCTCTGATTTGATTATCTAGAAAGAGATAGAAAATAAACAATATTTTACCATGGATGCTTCTTAATTATTTTAAAATACATAGTTTTTCAAAAAATTCATGGAGTATATAATGTTAAGAAGCCGTTATAAACTGTTATAATAACTGTACTTACACTTAGTTACCCTCGCCGTTCTGGTTCTCTTCCTCAATCCATTGGCAGAGGGAAGGAACGGAACAAAGCAACAAGGGAAAGTTTGAGTAAGTTTATCAGCTGTTAGGTAAAAAGTACGCAGTGGGGAGGAACTAGGAACTATGCTGCTATGGGGGATGGCAGCATAGGATTCCTGCAAGGTTTTTTCTTTTCCAGTTGGCTTACATTCTTCCTTTTCCCAGGATGATCAATTCCTAATAATGGAAATGTGAACCAACCAATGGGAATTGTTTCCTTCAATGCCTCCTATTTGGGATGAGTTCTTAGAATGGTTCCTGTTGTTTTGCGGGGAGACCCTTTACGAAACCAGGTGTTTATTATGTTTTTTAATGTACTTCCTAATATATAAATGTATGTATAAATTGTATAATTTCTAATGTGGTGTGATGACTGAAATAGATACTAATTACTAATCATAACCTGGGGAAAGATGAAAAGTTATTTTAAGATCATCCTCAGAATAATAAAATTTAAAAGTGAAACATTGCTCTTGATATTCTGTGAAAGATCATCACTAAAACCCCCACATCACGTTTCCATCACTCATAGCATAGTTTATGAACATAAATATTCCTCTGGTCACCAGGGGTGTAACTACCAGGGGAGCAGTCCAGCAACCTCAAGAGGGACAGGGGGGCCGTCTTCTTACTTTTCCAATGACAGATACAGCCACCTCAGAAAAAACAGCATTGTAGTTTTGCAGGGGGACCCAGTGATTCTTAGTTACACCACTGCTGGATACTAGTAGCCAGAATTAATGCAAAGAGGAAATCATTATTAGAAAGTTGTACTTCTTTCTTGTTAAAGAAAGAGTTCACTGAAAAAGCGAACTATTCCTTTAATGCATTGATTGAAGGACAGGAGGTAATTGACCTATGCCTTACCTTCCATTCTTCAATCAATTTTACAGGAGCCAGGAACGAAGGTGAGTAAATCGTTTCCGGTTTCACTTTAACTAAAGTACGCAAAAGTGTGCAAGTGCACTATAGTTAAAGTGAAGTAGGATGTGGTCGGGACCTTTCACTGCAGCCAGCGGTGGATCATGCACAAGGTACATTTACTCACCTTCGTTCCTGGCTCCTGTGAAATTGATTGAAGAACGGAAGGTTAATGCATTTAAGAAATAGTTTACTTTTTTGCTTCTTCCTCCAGCCCCAACCGCATTATTATTACGGCCAGAAACTCACCGATCTTTACTTACCTCCCCTCTATCCTCCACTGCACTGCCCGGCCTTCTGAGAGACAGCCAACCATGGATGCGGCTGCAGGCAGTTCAGAACACTAGAGGATAAAGGGAGGGTAAGTAAAGATCGGGGAAGTTTCTGGCCATAATAAAAATGCGGTTGGGGCTGGGAGAGACAGCCCTACAATATATACAAAGGGAGGGAGAGGGAGGGGGGAGGGCTGCAGTGCGCATGGCAAAATTCTACCCGAGGGGAGACAGAAGGCAGAGTCCTATATGGACTCTGCTAGGCTCCTGGTGGCCAGTTTTTTGGACTTTGGGGTGGACATTACAGAAGAACCATTTTGAGCTGGGATGTAAGGTAAGTATTTTTATGCACTACACAGTGGGGCCAGTTGTGGAGGAAATTATAGTTTTGGGGGTGGACCTACCCTTTAACATCCTGCTGATTTTAGGTGCAAAACTGCCTAAATATAGAATCACAAATTTTAGCAATCTCCATGTTCTCTCCCTTTAAAAAAAATCAACATCCAGCGATGTTTGTTTTGTTTTTGGACCTCAAAGTGTTCACAATGAAATTGAATACAGGTCACATTTAACAGTGTGAAAAGAAAAATCAGATATACACATATACTTGAGTATAAACCGACTCGAGTATAAACCGAGGTACCCAATTTTACCTAAAAAAACTAATAAAAGTGATTGGCTCGAATATAAACCAAGGGTAGAAATTATGACCACTATCGCCCTCTGATTCTGTATTATTTTGAGGCTTTAGTTACCCTTTAAATGGACAGCAGAATTCCCATATAGTAGTCCCATACAGTAATAGCCAAATCCAGTATGGTTATTACTGTATGGTACAACTGTATGGGAATTCTGCTGTCCGTTTAAAGGGCAAATAAAGCCTAAAAACAATACAGAATCAGAAGGCAACAATAGATCATGCCATTATCCTTCTGATTCTGTATTTGAGGCTTTAGTTACCCTTTAAATGAATAGCAGATTTCTCGTATAGTAATAGCCATACTGGATATGGCTATTACATGATAGTTTTCTAGTGCAGAATCCATTTTGTCACACGGTTAAATAGAGTGCTCTGTAGTGTGTAATATATCTGTAGATAGTAGTTTTGCTGTGTATGTCATGTTCTATTATATATCCTTTATATTTACTGAACAGCAGGTTACTAACTACAGTGTCTTTCATGAAGAAAACATGACCTTGCCAGTCTAGTATTACAAATATTATAGTGACAACTAGACCATCCATGCTTCTGTCTCCCACCCTCTGCTCACACTTTACCTACACAAGCAGGAGGAAATCTTAAGAACATGACGTGAACAGTGTTTATCCTACCGCTGCACTGCTGTCTGTACGGTAACTTTCTTTAGCAATCTGGCAGCCACTTACTCATTCCCTGTACTGGCTGACGTCACTACTCGGCGCCGGGCAGTGACGTCAGTCAGCGCACCAGTACAGGGAGTGAGCGAGCGGCTGCCGGATTGCTAAGGTTAGTTACTGACTCGAGTATAAACTGAGGCAGAGTTTTCAGGCTGATTTTACACTCGAGTTTATACTCGAGTATATTCAGTAAGTAATAAATCAGAATTGAGCATTTAACCTTGCAATGTGACTAGCCTTAGAAATTTAAGGAAATTCACTTTTTATATAATTGTATTTTATTACTGTACAGCACTGTGTCCCCAAGTGGCGCTTTATAAACTATACATACAACTATCATTTATCCCATTATTCTTTATTATTAGCCTCTACTGCTAAAATGCAAACATGAATATGGCATTATGAGCCTGTCAACTTGAAAATAAAGATAGGGTCATGCAAGCCATAAGTTTGCTAATGGTAATTGAAGTTAGAAAGGTTAGAAGTTAGGACCTTCCAGACTGGGGTTACCTTCAGAGCAGGATTATCCACAAGGCAATCCTAGGCACCTGCCTAGGGCCCAGGAAACCTCTGGGGGCCCAGCTTCAAAAGCAGTAACAAAATTACAATCTATACAATATATGTAGCAAAAAAGGGGGCCCTAAATGATGGCTCTTCCTTGGGCCCCATATGATCTTAAAGAGGAACTGTGGTCCAAAAATGACTTTAGGTAAATTGATAGGAATTGCTCTCCTGAGAGTTTTTGCAATTTCCATTGTTTATTTTGCATAGTTTTGAAGATCACCAGGTCCCCTGCACTTTCTGCTTCCTGCTCTGAAACCTGTCAGTCAATCTGCCCTGTGTCTCCTCCTCCCCTTTGCAGCCCCCCTGGTCCCTCCCACTCATGGACCCCATGGTCCCTCCAGTTGCAGGACCCCTTGGCCCATTCCCTTACAGCCCCATGTGGCCCCGCCCACTTGCGGGTGCTGTGGCCCCACCCACTCGTGGGTACCCAAGCCCCGCCCACTCGTGGTTGTATAAGCCCCGCCCACTCGTGGTTGTATAAGCCCCGCCCACTCACGGGTGCCTAAGCCCCACCCGCTCAAAGGTGCTGTGGGCCACTCTGACCCCCCCTACCCCCCCCAAATAAAAACCTCAGTGGAAACAGCCTTTTCAGGCAGAGAACTCTGCCTGAAAAGGCTGTTTTCACATAGTGAGAGAGAAGGGCTGTAGATTCCCTTACCTTCTCTGCAGCTGCAGGTCCTTCACACAGCAGAGAGGAGGAGGGACTTCCTGTCTCCCTCACACACTGAGGGAGTCTGAGGCTGTGCTGCCTGCGGCACTGTGCAGGAGAAGCCTCCGGAATGTCACATGTCAGCCTCCCACCCATTAACTTTCTGGTCAGTCATTTCTTTATATCTTGGGCTGTGGAGCACATAGAGAGGTGGTTTTAAAGGTAGGAAACTGGCCTTTCATCTAAACTCAACTTGTTTGGAAACCACAGTTCCCCTTTAATCCATCTCTGGTTACCTTCATGTGGTTGGAAGGCTTTTCATTCATGTGATCACAGTAATGTATACTAAAACCCCTTTGTTCATAAAGTATGAGAGTGTGCAGATAATATGATAAGGTATGGGGCCTAGGAATGTGCATTGATTATCTTTTCCATGCAAGCCATAATGCTCAATTCTGATTTACTGTTAAGGTCTGTTTTTTTGATTTGGCTGTTCACACTATTGTCAAATATGCTGGCACCAATGTCGCTTTGTGCAGGGGATACCTTCCTGGACCCAGTGCGTATGGACATCGTAAACTTCTGCTGAGTTGACACAGGATAACAGCTAGTTTAATTTACCATTGAACACCACAGATTGATAAATCCACAGATGAATCCACTGCTTTATTCCACAATAAGATGTACAGTACAAAATACTTGACAATAAAGAGTAGTGTTACTTTGGATATAAATAATTGTGATGTCCCTGGAGGTTAAAATTACTATTCCTATCTAGGCTTCTAGTTACCAAAGTGATACCAGCTGCTTACACAAACAGGAAATAAACAGGAGTCCTGACAGGAACAGGAAGTGGCTCTTACTACAGCAATTAATATAGAAGGGGGAGGAACATACCAAATAAATAAAAAATACATCTTGAAACTTGGGTGTTGAGACAGCCCACTCCCCGTCTGGTATCTTTAGATACCACTATATACTATATGTTAAATAACAATAACAAGAATAAATGTCAAAACATAGAAATGATGTTCATCTTCTTCAGAGATCTGAAAGACAAAAGAAGGGTGGGGAAGAACAAAGAATATAAACATTAATAAATCTGGCTTAAGGCATGAAGGCATCATTCTCCTTGAGATAGAAGTAAAACCGTCTCTGAAACTGGCCGGAAGAAGGTCTTAACAACTCCTTGTCTAGCTGTTCTTATTTCCACCTTACGAACTTTTCCATCTTCTCCTTGTACTGCTCTGGTAATAATTCCCATAGGCCAGTTAATACAATGCACTTGCTGGTCTTTTAGCAGAACTAGATCACCCTCTTTCAAGTTGGGTATAAGCGCTTGCCACTTTCTTCTTCCCTGGCGAATATTTAGATATTCCTTTCTCCATCTATCCCAAAAGCAATTTACTAGGTGTTGAACTCTTCTCCACTGACTTTGTAGAGGTCAGGATCACTGAACACATCCTAGGTGGAACAGGAAGTAGTCCTGTTTTTGGTGTTAGAAGGGTGTCTGGCATCAGAATTACTGGAGAATCAGAATCTGATGATAAGATAAAGGTCTTGAGTTTATGATAGCGGCTACTTCAGCAAGAAAGGTAGTTAATACTTCATGGGTTAGTCGTACCAACGTTGTGTCCTGAAGCATACAGTCTAGTATTTTTCTTGCCATGCCAATCATCCTCTCCCAGGATTAAACTTCCATTCACACCTTTGATTATACAGGTGACTTTTTACTTGCTTCTCGTCAATTTGCAGTACTTTGCAGGCCCCAACAAAGTTGGTTCCACAATCAGATCTTAAAAGCTTTACTGGGCCCCTTAAAGCAAAAATCTACGAAGAGCATTGATAAAACGTGATGTATCCATGGACTCACTACCACGTGTTTTCCTTGTCACCACTGACCATGGTCCAACGACATCAAGCCCAACGTAAGTAAAAGGGGGTTCCATGCTTAGTCTATCAGTAGGCAAATCAGACAACTGCTGCTGCTTAACTTCTTAAAGGGTATGTCCACCCTTAAAATCATTTTTTAATATATGATTCCTCCTGTCCCCCCAGCCCCAACCGCTATATTTTTACTCTTAGAAAGTTCCCCAAACTCTACTTACCTCCCCTCTTTCCTTCGCCGCGCTGCCGGCCCTCTGCTTGCGAGAAAATGCAAGCAGAGGGGCGGGACCGACAGTTGCGTCTGTGATTGGCTGAGCGGCAGCCAATCACGGACGCGGCTGCCGGGAGTTCATTTCGGCGGGGGAAAGAGGGAAGGTAAGTAAAGTTTGGGGAGCTTTCTAAGAATAAAAATGGAGCGGTTGGGGCTGGGAGGACAGGGGGAATCATATATATTAAGGGTTTTACACTAGGGAGAGGGAATCCTGAGAGGGAGGGGGAGAACGGCTGCAGTATGCATGCCAAACTTCTCCCGGAGGCCAGGTAGGAGGCAGAGTCCTATATGGACTCTGCTATCCTCCTGGTGGGCAGTTTTTGGGACTTTGGGGGGGACTACAGGAGAACCTTATGGAGCTGGGATGTGAGGTAAGGATTAAACTACACTACACAATGGGGCCAGTAGTGAGGGGGATTATAGTTTTGGGGGTGGACATGCCCTTTAAACTTGACACACTTATGCAGCATAGTAGCAATTTTCCTTCTTGCGCTAAGAATTCAGAATCCTGCTGCTCTAATTGCTTCTTCAGTGTAGTGTCTTCCCTGATGACTAACTTTTTCATGGTAATATTGGAAGTAGGGTAGCTATGTGGTGGTTATTTGGTTTAATTATAGGGTTCTGTTCCCTTTCTATGAATTTTGATTTGTTCAACCGACCACCAACCCTCAATATACCTTGGCTATCGATGACAGGCTTCAGATTAAAAGGGGGACTTTTTTTTGAAAACTTGTTTTTTATTCCTCAAACACTTGAATTCTTCCTGGAAGATATATTTGTGTGCAGCGTATGACAAATAACTCAACTTTGACAGATTGAGTGGTATTTCACATTTATGCCAACCATGACATTGTGTCTTGGTCTTGCCAAAGGTATGAGCGATATGAGTTAATTTTGCTATAGTACATATAAGTTTCAACCAAGAAAAGAATTGTGACTTGGATGTGACATCTGGGCGAATCTCAGGATCATCGGCAGGACAACTAAAGTCTCTAAACAACGTAGAATTAGAAGGCAGATCTCCTTGTTATAAAAGCAGTAATAAGTCACCTCTCATTTTAATACAGTTGTTGAGAAATTGAACTTTCTAACATGAGGTTTGTGTCTTATTTCCCAGTGTTCCAGTAGCGCACAGTGTGGTCACTGACCATTATGTTCTTTACACATGATCAGTCCTAAGATACTGCAGGAACTTGTTACAGTTGGCCAAACCCACTAGTAGCCTTTAGCCAATCCTTTTTTTAGGACAGGGAGCATGCAAGGGAGCATGTGACTGACATCAGGGGTGTGGCCAGTCACTGTATATACACACAGTTATACAGTCCAGTTCTTCAAGTGGTAACATTTACTTTAATGCTATTTACTGTATTGTTATTTTACAGTTTATTGGTGTTTTTAGAACTTATATGTTCAGATTCTGGAGTGTAAAAATGTCAGTTTAGTTCTCCTTTAATTCTACATGACATTTAAATTAGAAACATAGTGACACATGAAGTTTAGATCTTTATTGAGTCCAGAATTCCATTTTTAATTAAGTTTATATTCTCATTCTAACCACTCCTTTTGGGATCTAAAATTTCCCATGGGCACCGTGACTTTTAGGTCTTTCAGGCTGTGTCCTTTGCTGTAGAATTGGGCACTCACAGAGTTATCTATTTTATTGTTATTAATTATAAATCTATTCATCCTTTGCCTCAGGGTCTGTTCTGTCTCTCCTACATATAGTCCAGAGGGGCACTTAGAACATAAAATCAGGTATACCACATTTGGTGATTTGTAGGAGAGAGTTCCATTTATTTCAAACCAATGTTGGGAACCTGGTATTGCTTATTTCGGTTGGTGAATGGTTCATTTAACTTTAAATCCGGGGTGGAAATCGTTGTATCTTTTGTGGAACTGCAGTAGGTCCTCAGGATCTAATCTATATAGCGAAAGTAGGCCGTGGATCAAGTTGAAAGGACGTTTTTTATGTTTGCCATATACAAATTTGCATATTGCAGCACAGAACGTGTTCCTATTGTCACTCCCATTTGTTGAAGGTATAAATCCTGATTGAAAGAGTAATTGTGGGTAAGTATAAATTCCATTAATTTGGCATTTGGTAGTGCAGGTATCTCCAGTTCCTGTAGATATTACAAACAAGCTGAAATACCATCATCATGGGGAATGTTGGTATAGAGAGCTTCTACATCCATTCTAGCCACAACGTAAAAGCTCTCTATACCAACAACATTACCCATGAGGTTTCTAAGCTAAGTTTGTTTTAGGCAGGACATTACACAAAATGGGGCAGGCCCCAGAAAGAAAAGATGATAGAAGGAAAAAATGGAGTGGATGTTATTATGTTTATAATAATATGGGAAATTAGAAGAATTAAAAAGTTTTAGGACATCCTAGCACTATAAAATATATAATAACTTATCTAATATTCTCCATCCTTTTTATACATTTAGTTGCCCTTTATAAAATTAAATTATAAGAATATTAGAAACATGTTCTGTGAGAGCACACATAAAATGTTTTTTATTTGCATCAGTCCAAATGACTCTTGTCATGCTTGTCATGCTTCTTATAATTTTTTATGACGACAATTGACCTATTTGTCATATTTATGTCAGAAGACCTCAAGTACTGTAAAATATTCTAATGTTCCCAACATTTCCTTTATTTCATTAATATAGTTTGTGTTTGTCATTAAAACTTATTGCTACTGAATATTTAATAGTTATATAGAAAAGCAACTCATAATATCAGCCATCAGCTCATAACCATCTATTTAAAAGTTGAATATAAACACTAAAGAGCGAAAACATTAATGTGTCATGACAGTAACTAGATGGTTGATATTCTATAGTTTCAGTGGCGTAACTAGGAATCATTGGGCCTCCAAGCAAAAAAAAAAAAAAATGACGGGGCCCGTATCTATGCTTCATCCACAGTGGTTCTCTGGGAGGAGGCTATATCAGTTATAGGACAAATAAAACGAGGCCCCCTTGGCTCCAGGGCCCCCTTCTCCTATGGTAGTTACACCACTGCTGGTCTTATATTACATCAAATGTATTGCATGTTAATAAACCTGCAGTTCTGGAAACATGCTTTAGCCATAGGACATAAAGGGGAAATTTTGCAAATCTCCACTCCTTACTCTGGGATACCTGGGAGTGAGCATTGTGGGCAATGCTATTCATATTACATGAGAATGCAAGATACCTTCTGTTATAAGAAGGCTTTGTTCCATTTTTATGTTCTGTGGAAGGCTTTTTGCTCCTTTTGGCCCACCTCGCCTTAGGCTATATAGTTGTCTGGTATATTGTGCTCCCAATTCTTACCCCATAGAGCAGTGTTTCTCAACCAGTGGTCCGGGGACCCCTAGGGGTCCCTGAGAGGTTGCATGGGGGTCCTCAAAACATTGACAGATATTGTATAGATCCACAATTTTGATGAATGCAGATATATTTTTCTACATATTTATCAATGTTCTGTATAAAGTCTGTGTTTGGTGTATTGATGTCTGAGAGATAAATGAAAATAAGTAATGTTTTAATGTAAGGGTTCCCACCCTGGTGTGAATTAGAGTGCATTTTGTTCAATAGAGATGTATTTATAGATCTATCTATATTTGTATAGATTAGGTTTTTTGATGATTTGATGACTGACAAAGAAAATAATGATACCGTATATATAATCATAATTTTATGTAGAGGTCCCCGAGACATTAAAATTGGTTCAAGGGGTCCCTACTGATATAAAGGTTGAGAAACACTGCCATAGAGCCATGAATCTGTATCTTGCACTGACAAGATCAAAACATGTCATGTCTGCACGTCAGATTAATGGCTCTGTACTGTACCATAAGCTGTATCCTTATCCCTTATCCACCCGTCGCCTTGGTCGCAAGAACCCACAACCGTGGTTTACGGATCAGATTAAAAAGTTGAAAAGTCACTCCCATATTGCTGGCGCAAAAGTAACAAAAATATCGGCTTTCTCGAATTTGAAAGTGCCCTTTGTCGGATCAGAAGTGCTTTCTCCTTAGCCAAACAAAACTACTTATCTTCACTCATATCCTCCCAATACCATAACCCCAAACAGCTCTTTAAAGTATTCAACTCCCTGCTCTGTTCACCACCTTCTCCGCCTAACCCATTTATCGGCTAATGAAATAGCCTCATATTTCACAGAGAAAATCTAAAACATCTGAAGTGGTTTTCCTGTGTGCCCTAGCTTCTCCCTACAGCTTCCAACCACTAACATTGCACTGCCCAACCTCCCTTCATTGCTCGCCCCTCCATCTCTACCCCTACCACTGCACTGTCTAGTCTCCCTTCATTGATTAATCCCTTTACTTACCCCCTAATGAGCTTCACCACTATAACAAAACAGGGACTTTCATCACTCCTATCCAGGACACATCTCACCACCTGCCCCCTCGACCCCATTCCCTCTCATCTTATTCCCTGATCTCCTCTTTCTTCATTTCCCTTTATATTTAAACATGCCGTTGTATCCCCTATACCTAAAAAACCCTCCCTTGACCCGTCTGCTCTTTCCAGCAACCAGCCTGTCTCCCTTCTAATTTTTGCTTCCAAACTACTGGAAAGACATGTCTATGCTGACCTGGTTTGTCCCCTGTCTGCTAACTCTCTCTTTGACCACCTCCAGCCCTCACTAAAGTAACCAATCATCTATTTAGTGCTAAATCTAAAGGTCACTACTCTTTGCTCATTATTCTTGATCTGTCCTCTGCTTTTGATATTGTTGATCACCCTCTACTCCTTCAGATTCTGGCCTCCTTAGGTATCAAGGACACTGCACTTTCTTGGCTATCCTCCTTTCTCTCTAGTAGGACCTTTAGTGTTTTTTACTCTGAAATTAGCTCCACTCCTTGCCCCCTCTCTGTGGGGGTCCCACAAGGCTCGGGACTCGGTCCTCTTCTTTTCTCCATCTACACCTATGGCCTTGGACAGCTCATTAGTTCATTTGGGTTTCGTTATCACCTGTATGCGGACGATAACCCAGATCTCTGCCCCAGATCTCCCAACACTGACATCCCAGGTCCCCGACTGCCTTAGTGCCATCTCTGCCTTCATGTCCTCCCGCTTCCTCAAACTAAACATGGACAAGACTGAACTTGTCCTTTTCCCACCCTTACAATCTGTTCCCCTCCCTAGTTTTACTATTAATAATAACAACTCACCCATATCCCCATCTCCTCATGCCCGCCGTCTTCAAACCTCATGTCAATTTGTTTGCCAACTCCTGTCAGCTCCAACTCAAAAACATCTTCCGCATTCGACCATTCCACTCAAATGAAGCTACAAAAATCCTAGTCCATGCCCTAATCATATCCTGGTTAGACTACAGCAACACACTCCGGTGTGGTTAACCAAACAACCGCCTGGCTCTGCTTCAATCCATTCTCAACTTTGCTGCCCGGCACATTCATTTCTCTTTTCACTTCTCTAATGCCTCTCTTTTCTGTCAGTCCCTCCACTGGTTGCCCATCACACAAAGGATCCAGTTCAATCTGCTTACCTTGTCCAATAAAGCACTATCCAACACAGCCCCTCCATATATTTCAGAGCTGATCCATCGATACCGCCCCAGGCGCAACCTCCACTCCACAAAGGATACCCTCCTCTCATCCACCCTTGTCACCTCTTCCCATGCCCGCATTCAGGTCTTTACTCATGCTGCCTTCAAACGTAACCTTCAAACGTAACCTTAAAACCCATATTTTTAGGCTAGCATATAACCTTGCCTAAACTTACCCCTTTTACTACCCAATATGATCCAACCCGCCTTTCACACTCCACTGCCAATCTACTTACAGCCTACTGATTCCCATCAACTTATGTCTCACCCCCATATCCTGTAGACTGTAAGCTCTGTAGACTGTAAGCAGGGGGCAAATAGGGCAGTATTCCATATCCTGTAGACTGTAAGCTCTGTAGACTGTAAGCAGGGGGCAAATAGGGCAGTATTGCTGTAAGAAACTCCTCATTCTGTTTAGTTATATTATGTATTAACCTGTGTATGTAATATGTATGACTTTGTATAACATGTATTACCCTGTATGTAATGTATGACTATGTCATTGTAAAGCGCCACGGAAGATGTTGGCGCTATATAAATCAATAATAATAAGAATAGGTGTGAGAGCTGTGTGTGGGTAGGAGTTTGTGTGTGTTAGAGAGAGAGACTGTGTGTGTCTGTGTGTTTAATAGTCTGTGTATATTTAAATGCTAATGGAGCCATTGAATTTGGTGGGGTGCGTGTGGGGACATCACACACTACAGAACATTACATCTCCCCGTCCTGCCCCATCTGGCTACTTTTTCTTGCCACCCAGCTGGAAATAATTTCTGGGGCCAACACTGTAACAGTAATCCATTAGATTAGCAGGAATTAGAAATGGGGCTGATAAGGTTTGTTTTATTACAAGATCAATATGAGTGGCAGCGTTGGGGCTTTCTGCCCTGAGTTAAGATTGGTGGGATCTAAATTAGAAATAGTTATTGGCCAGGTCTGATATTTTTCTGTTTCCAAACTTAAATATGACAAGTGAAAACTGCTCACCCGACAATGCTGGTGGCCCAGGTGTAGCCCCCCCAGACCTGTCGTTGGATACGAAACACAACCTAAAAAATCAAATAGGGGGGCAGATCTATATGAGATAGATCTGCCATAGAAAGCCTGGGGCCCCTATAGGGCATCAATGAACACATGCTACCACAGATCAATACCACCTAATTCCAAGGCCAAGCTTTAGGTCTGTTAGCAACTTAAAGTCCAGAAACTGATAATAAAAACAATGCTTTTTTAAAGTGCATGTCCACCTCCAAAACTAAAATTTGCCCAGTGCTGGCCCCACTGTGTAGTGTAAAATCCTTACCTTACTCCTCAGCCTCTTATGGTAAGGAAACTGAAGAGTAAAAGCTGTCTGTGTGTCATCCAGTCCCTGCTTCTTCCATGTACTCACTGTGGACTCTGACATAAGCGCAGGGGATCCCTTCCCCCCCTCCCTCCCACCCTCCGGATCCCTACATGGCTGCCTCACCCCCTACCAATAAATGTATTGTATATGTGTGTATGTGTTTCTGTAGTGTAGGACACCATTGCCCATCCCGAACCACCAAGTTAGATTTGTAAAAAAGCAGCAGAAACATACTTACGCGCCTTCGTTCCCACGGCTGTTCGTATAGCTTCCAATGGAATCTGTCTGTCATCTGCTATACACCTGTCTAATATTCTGTACCCATCTTTTCCTGCTCCTTTCCCTCTGTGGGCCCACGCTACTGATAAGCAAGGAGGTGAGCAGGGGTAGTTGAAATATAGCTGCAGAGACGGAAATACAGGCACATCATGGCATTCTCTCTTTACTTCAAAGAAAAAAACTGTTACAAAAACATTTTCCTGTCCCTACATGTGCTTACCATTTACTAACTGGAAATATACTAGATAGTTTTGAAAGATTTGATAAAAGGGCAAGTCCACCCCTAGATGAAAATGTTAAACTTACCTTTCCCACCCAAAATAACCCAGAATTTGCAAACCTAACCTTCCCAACTTTACTTACCCTACCTAACTACCATTTTTATTTTTGACTGATACACTGGAAAGAAGCTGGAAGACTGGGGAAGAGGGTTTATACTAAAATATAATTTATTATGAAATGTTTTGATGCCCTAACGACTTACAAAGCATTAGGGGATTTGAATTTTATTGGAAGTGCTATATGAAATAAAACAATGGCAGGCTCCAATATCCAGTGTACATTTACATAAGCACGCACAACTCTGATATGTTTAAATAACAGAAATTAAACATTTTAATATTATATTTATTTGGGTTTGACTATAGTACACATAGCATAGTAATCTAGTTAAAAAAACACCTGTTATTGTTGCTATGGTAACAATTGTTGAGCAGATGACCTGATGATGTCATAATGCTTTTGTATAATAACATAGCATCACTTGCGATTTGTTGCAGTTTGTTGCAGAGCTGCAGATCAGTCCTAGTGTCTGTTCTGTTTAGCAATCAACAAGCGCTATTTTGGACTTTTTTCAAACATTTAAGGTTATAAAAGTTGAGTCCCTGTGTATCGAGTATAATACTCTGCACAGGTTGATTCCATAACTTTTTAACTGAACAGTAGATTTCAACTAATTGGTAAGTAGAGAGTTGCACATTTATTTCTATTTATTGTAAATAAGTTAAAACAGGAGCTGCCATTATTACATTTGGTATATTTTTATAATATATTTATTTATTAATATTAATTTGGATTTGACCACAGCAAGCAATTATTTTTTATAGAAAACAAACCAGTTGCCATGGTTGCTATGGCAACCATGTTTGTTTACAGCTAGCAATGATGATGTGTTTGATGTAAATACAATCACTGGCGATTGGTTTCAGATTGTTGAGCTGCAGATCGGTCCCAGTGTCTGCTCTGTTGAGCGACCAACAAGCGTTTTTTGAGATTTATTTTCCAAGTTGTGTCCCTGTGGGCCGAGTCCGATATTCCACACACGTCAATTCCTTAGCCCCTTTTTTGACTGAACAGATTTCAGCTTATTAGTAAGTAGATAAAAAACTTGTTTGTTTATAAAATAGGAAGGTATTTCCATAGACAAAATACATTATGTGAAGGATGAAGATGAAATAAAGATGGACAATGGAATTGATGTAATGGTTTGAAATCTTATAATGAATTATGGGATTTGTAGTTGTTATAAAGCTTTATTTTATATCCATAAACATGTACCCACCCCCAACACAATACGTTAAATCAGGAGCTGCCATGATTAAAACTGATATTTTTTAATAATATATTTATTTGGATTTGACTATAGTAAGCAATTTGTTTATAGAAAACAGACCAGATGTCATGGTTGCTATGGTAACTGTGTTTTGAATTCTTATAATGAATTATGGGATTTGTAGTTATCAAGATGTATTTAATATCCATAAACATTCACCCACCCCCAACACACACACACTTTATGGACCAAGATGCGTTGCCTCCAAGGCCAAGAATACATTGATTTTATTATAAATCTCTAATCCTGGTCATTCATTGTTTATTAAAAATAAACTGCCATTAACATATAAATTATAATATATTTACTGGTTTTAATCTGTTTTTCTATTGAGATGTTTGCATTTGAACATAAATTAAAATTCAGATTTACTTTTCATACTGCAGACGATATGGATCGATTTAGAAAGTTTGGAGAACGTGTCAGAAACATCTTCTTGAAGAAGAATAAGGTAAGGCTGCTACAGAACTTCTTTGTTATAATAATAAATGAACATTGAATTTGATGAGCTGATGAGGCCTCAGGCAGTGAATTTTAGGATGTGGAATGGAAAGTTATTTTTATATCTGTAGCTGATGTTTCCATTGTGAAATGCACATGTTAAAAGTAAAAAGTTAATAGTTTGGGTGCAGTAGATTCCCAAGATAAAATATTACTCCTGTAAAGCTGGGTACACACCAAACAATAATTCGGCCTGACCGATTGCCGACCTTTTCTTCATCCGAATCGGGTGAAAGCAAGATCAGACGGGTCGGAAAACCATTGCCAATCGTACGGCCCTCTACGGACCGCACGATCGTTCGTGGCTACTGTCGGACGCGGCTGCTCCTGGTCATCCAGGAGGAAGAAGTGTGTACCCACCTGAAGAGTAGAACCACCATTTGCATAAAAGTACAAATGGATTTGTCTTCAAATGTATACAAAGGTAAAAGTACTTTAAAGGGTATCTGCACTGGCGAAATTGAGTTTGGGGTTTTTCAGTTGAAGAATGGGTAAAGGAGCTATGTCTTACCTCCCATTCTTCAATTAAACCAGCACGAGCCAGGAACAGAGTTACCTTACCTAGCTTACCTGGTATCCTCTGCTGTTCTTGTGACAGGCCCTGACTGTCACAATTTGTACTGTATATCAATGTGCCGCATACAGTACAAACTCCTTTGGGACCCGTCAGAAGAACAGCGGAGGAGCACGATACACACGTAAGATCGTGGGCACGTCAGACAATGTGTACCAAATGTCTATTTCAGACGAGTATCTTTAACCTATCAAAGATCAGTTATATCATTTTTTTACATTTTGGTTCTATTTTTCTTATTTAGAATTCCAACAGCATCAATGGAAATGAAATAATGGAAGTAAAAGTAGAACAGGAGATAATCCCTGAAAAAATAAAGACTTCAAGATGGAAGAAATATAAAAATGGATGCAAAAAAATCTTTCTTTGTGGCCATTGCAAAGAAAATACCAAACCACAAACCATCAAACAGAAGGAAGCAGAGAATATACCAGGTAAGATAATTAGGAAATGTATTGTTCTACAATATAAAAGGTCCTTAATATATCTAATAAATTGTATCAACTTTGTCTATTAGCTATGAAATTAGCACTTGTCATGTAATTGTTTTAAGGTCCATTCACATGTGCGATCAATGGACCGACCTGTCACGCACGTTGTTGTACAGAAAGGCTGTTTTGCTTCACTATACTATAATGTATGGGCCCTCGGATGGGTGAAACGGACGTTCGGTCAGGTCTCATTGGTAATCCACTGAGTTGGAGCATTAACTAGGCCCGACAGAGCTCCAATATATTAAACAGTACTCGGACTAAATAGCCATTAAGTACACCATCTTGTGTATGAAGATTTAGATTCACTGCTGTCACGCATCTCATGTTTTTTTTTAACCTGCTTCCAGCCACCCACTCCTCTGAGTGTATGAGCGCTGCCTGAGCCAAGAGGCTCACTCTGCCTATGGGAGAAGCAGCCCTACTTGATAGGATGTATATATATATATATATATATATATATATATATATATATATATATATTCATTAATGGATATTCTGAATACATATCCAGATCTTAGTACCAATCTAGGGCGGAGGTTAATTTTTGTGTTTTTCCCCTGTACCAGAAGTCAGAATTGAAATTGAAATTCTGTAATGATAAAATTACAGAAAAAATCAATTTAAAGGAGGAACAGGAAAAAGAAAGGAGCATGTCTCAGAACTGCAAGAAACAGAGGCACCTTCAGGTACAGTATAATGGGATTGGTGGTCTATATTGTACTTTTATTCTGTGCAATAAACAGAGCAAACATTTTTTTCTGTTTTTTTGCAGTTTGTGATGTACTGCCACCACCTCCTGAAATAGAATAACATCTTATTAAGAAGAAAATCCTAGGGATCTTGGCATAGTAAGTACTTTACCATTCTATATCACTGGATAAATTGCAGCACATGAGACATCATAGCCTGAAAAGGAGATAAATTAACTAGTACTTAGTACAAATGATCTCTGTTTACAAACATATAAATTAATAGACCAATCCTTAAAGAGGGCTGGACAAATCCAAGGAGCCAGGTAGCCAATCCAACTAGAAATTTAGTGCTGACAACTTGGGTTTTAGAGGATTATATTCATACGTATCTATGGGACGGCTACCCAAAAGTAAAAGTGGCTCCTAAAGATGTCTAACTGGCTTCTAATGTTAAAAAAAGTCTACCCTAATAAGGTCTGCAATGTATTGTAAGATATTGCGTTCAAAAGGCATTATGGGGCATTAAACAGTTCCCAAACCAAGTGCATGACATGGGAATTCATTTATTATGTAATATGGTGAAAATATGTAAATCTATCTGTAATTTACACATATCACATAATAGCCATTATAATGAATAAACATTAGATGCATTATAAAAATAATATAACGTTATTACCATTCACTTATTGTCCTGTTATAATTATGAATATTTCTAGTATTCCACAACACCTAATGAACTGATTGTTAACAGGTTAGAATCGTGGCTGATAAGTCTGTGAAACACACAGAACTGCAGGAAACAGAGGCACCTTCAGGTACAGTATGTGGGATTGGTGATCTTATTGTATTCTGTGCAAATAAACGAGTAAACACCACACATCTCATTACTTATCAATCTGATATGATTCTAAAATTGTCCAACTGGCTCCAATTCTTAAAAAAGCCCCTGTATTAACCTCTGTGTAATGATAAGAATGTTCACTCCCTTAAACTAAAATAGAATTTTGTACCAAAATCTATAGCTCTAAAGGTTCCGTAGCTGATTTCTTCCTCACTCCACTACAGACAGCAGCACATCTATATGTGTACAGATCATAGTCACACAGAACTACAATCTGTGCTAAGTTTTTAATATTTTATGGGTTTTTTGCAGTTTGTGATCTACCGCCACCACCTCCTGAAATAGAATTAACATCTATTATTAAGAAGATGATCCTAGAGGATCCTAGCATAGTAAGTACATTACTATTCTAAATCACTGAGTAACCTGCAGCACATGAGACATCATAGCCTGAAAAGGAGATAAATTAACTGACCCTTAGTACATTTAGATACAATACAAGAATTGTGGAAGCACTCCAATTAGGCTAATTTACAACTACATTTAGTGGAAGTGCTACTGATCTGGTCAAACATTTATACAAACATAGAAAAGATAATCAATACACATTCCTAGGCCCCATACAATATCATATTATCTGCTCACTGGCATACTTTATAACAAAGGGGTTTTAGTATACATTATGTGATCACATGAATGAAAAGCCTTCCAACCACGTAAGGTAACCCCAGTCTGGAAGGTCCTAACTTCTAACCTTTTCAATTTCTTTTACTTCAATTACGATTAGCAAACTTTTGCATTTCTCATTCTTACACACTGGATCCATTTAACAGGCTCTTCCCCTTCCCTCAGCCCTTTGGCTTTTAAAAATGAGGGAAGAGGCCAAGTGCTTATATTAAAGGCAGAGGACCTCCCATTAAAGGGGCGTGTTGGGGGTGCTATTACCACATGGAGGCTTGACCAAGCCTCCCAATAAATACATACAAATAAAGAATTGGAAGCACTCCAATTAGGCAATTTACAACTACATTTAGTGGAAGTGCTACTGATCTGGTCAAACATATTTATACAAACATAGAAAAGATATAATGCACTTCTAGGCCCCATACAATATCATATTATCTGCTCACTGGCATACTTATAAACAAAGGGGTTTAGTATACATTACTGTGATCACATGAATGAAAAGCCTTCCAACCACGTCAAGGTAACCCCAGTCTGGAGGTCCTAACTTCTAACCTTTTCAATTTCTTTTACTTCAGTTACGATTAGCAAACTTTTGCATTTCTCATTCTACTAAAACCCCTTTGTTTATAAAGTATGCCAGTGAGCAGATAATATGAATTGTATGGGGCCTAGGAATGTGCATTGATTATTTTCTATGTTTGTATAAAGTTTTGACCAGATCAGTAGCACTTCACTAAAGTAGTTGTAAATGTACTAATTGGAGTGCTTCCACAATTCTTGTATTGTATGTATTTATGGGAGGCTTGGTCAAGCCTCCATGTGGTATAGCACCCCAACACGCCCCTTAATGAGGGTCCTTGCCTTTAAATAAAGCACTGGATGGCCTCTTCCCTCATTTTAAAAGCCAAAGGGCTGAGGGGGAAGGGAGAGAGCCTGTTAAATGGATCCAGTGTGTAAGAATGAGAAATGAAAGTTTGCTAATCGTAATTGAAGTAAAAGAATTGAAAAGGTTAGAAGTTAGGACCTTCCAGACTGGGGTTACCTTGACGTGGTTGGAAGGCTTTTCATTCATGTGATCACAGTAATGTATACTAAAACCCCTTTGTTTATAAAGTATGCCAGTGAGCAGATAATATGATATTGTATGGGGCCTAGGAATGTGCATTGATTATCTTTTCTATCTTAGTACATTTAGGGGGAGATCCAAAGACGTCCGCCGTGTTACTTACCTTTGCCCGATCCCGCGATACATAACTGACGGAAGCGTGATTATGTCAGTTATTGCATGCAGGATCGGGCTAAGTAAGAGCGTGGGTTTTTAACGCCTCTACCCAGTGCCGTTAAGTGTCGCGCTACTATGTAGCGCAAAACTTAACGGTAGGGTTTTGCATCTGTAGCACGGCGCTATTTCCAAAAACATTTGGAATGGCGCGGTGTTCTAAATTCCGTCTAAACCCACGTAACCCGAATTTTTTTTTCGGGTTAACGGGGTTTTAGACGGAAAAGGGCCATATTGTATCTCCCCTTAAATAGAAGTGACTGAAATAATCCTGCAGAGAGATGGATAACATAGCTCAGTTTTATTTCTGTAAAATTTTCAGTGAATCCAAGTTTCCAGTGAACTTTAGTCATCTCTCCCATACGACAGATATTGTACTGGACAAAGTACATAGTGGTACTAATTGTATAATCACACTAGTGACAAAAGCCCTGAGAAAATGATCTCTCTGTGACAGGTGGTCCACGGGGGTCCCTAATATAATTATTATAATGCATGATAATGCCCTAATAAAATATACAAGAATGATTTATTAACCAATGGGTTAAATGTTAGCTGATATTAAGAGAAGTTTCCAAGTCACAGTGGGCTCTACAAACATAAATTAATAGACCGATCCTTAAGGAAGGGCTGGACAAATCCAATGAGCCTGTAGCCAATCCAACTAGAAATTACTGCTGGCTAACTTGGATTTTAGAGTTTTATATTGATATCAATGGGATGGCTACCCAAAGTAAAAGTGGCTCATAAAGATGTCTAACTGGCTTCTAATGTAAAAAAAAGTCTACCCCTGAATTAAGGTCTGCAATGCATTGTAAGATATTGCCCGTTAAAAGGCTTTATAGGGCATTAAACAGTTCCCAAACCAAGTGCATGACATGGGAATTCATTTATTATTGTAATATGGTGAAAATATGTAAATCTATCTGTAATATTACACATATCACATAATAGCCATTATATATGAAAAACATTAGATGCAATTATAAAATATGCAATAACTGTTATTACCATTCACTTATTGTCCTGTTATAATTTATGAATATTTCTAGTTTTCCACAACACCTAATGAATCTGATTGTTAACAGGTTAGAATCGTGGCTGATAAGTCTGTGAAACACACAGAACTGCAGGAAACAGAGGCACCTTCAGGTACAGTATAGTGGGATTGGTGATCTATATTGTATTCTGTGCAAATAAACTGAGTAAACACCACACATCTCATTTACTTATACAATCTGATATGATTCTAAAATTGTCCAACTGGCTCCAATTCTTAAAAAAAGCCCCTGTATTAACCTCTGTGTAATGATAAGAATGTTCACTCCCCTTAAACTAAAATAGAATTTTGTACCAAAATCTATAGCTCTAAAGGTTCCGTAGCTGATTTCTTCCTCACTCCACTACAGACAGCAGCACATCTATATGTGTACAGATCATAGTTCACACAGAACTTACAATCTGTATGCTAAGTTTTTAATATTTTGTTGGGGTTTTTTTTTTGCAGTTTGTGATCTACCGCCACCACCTCCTGAAATAGAATTAACATCTATTATTAAGAAGATGATCCTAGAGGATCCTAGCATAGTAAGTACATTACTATTCTAAATCACTGAGTAACCTGCAGCACATGAGACATCATAGCCTGAAAAGGAGATAAATTAACTGACCCTTAGTACATTTAATATAGAAGTTGACTGAAATAATCCCCTGCAGTAGAGATGGATAACATAGCTCAGATTTATTTCTGTAAAATTTTCAGTGAATCCAAGTTTCCAGTGAAACTTTAGTCATCTCTCCCATACGACAAATATTGTACTGGGACAAAGTACATAAGATGGTACTAATTGTATAATCACACTAGTGACAAAAGCCCTGAGAAAATGATCTCGGTTGACAGGTGGTCACCGGGGGTCCCTAATATAATTAATTATAATGCATGATAATGCCCTAATAAAATATACAAGAATGATTTTATTAACCAATGGGTTAAAATGTATGCTGATATTAAGAGAAGTTTCCAAGTCACAGTGGCTTACAAACATAAATTAATAGACCGATCCTTAAGGAAGGGCTGAACAAATCCAATGAGCCAGGTAGCCAATCCAACTAGAAATTTACTGCTGGCTACTTGGATTTTAGAGTTTTATATTGATATCTATGGACTGCTACCAAAATAAAAAGTGGCTCATAAAGATGTCTAACTGGCTTCTAATGTAAAAAAAAGTCTACCCTGAATTAAGGTCTGCATTCATTGTAAGATATGCCCGTTAAAAGGCTTATTAGGGCATTATACAGTTCCCAAACCAAGTGCATGAACATGGGAATTCATTTATTTATTGTAATATGGTGAAAATATGTAAATCTATCTGTAATATTACACATATCACATAATAGCCATTATATATGAAAAACATTAGATGCAATTATAAAATATGAATAACGTTATTACCATTCACTATTGTCCTGTTATAATTAATATTTCTAGTTTTCCACAACACCTAATGAATCTTGATTGTTAACAGTTAGAATCGTGGCTGATAAGTCTGTAAACACACAGAACTGCAGGAAACAGAAGCACCTTCAGGTACAGTATGTGGATTGGTGTCATATTGTATTTATTCTGTGCAATCGAGCAAACACCACACATCTCATTCTAAATACCACAATCTGATATGATTCTAAAATTGGCCAACTGGCTCCAATCTTAAAACATTTTATCTGCTCCTGTATTAACTAATGTTAATGATAATACATGCTTATTAATAAAGTTCTTATGTTAAAATGGTGTTAATTTGCCCCACCAATCGAGTTTGATTTGGTTGGTAGAACTTTTATAGAACGCTGTTTATGTTCACTAACTTTCACCAATATAGAATTGTACCAAATTCTATGCTAAGGTTCTAGCTGATTTCTTCCTCACTCCAGTACAGACAGCAACACATCATATGTGTACAGATCATAGTTCACACAGAACTTACATCTGTATGCTAAGTTTTTAAATTTTGTTGGGGTTTTTTTTTTGCGTTTGTGATCTACCCCCCGCCACCACCTCCTGAAATAGAATTAAATCTTTATAAGAAGATGATCCTAGAGGATCCTGGCATGTAAGATACATTACTATTCTAATCACTGAGTAACCTGCAGCAATGAACATCATAGCCTGAAAAGAGAGAAATTAACTGACCCTTAGTACATTTAATATAAATTGACTGAAATAATCCCTGCAGTAGAGATGGATAACATAGCTCAGATTTATTTCTGTAAAATTTTCAGTGAATCCAAGTTTCCAGTGAAACTTAGTCATCTCTCCCATACGACAGATATTGTACTGGGACAAAGTACATAAGATGGTACTAATTGTATAATCACACTAGTGACAAAAGCCTGAGAAAATGATCTCGGTGACAGGTGGTCACCGGGGGTCCGTAATATAATTAATTATAATGCATGATAATGCCCTAATAAATATACAAGAATGATTATTACCAATGGGTTAAAATGTTGCTGATATTAAGAGAAGTTCAAGTCACAGTGGCTTACAAACATAAATTAATAGACCTCCTTAAGGAAGGGCTGGACAAATCAATAAGCCAAGTAGCCAATCCACTAGAAATTTACTGCTGGCTACTTGGATTTTAGAGTTTTATATTGATATCTATGGGACTGGCTACCCAAAAGTAAAGTGGCTCCTAAAGATGTCTAACTGGCTTCTAATGTAAAAAAAGTCTACCCCTGAATTAAGGTCTGCAATGTATTGTAAGATATTGCCCGTTAAAAGGCTTTATAGGGTATAAACAGTTCCCAACCAAGTGTTTGACATGGGAATTAATTTATTATTGTAATATGGTGAAAATTGTAAATCTATCTGTGATATTATACATATCACATTACTTGGATTTTAGAGTTTTATATTGATATCTATGGGACTGGCTACCGAAAAGTAAAAGTGGCTCATAAAGATGTCTAACTGGCTTCTAATGTAATTAAAGGGAAGTAGGATGGGTCGGGGACCTTTCACTGCAGCCAACGGTGGATCATGCACAAGGTACTTTACGTCACCTTCGTATCCTGGCTCCTGTGAAATGGATTGAATAACGGAGGTTAATGATTTAAGAAAGAGTTTCTTTTTTGCTTCTCTTCCTCCAGCCCCGAACCGCATTATTATACGGCCTAAACTCACCGATCGTTCTTACCCTGCACCCGCCTCCCCTCCTCCCCACTGCACTGCCCTGCCCCTAGAGACAGCCAACCATGGATCTGCTGCAGGCAGTTCAGAACCTAGAGGATAAAGGGACGGTAAGTACAGATCGGGGACGTTTCTGGCCATAATAAAAATGCGGTTGTGGCTTGGAGGCAGCCCTCATATATACAAAGGAGGTAGATGGGAGGGGGGGAGGGCTGCATTGCGCATTGCAAATTCCTAACCCGAGGAGACAGAAGGCAGAGTCCTATATGGACCTCTGCTATCCTCCTGGTTGCCAGTTTTTTGGACCTTTTGGGGTGGACATTAACGAAGAACCATTTTGAGCTGGAATGTAAGGAATTTTTTATGCACTCCACAGTGGGGCCCATTTGGAGGAAATTATGTTTGGGGGTGGACCTACCCTTTAACATCCTGCCTGATTTTAGGTGCAAACTGCCCGAAATATCGAATCCAATTTTAGCAATCTCCATGCTTCCTCGAACTTGTCTCCCTTTAAAAAAATCAACCTCCAGCGATTGTGTTTTGGTTTTTGGCATCAAGTGTTTCAATGAAATTGAATATCAAGGTCATCATATTAACAGTGTGAAAATAAAAATCAGATATACACATATACTGATCTTGGTAAAACCACTCGATTATAAACCCGCGGTACCCATTTTACCTAAAAAACCTAATAAAAGTGGATGGCTTCAAATAAACCAAGGGTAGAAATTATGACCACTTAATCGCCCTCTGATTCCTGTATTATTTTGAGGCTTTAGTTACCCTTTAAATGGACAGCATAATTCCCATATATTAGTCCCATACAGTAATAGCCCAATCCCGTATGGTTATTACTGTATGGTACAACTGTATGGGAATTACTGCTTCCGTTTAAAGGCAATAAAGCCTAAAAACAATACAAATCAGAAGGTCACCAATATATCATGCCATTATCCTTCTGAGTTCTGTATTGGAGCTTTGTTACCCTTTAAATGAATAGCAGATTTCTCTTTGAGTAAATAGCATACTGGATATGGCTCTTACAATGATAGTTTTCTAGTGTCAGATCCTTTTGTCCACACGGTTAAATAGAGTGCTCTGTAGTGTGTAAATATATGCTGTAGATAGTAGTTTTGCTGTGTATGTCATTTTCTTAGATTATAGATCCTTTATATTTCCTGAACAGCAAGGTTACTAACTAACATTGTCTTTCAGTGAATGAACAACATACCTTGCCATGTCTAAGTATTACAATAGTAGAGTGGACACTAAAGAAACCATCCATGCTTTCTTGTCCTCCCATCCCTCTGCTCACCTTTACCCTACACAAGCAGGAGGAAATCTTAATAACTGACGTGAAACAGTGTTTATCCTGCATTCCTACCCTTCCTACCTCTGCACTGCTGTCTGTAAACGGTAACTTTCTTTAGCAATCTGGCAGCCACTTACTCAATTCCCTGTACTGCTGACGTCACTACTCGCGCCTGGGCAGTGAACGTCAGTTCAGCGCACCATACTGGAGTGATCGAGCGTCTGCCGGATTGCAATGTTAGTTACTGACTCAGTATTCAACTGAGGCATAGTTTTTCAGCTGATTTTACAACTCGAGTTGATACCGAGTATATTCAGTAAGTAATAAATCAAAATTGAGCATTTAAACCTTGCAATGGACTAGCCTTAGAAATTTAAGAAGGAATTCACTTTTATATAATTGTATTTTTATACTGTTAAGAAAAAAAAAAACAGACACTGTGTCCCCACAATGGCTCTTTACATAAACTTATACATACAACTATCATTTATCATTATATTCTTTATTATTAGCCTCTCTACTGCTACCATGCAAACATGAATCTGTCCTTAATGAGCCTGTCCCTTGAACTAAAGATAGGGTCATGCAAGCCAGAAGTTGTCTAATGGATTGACGTTAGAACGGTTAGAAGTTAGGACCTTTCCAGACTGGGGTTTTACTTCAGAGCAGGATATCCACAAGGCAATCTTAGGCACCTGGCCCTAGGGCCCAGGAAACCCTGGGGCCAGCTTCAAAGCATAACAAAATTACAATCTATACAATATAGGTAGCAAAAAAGGGGGCCCCTAAATGATGGCCTCTTCCTTTGGCCCCATATGATCTTAAAGAGGAACTGTGGTCCAAAATTACTTTAGGTAAATTATAGGATTGCTCTCCTGAGAGTTTTTGCAATTCATTGTTTATTTTGCATAGTTTTGAGATCAACCCATGTCCCCCTGGCACTTCTGCTTCCTGCCTCTGAAACCTGTCAGTCAATCTGCCTCTGTCTCCCCTCACCTTTTTGCAGCCTCCCCTGGTCCCTTAGGTCCCTCCCACTCATGGACCCCCATGTCCCTCCAGTTGCATGACCCCCTTGGCCCATTCCCTTCAGCCCCATGTGGCCCCGCCACTTCGGGTGCTGTGGCCCACCCACTCGTGGGTACCCAAGGCCCTGCCCCACATCGTGTTTGATATAAAGCCCACGCCCCCTCGGTGGTTGTATAAGCCCCGCCCACTCACGGGTGCCTAAGCCCCACCCGCTAAAGGTGCTGTGGGCCACTCTCCGACCTCCCCCCTAACCCCCCCCAATAAAACCTCAGTGGAAACAGCCTTTTCAGGCAGAGAACTCTGGCCCTGAAAAGGCCTGTTTTCACATAGTGATAGAGAAGGGCTGTAGATTCCCTTACCTTTTCTGCAGCTGCGGTCCTTGCACACAGCAAGAGGAGGAGGGCTTCCTTTCTCCCTCACACACTGAGGGAGTCGAGGCTGTGCGCCCTGCGGCACTGTGCAGGAGAACCTCCGGAATGTCACATGTCAGCAATCCCACCCATCTAACTTTCTGTCCAGTCTTTCTTTATATCTTGGGGCTGTGGAGCACATAGAGATGGTTTTTAACAAAAAACAAGAGGTAGGAAACTGGTGCCTGTCATCTAAACTCAACTTGTTTGGAAACCACAGTTTCCCCCTTTAATCATCTCGGGTTAACCTTCATGTGGTTGGCAGGCTGTTCATTCATGTGATCACATAATGTTACTAAAACCCCTTTGTTCATAAAGTATGAAGTGTGCGAGATACATAATAAAGGTATGGGGCCGTGGAGAATGGAGGTGCCTTGGATGTATCTTGGGATATCCACTGGCAAGCCATATGTGCCTCAACATGGGTCTGATTTACTAGTTTAAGGTCTGTTTTTTTTTGATTATGTAACGGTGGGGTTCAGCGGGAACTATTGAATGTCGGAAATATTCTGGCACCTATGTCGCTTGTGTAGTGCAGGGGTAATAAACGCTTAACCTGGAGCCAAACCATTGACGTATGGACCTCGTAACTTCTGGCGGAGGGGGGTAATGACACAGGATAACGACAGCTAGTTTAGACTTAACCAATTGAATCCGAGCGCACAGATTGATACAAATGTCGCGCGAGGTGGTGGAGCTCCACTGCTTTATTCCGACTGCGGTAAGAAATGTACCGTTATCAAAAGACGTGGGTTGACAATGAACGATGTGTAGATTTTAACGTGTTGGATGACTAAAATAAATAAATGTGATGCTCCCTGGAGGTTAAAAAAATAACTGAGTTATAGCCTCGTCTAAGCTATACTAGTGTACCAAAGAGGGTGAAGATACTCATCTGGCTGTGACGACAAAACATGGAAATCAACAGGATGTCCGTGACGAGGAACAGGGAAGAGTGGAACGGTTCTTACTGACAAGCAATTACACAAATAAATAGAGGGGGATGAAACCTAAACCAAATCTGAGAATAAACAAGGTGACAGGGCTCTTGAAACTAATGGGTGTTGTTGAGAAACACCCACTGGAGAGGGCGCGTCCTGTACATGTGCGTTAGATACCACTGATATACATATATTAAAATAAACAATACCAAAATACACTGAGTGGTATGTCAAAACATAGAAATGATAGGGGGGTTGGCATCTTCTGTCAAGAGAATCTGAAAGACAACAAAAGAAAGTAGGTGGGGGGAAGAAGCAGGAAGATATAAGTCATGGTAAATACACAGAGGATCTGGCTTAAGGCATGGTCGGCAGTCATTCTCCTTTAGATAGTAAGTAAAACGTGCTCTGTCAAACTTGGCCCGTAAAAAGCGTGTCAATTCTGTAACAACTCGCGGCCTTGTCTAGCTGTTCTTATTGTGTCGCACCGGTTGACACTTGTTCCAAATGCTTCGTGCGCGATTAAAGTAGACATAGGCTCTGGTATATAATTCCCGATATGGGCCATTAATGACAATGCACTTGGGGGGTTGTGTCTGTGTAGGCAGTGAACTAAGAAGTACACCCTCAATTAAACAGATCAAGGTGTGGTTTAAGGAAAGCAGCAATGTCCACTTTCTAATACTTCCTGACGAATAATTAAAAAATAGATAAAAAGGGGGTATCCTTGATTGCTGATTGCCTTTCAAGGGAAAAATCATCTATCCCAGGAAGCGATTTACTACTAGGTTTGAACTCTTCTCAGCTGACTTTGTATGTACAGTCGGTGACATCAACTGACCACATTCCTAAATATTGGTCAGACAGAGAAGAAAGGGGGTAGTCCTGTTTTGTGGTGTTGACAAACAGGGTGGAAGGATCGGGGGCGTAGCAAAAGTATTACTGGAGAATCAGATCGTTAGTGATGTCAGATTGAAAGGTCTGGGGGTATTTATGAGTGTCTGCGGTAAAACTTCAGCACTACGAAAGGTAAGTTAAAACAATACTCATGGGTAGGAAAATCGATGGAACCAACGTTGGGTGGGGTGGGGGGGCCTGACATGCAAATACAGTCATAGGGTATGTAAAATTTTCGTTGCCTGCCAATCATCTACAGTCCAACAGTAGATTCAACGATAAGCATTCACACTCTTTGGTGGTGGATAGCAAGGGTGACGGTGTGTTTGCCTTGAAAGCTTCGGGGGGGTGCCGTCAGAATTTTGCATACTGTTGTCATCACTCACCCAACAAAGTGGAATTCAACAGGGGGGGGGGAAAAGGGGGGGGGGGGGACGACGCAGATCGTTAGAAAGCTGTGGTACGGATATAGGCCCAACAATGTACAGCAAAATCTACGAAGAGCGATTTGATAAAACGTGATGTCATCCATAGGACTGCACTAACGGAGCGGGGACCTGTGGGTTGCTTGTGCAACCGACTTAACATGGATCCAACCTACATGAAAAAAAAGGTCAAGCCGCACGTAAGTAAACTAGGGGGGTTCCATGCTTGAGTCTATCAGTAGGGGGGCAGAATCAACAAAGGAACCTGCTGCTGCATAACTTCGAAGGGTAATTCCCCTTAACAAAAATCACTTTTTTTACTATATGATTCCTCTGTCCCACAAAGCGGCATCCCTCCAAGAAGGGGGCCCCAACGCGCATACATATTTTTGACTCTTAGAACAGTCCGTTCCCCAACTCTACTTACCTCCCCTGCTTTCCGTCGCCCGGGCTCTGCGGCGTGTGCCCTCTGCTTGTCTAGAAAATGCCAAGGCAGAGGGGCGGGACCAGACAGTTGCGTCTGTTATGGAAAGTGGCTAGCGGGCAGCCGATCACGGACGCGGTCTAGGGGAGCAACGGAGTTGTGGTGTGCATTTCGGGGGCGGGGAAAGAGGATAACAGGAAGTAAAGTATTGGGAAGCTTTCTAAAATAAAAAATGTGATGAGCGGTTGGGGCTGGAGGAACGAGGAGGACAGGGGGAATGCATCTATATTAAGGGTTTTACACTAATGGAGAGGAATCCTGAGATGGAGGGGGATAACGGCTGCATATCATTCCCAACTTCTCCCGGAGGCAAACAGGGTTGAGGGATGCAGAGTCCGAATATGGACTCTGTCTTGAACATCCGGGTGGGCAGTGTGTTTGTAGCTTTGGGGGGGGGACTACAGGAGAACTATGTACTGGGATGTGAGGGGTAAGGGATTAACCTAACACTACACAGGGGTGACGCAAGATATGTGAAGGGGCTTATCGGTTGTTAGAGGTGGACCTGCCCTTTAAACTTTACACACTTAATCAGCAGTAGTACAATTTTCCTCTTGTCTTGCGCTGCAGAAGGGGGTTTCAGAAGCCTGCGCTGGACTAATTGCTTCTTCAGGGGGTGTAGTGTCTTCCCTGATGGGGACTAACTTGTTTTTTCATGGGTAGCTTGGAAAAAAAAGGAGGGGTAGCTATGGGAAATTGGTGATAATAGTGTGGTAGTTAATAAAGGGTTGCTGTGTCCCTGTTCTAGTGAATTTTGATGTTGTTCAAACCAGGGGGGGCCACGCTAAGGCGGGGGGCTCAAATAAATTACCGTTGGCTAGTCGATGACAGGCTGATCGAGATATAAAAGGGGGGGACTCCTTTGGGGTTTTGAAAACATTGGGTTTGGTATTCCCAAACACTTGAATTCTTTCCTGTAAGATATATTTGTATAGTGCAGCGTATAGGACAAATAAACAAGCATCAACTATTGACGAGAGTGAATGGTATTCGGCGGAGGGTTTATGCCCACCAGGACATTGTGTCTTGGTCTGTAGCCAAAGGTTGTCGATATAAGGGTTAAAATTTGTGCTCATAAGTACACGTAGAAAGTTTAGGGTCAAAAGGTTCGAGAACCACGAAAAAGAAAGGAAGGATGGAGGGAAAGGGTTTGTGACTTGGATATGATGTGACGTCTGGTGGGCGAGGTCTAGGAATCATCGGCAGTAACACTATGAGGTCTCTAAACACGGTCAAGAATTCAGAAGGACAGATCTACCTTGTTATAAAAGCAGTGTAATAATCACCTAACAGGTCAAGTAAATTGGTAATACAGTTGTGTGGAAGAAAAATTGACGTTGTCTAGGACGGATGGGGTTTTGGTGTGAAAAAGGTTAATTGGTCCGCAGTGGTTTCCAGGGGGGTAAAAGGCAGAAAAGCGAGTCTAGGTGGGGTCACTGACCATTAGTGAATAGGGGGGGTGGCCAAATTTAAGCAGCGGCTGAGTCAGCGTCGGCTAAGGGGAACTCGCACAGGGGAACGGGGATTGTGTATAGCAGGGTTGGCCAGGGCGGGGGGAAAAGGACCCACAAAATAGTAGCCTTACCCATCCTATTTTTTTAGGACAGGGAGCATCAAGGTGAGCAGTGTGACTTGGAACATCGGGGGGTGTGCCAGTCAGCTGTATATAGGCACTAAACACAATAAGGAGTTAGTAGGTCAGTCCATAATCGGTGGGGTCAAGTAGGATGCGACATTAATAACGTTAGGGGGAGTCCGTATTTACGTAATAGGTGGGGTGTGTATAATATTTACAGTTTCTTTGGTGTTTTGGGTTTGAGAACTAAGTATGTTCAAGGATTGCTGGGAGTGTACAAAAATGTCAGTTTAAGGTGGTCTCGCTGAAAGTGTACGTTGCACCATTAAAATAATATAAACGTGTAGACAGCAGGGTAGTGGACAGGGCAAATTAGAATTGTTGGAGTGCGGGTGAAATCGACGGGTCAACAAAAGAAAAATCAAGACAGTTAATTTGATTTGACGAAATATTGAAAGTAGGGTTACTGGGGGGAGCACTGTTGACGGACGCACAAAAAAAAAGGAAAAAAAAAACAAAAGGAAATGGGGGGGGGGGAAAAAAGAAAAGAAAAAGGGGGGGGGGAGGGAAGGGAGGGAAGAGGGGGGGCCAAAAGAATTTTTGGGAGTAATACTAAATTTCCATGGCAGACGACGATGACTTTTAGGTACTTTTCAAATGCTGTGAGGTGACCTTTAGTGTCTGATAGAAACATAAAGGTGGCACATCACAACATACAGTATTTCTAATTATTATTGATTAAATATAATAAAATATAAACTATTCAGAACCTATGGTGGGGCCTCAGGGTCTGTTCTGTCTATCCCTACAATACTCAGTCCCAAAACGGGTAGCAGCTTATCAACAATAACATCAGATGTATAAAGAAACCAAAAAAAAAACAATATGGGGGGTGATATATGATAGGCGAGAGTTTGAATCCATTTATTTCAAACCAATTTATTGAGACCTGTATTGCTTCATTAACTATGGGGAATATAAGTTCATAATTCGACTGGGGGGGGAACAAGATAGTGTAAAAATACCAGGGATGCAAGACAAATCGTTGTATCTAATTTATGTGGACTGACGATCGGAGGGGGGAGTCACTCAAAGGATCTAATCTTATAATAGCTAAAGTAGGTAAAACCGTGGAAATCAATTACTGAAAAGTAACGTTGTTTATGTTTGCCACAAAATAATCAAATATTGCATATTGCAGCAGGGGGGCGGAGGGAGCTCGGGGTGTTCCTACATATGATACCTAATGGGGGAAAAACAAAAACCCATATTAATGTTGAGTGGTCTCAATCCTGCATATAGTAACAAGAAGTTAATTGTGGATCATAAGTATAAAAAAAATTACCAAAGTTACAAATTGAGCAGCATTTGGTATTGTGGCCAGATATAATCGATACCAGTGCTAGTAGGTAGTTAGCAAAGACAAGCGTGAAATAGCGCTCATGCGATGGGGATATTGGTAGAGGAGATGCTCTACATACAGATCTACTGGCCACACAAACGTAAAGCCTATCTATCCAACAACAATTCACCACATGAAGGTGATCTAAGCTAACGTTTGTTTAGGCAGGAGGCATTATCACAAAATGGGCAGGGCCCCAGAAGAAAAGATGATAAACGTAGAAAGAAATGGAAGTGGATGTATTATAGTAGTACACATAATACTAGGAAATTAGACAGATACTAACAAAAGTTTAAGACAATCCTAGCAACTCTACAGAATACATAGAATAACTTATTCATAATATTCTCCATCCTTTTATCATTTACGTTGCCCTTTATAAATTTAAATTATAAGAATATTAGAAACATTTCTGTGAGTAGCACAAAAACATACAATGTATTTTTATTTGCATCGTAAACCAAATGACTCTTGATCAATGCTTGTCATGGCTTCTTAGTAGCAATGTGGTTTTAGGCGTAAGACAATTGAAGACGCATATTGTGGATCAATATTAAATAAGTCAGAAGATCCTCAAATTACTGTAAATATTCTAATGTTCGCCCAACATGCCATTTATTGCATTACATATTAGTTATTGTGTTTGTCATTAACAACATTGTGCTACTAAATATTACAAATTATATAAGAAACAAACTACATAAATATCAGCCATCAGCTTTTTATCCAAACACATAACTATTTAAAAGCTAAATGAAATAAAAACACATAAAGATGCGAAAACATTAAGGTGTCAATGACCAGATAACTAGATGACTTTGATATTCTAAGTTCAGTGGGCGTAACTAGGAATCATGGGCCAAATCACAATGACAGGCCAGTACCAAAATGCTAGATATCAGACGAGCGTTCTAAATGGTTCATCGAAAGGTCTAGGCTATATACGATTTAGGGACAATGAAAACGACAGGCACCACACTTGACCCGGGCCCCAATCTCCATCGGTAGTTACACCCAATGCTGTCTAATATATTACATCAAGATGTTATTGACAGTATAATAAACTAAAGCTATACATTATACTGGAAAACGAAAAGAAGACTTACCATAAAGGAAGCGAATAAAGGGGAAATTTGCAAATAACTCCACATCCTTACTACTGGGATACCTGGGGTATGCATTGGTATGGGCAATGCTATTACATAATATAATACAACATGAAGAGAACATGACAAGATACCTTCTGTTATAGAAGCTTTGTTCCATTTTTATGTTTGTGGAAGGCTTTTTGCTCCTTTTGGCCCACCTCGCCTATGGCTATATAGTTGTCTGGTATATTGTGCTCCCAATTCTTACCCCATAGAGCAGTGTTTCTCAACCGTGGTCCGGGGACCCTAGGGGTCCCTGGAGGTTGCATGGGGGTCCTCAAAACATTGACAGATATTGTATAGATCCACAATTTTGATGAATGCAGATATAGTTTTTTCTACATATTTTATCAATGTTCTGTATAAGTCTGTGTTGGTGTATTGATGTCTGAGAGATAAATGAAAATAAGTAATGTTTTATGTAAGGGTTCCCACCCTGGTGTGAAGTTAGTGCATTTTGTTTAATAGAGATGTATTTATAGATCTATCTATATTGTATAGATTAGGTTTTTGATGATTTGATGACTGACAAAGAAATAATGATACCGTATATATAATACATAATTTTATTTAGAGGTCCACGAGACATTAAAATTGGTTCAAGGGTCCCTACTGATATAAGGTTAGAAACCTGCCATAGAGCCATGAATCTGATCTTGCACTGACAAGATCAAAACATGTCATGTCTGCACGCAGATTAATGGCTCTGTACTGTACCATAAGCTGTATCCTTATCATCCTTATCCACCCGTCGCCTTGTCGCAGAACCCACAACCGTGGTTTACGATCAGATTAAAAAGTTGAAAAGTCACTCCCATATTGCTGGCGCAAAAGTAACAAAAATATCGGCTTTCTCGAATTTGAAAGTGCCCTTGTCGGATCAGAAGTGCTTTCTCTTAGCCAAACAAAACTACTTATCTTCACTCATATCCTCCAATACCATAACCCCAAAAACAGCTCTTTTAAGTATTCAACTCCCTCTCTGTTCACCACCTTCTCCGCCTACCCCATTTATCGGCTAATGAAATAGCCTCATATTTCACAGAGAAAATCTAAAACATCTGAAAGTGTTTTCCTGTGTGCCCTAGCTTTCTCCTACAGCTTCCAACCACTACCATTGCACTGCCAACCTCCCTTCATTGCTCGCCCCTCCATCTCTACCCCTACCACTGCACTGTCTAGTCTCCCTTCATTGATTAATCCCTTTACTTACCCCCTAATGAGCTTCACCACTATAACAAAACAGGGACTTCTCACTCCTATCCAGGACACATCTCACCACCTGCCCCCCTCGACCCCATTCCCTCTCATCTTATCCCTGATCTCCTCTTTCTTCATTTCCCTTTATATTTAAACATGGCCGTTGTATCCCCTATACCTAAAAAACCCTCCCTTGACCCGTCTGCTCTTCCAGCAACCAGCCTGTCTCCCCTTCTAATTTTGCTTCCAAACTACTGGAAAGACATGTCTATGCTGACCTGGTTTGTCCCCTGTCTGCTAACTCTCTCTTTGACCACCTCCAGCCCTCACTAAAGTAACCAATCATCTATTTAGTGCTAAATCTAAAGGTCACTACTCTTTGCTCATTATTCTTGATCGTCCTCTGCTTTTGATATTGTTGATCACCCTCTACTCCTTCAGATTCTGGCCTCCTTAGGTATCAAGGACACTGCACTTTCTGGCTATCCTCCTTCTCTCTAGTAGGACCTTTAGTGTTTTTTACTCTGAATTAGCTCCACTCCTTCCCCCTCTGTGGGGGTCCCACAGGCTCGGGACTCGGTCCTCTTCTTTTCTCCATCTACACCTATGGCCTTGGACAGCTCATTAGTTCATTTGGGTTTCGTTTCACCTGTATGCGGACGATAACCCAATCTCTGCCCAGATCTCCCAACACTGACATCCCAGGTCCCCGACTGCCTTAGTGCCATCTCTGCCTTCATGTCCTCCCGCTTCCTCAAACTAAACAGGACAAGACTGAACTTGTCCTTTCACCACCCTTACAATCTGTTCCCCTCCCTAGTTTTACTATTAATATAACAACTCACCATATCCCCATCTCCTCTGCCCGCCTCTTCAACCTCATGTCAATTTGTTTGCCACTCCTGTCAGCTCCAACTCAAAAACATCTTCCGCATTCGACCATTCCACTCAATGAAGCTACAAAAATCCTAGTCCATGCCCTAATCATATCTGGTTAGACTACAGCACCACACTCCGGTGTGGTTAACCAAACAAACCGCCTGGCTCTGCTTCAATCCATTCTCAACTTGCTGCCGGCGGCACATTCATTTCTCTTTTCACTCTCTAATGCCTCTCTTTTCTGCAGTCCCTCCACTGGTTCCCATCACCAAGGATCCAGTTCAATCTGCTTACCTGTCCAATAAAGCACTATCCAACACAGCCCCTCCATATATTTCAGAGCTGATCCATCGATACCCGCCCCAGGCGCAACCTCCACTCCACAAAGGATAACCCTCCTCTCATCCACCACCTTGCACCTCTTCCCATGCCCGCATTCAGGTCTTACTCATGCTGCCTTCAAACGTAACCTTCAAACGTAACCTTAAAACCATATTTTTAGGCTAGCATATACATTGCCTAAACTTACACCCCTTTTACTACCCATATGATCCAACCCGCCTTTCACACTCCACTGCCAATCTACTTACAACACGCCTCTGATTCCCATCAACTTATGTCTCACCCCCATATCCTGTAGACTGTAAGCTCTGTAGACTGTAAGCAGGGGGCAAATAGGGCAGTATTCCATATCCTGTAGACGTAACTCTGTAGACTGTAAGCAGGGGGCAAATAGGGCAGTATTGCTGTAAGAAACTCCTCATTCTGTTTAGTTATATTATGTATTAACCTGTGTATGTAATAGTATGACTTTGTATAACAGTATTACCCTGATGTAATGTATGACTATGTCATTGTAAGCGCCACGGAAGATGTTGGCGCTATATAAATCATAATAATAAGAATAGGTGTGAGAGCTGTGTGTGGGTAGGAGTTTGTGTGTGTTAGAGAGAGAGACTGTGTGTGTCTGTGTGTTTAATAGTCTGTGTATATTTAAATGCTAATGAGCCATTGAATTTGTGGGGTGCGTGTGGGGACATCACACACTACAGAACTACATCTCCCCGTCCTGCCCATCTGGCTACTTTTTCTTGCACCCAGCTGGAAATAATTTCTGGGGCCAAACACTGTAACAGTAATCCATTAGATTAGCAGGAATTAGAAATGGGGCTGATAAGGTTTGTTTTATTACAAGATCAATATGAGTGGCAGCGTTGGGGCTTTCTGCCCTGAGTTAAGATTGGTGGGATCTAAATTAGAAATAGTTATTGGCCAGGTCTGAATTTTCTGTTTCCAAACTTAATATGACAAGTGAAACTGCTCACCCACAATGCTGGTGCCCAGGTGTAGCCCCCCCAGACCTGCGTTGGATACGAACACAACCTAAAAAATCAAATAGGGGGGCAGATCTATATGAGATAGATCTGCCATAGAAAGCCTGGGGCCCCTATAGGGCATCAATGAACACATGCTACCACAGATCAATACCACCTAATCCAAGGCCAAGCTTTAGTCTGTTCCACTTAAAGTCCAGAAACTGATATAAAACAATGCTTTTTTAAAGTGCATGTCCACCTCCAAAACTAAAATTTGCCCAGTGCTGGCCCACTGGTAGTGTAAAATCCTTACCTACTCCTCAGCCTCTTATGGTAAGAAACTGAAGAGTAAAAGCTGTCTGTGTGTCATCCAGTCCCTGCTTCTTCCATGTACTACACTGTGGACTCTGACATAAGCGCAGGGGATCCCTTCCCCCCCTCCCCCCACCCCCGGATCCCTACATGGCTGCCTCACCCCCTACCAATAAAATGTATTGTTATGTGTGTATGTGTTCTGTAGTGTAGGACACCATTGCCCATCCCGAACCACCAAGTTAGATTTGTAAAAAGCAGCAGAACATACTTACGCGCCTTCGTTCCCACGGCTGTCGTATAGCTCCAATGGAATCTGTCTGTCATCTGCTATACACCTGTCTAATATTCGTACCCATCTTTTCCTGCTCCTTTCCCTCTGTGGGCCCACGCTACTGATAGCAAGGAGGTGGAGCAGGGGTAGTTGAAATATAGCTGCAGAGACGGAAATACAGGCACACATCAGGCATTCTCTCTTTACTTCAAAGAAAAAAACTGTTACAAAAACATTTCCTGTCCCTACATGTGCTTACCATTCTCAACTGGAAATATACTAATAGTTGTGAAAGATTTGATAAAAGGCAAGTCCACCCCTAGATGAAATGTTAAACTTACCTTTCCCACCCAAAATAACCCGAATTGCAAACCTAACCTTCCCAACTTTACTTACCCTACCTAACTACCATTTTTATTTTGACTGATACATGGAAAGAAGCTGGAAGACTGGGGAAGAGGGTTTATACTAAAATATAATTTTATGAAATGTTTGATGCCTAACACTTACAAAGCATTAGGGGATTTGAATTTTATTGGAAGTGCTATATGAAATAAACAATGGCAGGCTCCAATATCCAGTGACATTTACTACACGCACAACTCTGATATGTTTAAATAACCGAAATTAAACATTTTAATATTATATTATGTTGGTTGACTAGTACACATAGCATAGTAATCTAGTTAAAAAAACACCTGTTTTGTTGCTATGGTAACAATTGTTGAGCAGATGACCTTGATGATGTCATAATGCTTTTGTATAATCACATAGCATCACTTGCGATTTGTTGCAGTTTGTTGCAGAGCTGCAGATCGTCCTAGTGTCTGTTCTGTTAGCAATCAACCAAGCGCTATTTTGGACTTTTTTCAAACATTTAAGTTTAAAAGTTGAGTCCTGTGTATCGTAATACTCTGCACAGGTTGATTCCAATTTTTAACTGAACAGTAATTTCAACTAATTGGTAAGTAAGAGTGCACATTTATTTCTTATTTATTGTAAATAAGTTAAAACAGATCTGCCCTTATTACATTGGTATATTTTTATAATATATTTATTTATTAATATTAATTGGATTTGACCACAGCAAGCAATTATTTTTTATAGAAAACAAACCAGTTGCCATGGTTGCTATGGCACCCAGTTTGTTTACAGCTAGCAATGATGATGTGTTTGATGTAAATACAATCACTGGCGATTGGTTTCAGATTGTTGAGCTGCAGATCGTCCCAGTGTCGGCCGTGTGTGCCCCAACAGCGTTTTTTGAGATTTATTTTCCAAGTTGTGTCCCTGTGGCCGAGTCCGATATTCCCCACACTTCAATTCCTTAGCCCCTTTTTTTGACTGAACAGATTTCAGCTTATTAGTAGAGTAGATAAAAAACTTGTTTGTTTATAAAATAGGAAGGTATTTCCATAGACAAAATAACATTATGGTGAAGGTAAGATGAAATAAAGATGGACAATGGAATTGATGTAATGTTTGAAATCTTATAATGATTTATGGGATTTGTAGTGTGTTATAAGCTTTATTTTAATCCATAAACAGTACCCACCCCCACACAATACGTTAAATCAGGAGCTGCCATGTTAAAACTGATATTTTTTAATAATTATTATTTGGATTTGACTAATGTAAGCAATTTGTTATAGAAAACAGACCAATGTCATGGTTGCTATGGTAACTGTGTTTTGAATTCTTAAATGATTATGGGATTTGTAGTTATCAGATTGTATTTTAATCCATAAACAGTCACCCACCCCCAACACACACACACTTATGGACCAAGATGCTTTGCCTCCAAGGCCAAGAATAATTGATTTTATTATAACCTCTAATCCTGGTCATTCATTGTTATTAAAATAAACTGCCATTAACATATAAATTATAATATTTTACTGGTTTTAATCTGTTTTTCTATTGAGATGTTTGCATTTGAACATAATTAATTCAGATTTACTTTTCATACTGCAGCGATAGGGATCGATTTAGAAAGTTTGGAGAACTTGTCAGAAAACATCTTCTTAAGAAGAATAAGGTAAGGCTGCTACAGAACTTCTTTGTTTATAATAATAATGACACTTGAATTTGATGAGCTGAGAGGGCCTCAGGCAGTGAATTTTAGGAGTGGAATGGAAAGTTATTTTTATTCTGTAGCTGATGTTTCCATTGTGAAATGCACATGTTAAAGTAAAAAGTTAATAGTTTGGGTGCATTAGATTCCCAAGATAAAATATACTCCTGTAAAGCTGGGTACACCACCAACTAATTCGGCCTGACCGATTGCCGACCTTTCTTCATCCGAATCGGTGAAACAAGATCAGACGGGTCGGAAAACCATTGCCAATCGTACGGCCCTCTACGGACCGACGATCTGTTCGTGGCTACTGTCGGACGCGGCTGCTCCTGGTATCCAGGAGGAAGAAGTGGTTACCCACCTGAAGAGTAGAACCACATTTGCATAAAAGTACAAATGATTTGTCTTCAAATGTATACAAAGGTAAATATACTTAGGGTTCTGCACGTCGAAATTGAGTTGGGGGTTTTTCAGTTGAGAATGGGTAAAGGAGCTATGTCTTACCTCCCACTTCAATTAAACCAGAACGAGCCAGGAACAGAGTTACCTTACCTAGCTTACCTGGTATCCTCTGCTGTTCTTGTGACAGGCCCTGACTGTCCAATTGTACTGTATATCAATGTGCCGCATACAGTACAAACTCTTTTGGGACCCGTCAGAAGAACAGCGGAGGACACGATACACACGTAAGATCGTGGCACGTCAGACAATGTGTACCAAATGTCTATTTCAGACGAGTATCTTTAACCTTCAAAGATCAGTTATCATTTTTTTACATTTTGGTTCTATTTTCTTATTTAGAATCCACAGCATCAATGGAAATGAAATAATGGAAGTAAAAGTAGAACAGGAGATAATCCCTGAAAATATAAGACTTCAAATGGAAGAAATATAAAAATGGATGCAAAAAAATCTTTCTTGTGGCCATTGCAAAGAAAATACCAAACCACAAACCATCAAACAAAGGAAGCAGAGAATATACCAGGTAAGATAATTAGGAAATGTATTGTTCTATACAATATAAAAGGTCCTTAATATATCTAATAATTGTATCAACTTTGTCTATTAGCTATGAAATTAGCACTTTGCATGTAATTGTTTAGGTCCATTCACATGTGCGATCAATGGGACCGACCCGTCACGCACGTTGTTGTACAGAAAGGCTGTTTTGCTTCACTATACTATAATGTATGCCCCTCGGATGGGTGAAACGGCCGTTCGGGTCAGGTCTCTTGGTATCCACTGAGTTGGAGCATTAACTAGGCCCGAAGAGCTCCATATATTAACAGTACTCGGACTAAATAGCCATTAAGTACACCATCTTGTGTATGAAATTTAGATTTCACTGCTGTCACGATCTCATGTTTTTTTTAACCTGCTTCCAGCCACCACTCCTCTGAGTGTATGAGCGCTGCCTGAGCCAAGAGGCTCACTCTGCCTCATGGGAGAAGCAGCCCTACCTTGATAGGATGTATATATAATATTATATATATATTATATATATATATATATATTCAATTATGGATTCGAATACATATCCAGATCTTAGTACAAATCTAGGGCGAGAGGTTAATTTTTGTGTTTTTCCCCCTGTACCAGAATTCAGAATTGAAATTGAAATTCCTGTCAATGATAAAATTACAGAAAACAACTTTAAAAAGGAGACAGGAAAAAGAAATGGAGCATGTCTCAGAACTGCAAGAAACAGAGGCACCTTCAGGTACAGTAAATGGGATTGGTGGTCATATTGTACTTTTATTCTGTGCAAATAAACAGAGCAAACATTTTTTTCTGTTTTGTTTGCAGTGTTTGATGTACTGCCACCAACCTCCTGAAATAGAATAACATCTATTTTAGAGAAAACCTAGAGGATCTTGGCATAGTAAGTACTTTACCATTCTATATCACTGGATAAATTGGCAGCACATGAGACATCATAGCCTGAAAAGGAGATAAATTAACTAGTACTTAGTACCAATGATCTCTGTTTACAAACATATAAATAATGACCAATCCTTAAGAAGGGCTGGACAAATCCAAGGCCAGGTAGCCAATCCAACTAGAAATTTAGTGCTGACACTTGGTTTTAGAGTATTTATTCATACCGTATCTATGGGACTGGCTACCCAAAAGTAAAAGTGGCTCCTAAAGATGTCTAACTGGCTTCTAATGTAAAAAAAAATTCTACCCTAAATTAGGTCTGCAATGTATTGTAAGATATGTCTGTCAAAAGGCATTATGGGGCATTAACAGTTCCCAACCAAGTGCAGGACATGGGAATTCATTTATTATTGTAATATGGTGAAAATATGTAAATCTATCTTATATTACACATATCACATATAGCCATTATATATGAACATTAGATGCAATTATAAATTATCAATAACTGTTTTTACCATTCACTATTGTCCTGTTATAATTTATGAATATTTCTAGTATTCCACAACACCTAATGAATCTGATTGTTAACAGGTTAGAATCGTGGCTGATAGTCTGTGAAACCCACAGAACTGCAGAAACAGAGGCACCTTCAGGTACAGTATATGGGATTGGTGATCTATATTGTATTCTGTGCAAATAAACTGAGTAACACCAACACATCCATTTACTATACAATCTGATATGATTCTAAATTGTCCAACTGGCTCCAATTCTTAAAAAAGCCCTGTATAACCTCTGTGTAATGATAAGAATGTCACTCCCCTTAACTAAAATAGAATTTGTACCAATCTATAGCTCTAAGGTTCCGTAGCTGATTTCTTCCTCACTCCCTAACGACAGCAGCACATCTATTGTTACAGATCATAGTCACACGAACTACATCGTATCTAAGTTGTTTAATATTTTATTGGTTTTTTTTGCAGTTTGTGATCTACCCAGCCACCCACCTCCTGAAATAGAATTAACAATCTATTATAAGATGATCCTAGAGGATCCTACATAGAAGTACATTCCTATTCTAATCACTGAGTAACCGCAGCACATGAGACATCATAGCCTGAAAAGGAGATAAATTAACTGACCCTTAGTAACATTTAGATACAATACAAGAATTGTGAAGCACTCCAATTAGGCTAATTACAACTCCATTTAGTGGAAGTGCTACTGATCTGGTCAAACATTTATACAAACATAGAAAAGATAATCAATGCACATTCCTAGGCCCCATCCAATATCATATTATCTGCTCACTGGCATACTTTATAAACAAAGGGGTTTTAGTATACATTACTGTGATCACACAATGAAAGCCTCCACCACGTCAAGGTAACCCCAGTCTGGAAGGTCATACTTCTAACCTTTTCATTTCTTTTACTTCAATTACGATAGCAAACTTTTGCATTTCTCATTCTTACCACACTGGATCCATTTAAACAGGCTCTCTCCCTTCCCCCTCAGCCCTTTGGCTTTTAAAATGAGGGAAGAGGCCATCCGTGCTTTATATTAAAGGCAAGGACCTCCCATTAAAGGGGCGTGTTGGGGGTTTATACCACATGGAGGCTTGACCAGCCTCCCAATAAATACATACAATACAAGAATTGTGAAGCACTCCAATAGGCTAATTATCAACTACATTTAGTGGAAGTGCTACTGATCTGTCAACACTTTATACAAACATAGAAAAGATAATAATGCACATTCCTAGGCCCCATACAATATCATTTATCTGCTCACTGGCATACTTTATAAACAAAGGGGTTTTAGTATACATTACTGTGATCACATGAATGAAAAGCCTTCCAACCACGTCAAGGTAACCCCAGTCTGGAAGGTCCTAACTTCTAACCTTTTCAATTTCTTTTACTTCAGTTACGATTAGCAAACTTTTGCATTTCTCATTCTTACTAAAACCCCTTTGTTTATAAAGTATGCCAGTGAGCAGATAATATGATATTGTATGGGGCCTAGGAATGTGCATTGATTATCTTTTTTCTTTTTGTATAAATTTTGACCAGATCAGTAGCATTCCACTAAATGTAGTTGTAATTAGCCTAATTGGAGTGCTTCACAATTCTTGTATGTATGTATTTATTGGAGGCTTGGTCAAGCCTCCATGTGTAATAGCACCCCCAACACGCCCCTTAATGGGAGGTCCTCTGCCTTTAATATAAAGCACTGGATGGCCTCTTCCCTCATTTTTAAAAGCCAAAGGGCTGAGGGGAAGGGAGAGAGCCTGTTAAATGGATCCAGTGTGTAAGAATGAGAAATGCAAAAGTTTGCTAATCTGAATTGAGTAAAGAAATTGAAAAGGTTAGAAGTTAGGACCTTCCAGACTGGGGTTACCTGACGTGGTTGGAAGGCTTTTCATTCATGTGATCACAGTAATGTATACTAAAACCCCTTTGTTTATAAGTAGGCCATGAGCAGAAATATGATTGTATGGGGCCCTAGGAATGTGCATTGATTATCTTTCTATGTTTGTATAAATGTTTGACCAGATCAGTAGCACTTCCACTAAATGTAGTTGTAAATTAGCCTAATTGGAGTGCTTCCACAATTCTTGTATTGTATGTATTTATTGGGAGGCTTGGTCAAGCCTCCATGTGGTAATAGCACCCCCAACACGCCCCTTTAATGGGAGGTCCTCTGCCTTTAATATAAGCACTGGATGGCCTCTCCCTCATTTTTAAAAGCCAAAGGGCTGGGGGGGAGGGAGAGAGCCTGTTAAATGGATCCAGTGTGTAAGAATGAGAAATGCAAAAGTTTGCTAATCGTAATTGAAGTAAAAGAATTGAAAAGGTTAGAAGTTAGGACCTTCCAGACTGGGGTTACCTTGACGTGGTTGGAAGGCTTTTCATTCATGTGATCACCAGTAATGTACTCTAAAACCCCTTGTTTATAAAGTATGCCAGGAGCAGATAATATGATATTGTATGGGGCCTAGGAATGTGCATTGATTATCTTTTCTATGTTGTATAAATGTTTGACCAGATCAGTAGCACTTCCACTAAATGTAGTTGTAAATTAGCCTAATTGGAGTGCTTCCACAATTCTTGTATTGTATGTATTTATTGGAGGCTTGTCAAGCCTCCATGTGGTAATAGCACCCCCAACACGCCCCTTTAATGAGGTAGGTCTCTTGCCTTAATATAAAGCACTGGATGGCCTCTTCCCTCATTTTAAAGCCAAAGGGCTGAGGGGAAGGGAGAGAGCACTGTTAAATGGATCCAGGTTGTAGAATAGAAATGCAAAGTTTGCTAATCGTAATTGAAGTAAAAGAAATTGAAAAGGTTAGAAGTTAGGACCTTCCAGACTGGGGTTACCTTGACGTGGTTGGAAGGCTTTTCATTCATGTGATCACAGTAATGTACTAACTAACCCCTTTGTTTATAAAGTATGGCCAGTGAGCAGATAATATGATATTGTATGGGGCCTAGGAAGTGCATTGATTATCTTTTCTATGTTTGTATAAATGTTGACCAGATCAGTAGCACTTCCACTAAATGTAGTTGTAAATAGCCTAATTGGAGTGCTTCCACAATTCTTGTATTGTATGTATTTATTGGGAGGCTTGGTCAAGCCTCATGTGGTAATAGCACCCCCAACACGCCCCTTATGGGAGGTCCTCTGCCTTTAATATAAAGCCTGGATGGCCTCTTCCCTCATTTTTAAAAGCCAAAGGGCTGAGGGGGGGAAGGGAGAGAGCCTGTTAAATGGATCCAGTGTGTAAGAATGAGAAATGCAAAGTTTAGCTAATCGTAATTGAAGTAAAAGAAATTGAAAAGGTTAGAAGTAGGACCTTCCAGACTGGGGTTACCTTGACGTGGTTGGAAGGCTTTTCATCATGTGATCACAGTATGTATACTAAAACCCCTTTGTTTATAAAGTATGCCAGTGAGCAGATAATATGATATGTATGGGCCTAGGAATGTCATTGATTATTCTTTACTATGTTGGTATAAATGTTTGACCAGACAGTAGCAATTCCACTAAATGTAGTTGTAAATTAGCCTAATTGGAGTGCTTCCACAATTCTTGTATTGTATGTATTTATTGGGGAGCTTGGTCAAGCACTCCATGTGTAATAGCACCCCAAACACGCCCCTTTAATGGGAGGTCCTCTGCTTTAAATAAGACTGGATGGCCTCTTCCCTCATTTTAAAAGCCAAAGGGCTGAGGGGGAAGGGAGAGAGCCTGTTACATGGATCCAGTGTGTAAGAATAGAAATGCAAAAGTTTGCTATCGTAATTGAAGTAAAAGAAATTGAAAAGGTTAGAAGTTTAGGACCTTCCAGACTGGGGTTACCTTGACGTGGTTGGAAGGCTTTTCATTCATGTGATCACAGTAATGTATACTAAAACCCTTTGTTATAAAGTATGCCAGTGAGCAGATATAATATGATATTGTATGGGGCCTAGGAATGTGCATTGATTATCTTTCTATCTTAGTACATTTAGGGGAGATCCAAAGACGTCCGCCGTGTTACTTACCTTTGCCCGATCCCGATACAATAACTGACGGAAGCGTGATTAGTCAGTTTATTGCATCGCAGATCGGGCTAAGATAAGAGCGTGGGTTTACGCCTCCTACCCAGTGCGCGTTAAGTGTCGCGCTACTATGTAGCGCAAAACTTAACGGTAGGGTTTGCATCTGTAGCACGGCGCTATTTCCAAAAACATGGAAATGGCGCTGTGCTCTAAATTCCGTCTAAAACCCACGTAACCCGAATTTTTTTTCGGGTTAACGTGGGTTTAGACGGAAAAGGGCCATATTGTATCTCCCCTTAATATAGAAGTTGACTGAAATAATCCCCTGCAGTAGAGATGGATAACATAGCTCAGTTTTTTCTGTAAAATTTTCAGTGGAATCCAAGTTTCCAGTGAAACTTTAGTCATCTCTCCCATACGACAGATATTGTACTGGGACAAAGTACATAAGATGGTACTAATTGTATAATCACACTAGTGACAAAGCCCTGAGAAAATGATCTCGGTTGACAGTGGTCACCGGGGGTCCCTAATATATTAATTATATGCATGATAATGCCCTAATAAAATATACAAGAATGATTTTATTAACCAATGGGTTAAAATGTATGCTGATATATAGAGAAGTTTCCAAGTCACAGTGGCTTACAAACATAAATTAATAGACCGATCCTTAAGGAAGGGCTGAACAAATCCAATGAGCCAGGTAGCAATCCAACTAGAAATTACTGCTGGCTACTTGGATTTTAGAGTTTTATATGATATCTATGGGACTGGCTACCGAAAAGTAAAAGTGGCTATAAGATGTCTAACTGCTTCTAATGTAAAAAAAAGTCTACCCTGAATTAAGGTCTGCAATGCATTGTAAGATATTGCCCGTTAAAAGGCTTATAGGGCATTAAACAGTTCCCAAACCAAGTGCATGACATGGGAATTCATTTATATTGTAATATGGTGAAAATATGTAAATCTATCTGTAATATTACACATATCACATAATAGCCATTATATATGAAAAACATTAGATGCAATTATAAAATATGCAATAACTGTTATTACCATTCATTATTGTCCTTTATAATTATGAATATTTCTAGTTTTCTCCACAACACCTAATGAATTGATTGTTAACAGGTTAGAATCGTGGCTGATAAAGTCTGTGAAACACACAGAACTGCAGGAAACAGAAGCACCTTCAGGTACAGTATAGTGGATTGGTGGTCTATATTGTATTTTTTTATCGTGCAAATCGAGCAAAACACCACACATCTCATGATTCTAAATACCACAATCTGATATGATTCTAAAAATTGGCCAACTGGCTCCAATTCTTAAAAACATTTATCTGCTCCTGTATTAACTAATGTATAATGATAAGACTAACATGCTTATTTAATAAAAGTTCTTATTGTTAAAAATGGTGTTAATTTTGCCCCAACCAATCAGAAGTTTGTTTGGTTGGTAAAACTTTTATAGAACCTGCGTTTATGTTCACTAAACCTTTCACCAATATAGAATTTGTACCAAATTCTATGAGTCTGGAAGGTCCTAACTTCTAACCTTTTCAATTTCTTTTACTTCAGTTACGATTAGCAAACTTTTGCATTTCTCATTCTTACTAAAACCCCTTCATAGAATTTGGTACAAATTCTATATTGGTGAAAGTTTAGTGAACATAAACCAGGCAGGTTCTATAAAAGTTCTTACCCAAACCAATCAAAACTCTGATTGGTTGGGGCAAAATTAACACCATTTTAACAATAAGAACTTTTATAAATAAGCATGTTAGTTCTATCATATACATTAGTTAATACAGGAGCAGATAAATGTTTTTAAGAATTGGAGCCCAGTTGGCCAATTTTAGAATCATATCAGATTGTGGTATTTAGAATCATGAGATGTGTGGTGTTTGCTCGATTTGCACGAATAAAAAATACAATATAGACCACCAATCCACTATACTGTACTGAAGGTGCTTCTGTTTCCTGCAGTTCTGTGTGTTTCACCGACTTATCAGCCACGATTCTAACCTGTAACAATCAGATTCATTAGGTGTGTGGAAACTAGAAATATTCATAATATAACAGGACAATAAGGTGATGGGAATAACAGTTATTGCATATTTTATAATTGCATATAATGTTTTTCATATATAATGGCTATTATGTGTATATGTGTAATATTACAGATGATTACATATTTTCACCATATTACAATATAAATGAATTCCCATGTCATGCACTTGGTTTGGGAACTGTTTAAGGCCCTATAAAGCCTTTTAACGGGCAATATCTTACAATGCATTGCAGACCTTAATTCAGGGGTAGACTTTTTTTTACATTAGAAGCAGTAGACATCTTATGAGCCCTTTTACTTTTCGGTAGCCAGTCCATAGATATCAATATAAAACTCTAAAATCCAGTAGCCAGCAGTAAATTTCTAGTTGGATTGCTACCTGGCTATTGGATTTGTTCAGCCCTTCCTTAAGGATCGGTCTATTAATTTATGTTTGTAAGCCACTGTGACTTGGAAACTTCTCTATATCAGCATACATTTTAAACCCATTGGTTAATAAATCATTCTTGTATATTTTATTAGGGCATTATCATGCATATAATTAATATATTAGGGACCCCCGGTGACACACTGTCAACCGAGATCATTTTCTCAGGGCTTTTGTCACTAGTGTGATATACAATTAGTACATCTTATGTACTTTGTCCCAGTACAATATCTGTCGTATGGGAGAGATGACTAAAGTTTCACTGGAAACTTGGATTCACTGAAAAATTTTACAGAATAAAACTGAGCTATGTATCCATCTCTACTGCAGGGGGATTATTTCAGTCAATTCTATATTAGGGGGAGATACAATATGGCCCCTTTCGTCTAAAACCCACGTTAACCCGAAAAAAATTCGGGTTAACGTTGGGTTTTAGACGGAATTTAGAGCACAGCGCCATTTCCATGTTTTTGGAAATAGCGCCGTGCTAAGATGCAAAACCCCTACCGTTTAAGTTTTGGCGCTACATAGTAGCGCGACACTTAACGGCACGGGTAGGGGAGGCGTATAACCCACGCTCTTACTTAGCCCGATCCTGCGATGCATAACTGACATAATCACGCTTCCGTCAGTTATTGTATCGCGGGATCGGGCAAAGGTAGTAACACGGCGGACGTCTTTGGATCTCCCTAAATGTACTAAGATAGAAAAGATAATCAATGCACATCCTAGGCCCCATACAATATCATATTATTCTGTCACTGGCATACTTTATAAACAAAGGGTTTTAGTTAACATTACTGTGATCACATGAATGAAAAGCCTTCCAACCACGTCAAGGTAACCCCAGTCTGGAAGGTCCTAAATTCTAACCTTCAATTTCTTTTACTTCAATTACGAGTAGAAACTTTTGCATTTCTATTCTTACACACTGGATCATTTAACAGGCTCTACTCCTTCCCCCTCAGCCCTTTGCTTTTAAAAATGAGGGAAGAGGCCTCCAGTGCTTATATTAAAGGCAGAGGACCTCCCATTAAAGGGGCGTGTGTTGGGGGTGCTATTACACATGGAGGCTTGACCAAGCTCCCAATAATTACCTACAATACAAGAATTTGGAAGCACTCCAATTAGGCTATTACAACTACATTTAGTGGAATGCTACTGACCTGGTCAAACATTTATACAAACATAGAAAAGATAATCAATGAACATTCCTAGGCCCCATACAATATCATATTATCTGCTCACTGGCATACTTTATAAACAAAGGGTTTTAGTAACATTACTGTGATCACAGAATGAAAAGCCTTCCACACACGTCAAGGTAACCCCAGTCTGGAAGGTCCTAACTTCTAACCTTTTCAATTTCTTTTACTTCAATTACGATTAGCAAACTTTGCAGTTCTCATTCTTACACACTGGATCCATAACAGGCTCTCTCCCTTCCCCCTCAGCCCTTTTGGCTTTTAAAAATGAGGAAGAGGCCATCCAGTGCTTTATATAAAGGCAGAGGACCTCCCATTAAGGGGCGTGTTGGGGTGCTATACCACATGGAGGCTTGACCAAGCTCCCAATAAATACATACAATACAAGAATTGTGGAAGCACTCCCAATTAGGCTAATTTACAACTACATTTAGTGGAAGTGCTACTGACTGGTCAAAATTTATACAAACATAGAAAAGATAATCAATGCACTTCCTAGGCCCCATACAATATCATATTATCTGCTCACTGGCATACTTTATAAACAAAGGGTTAGTATAGACATTATGTGATCACATGAATGAAAGCCTTCCAACACGTCAAGGTAACCCCAGTCCGGAAGGTCATAACTCTAACCTTTTAATTTCTTTTCTTCAATTACGATTAGCAAACTTTGCATTTCTAATTCTACACACGGATCCATTTACAGGCTCTATCCCTCCACTCAGCCCTTTGGCTTTAAAAATGAGGGAAGAGGCCATCCAGTGCTTATATTAAAGGCAAGAGACTACCAATTAAGGGGCGGGTGTGTTGGGGGTGCATAACACATGGAGCTTGACCAAGCCTCCAATAAATACATACAATACAAGATTGTGGAAGCACTCCAATTAGGCTAATTTACAACTACATTTAGTGGAAGTGCTACTGATCTGGTCAAAACATTTATACAACATAGAAAAGATAATCAATGCACATTCCTAGGCCCCATACCAATATCATTATTGCTCACTGGCATACTTTATAAACAAAGGGGTTTAGAGACATTACTGGGATCACATGAATGAAAGCCTTCCAACCACGTCAAGGTAACCCCAGTCTGGAAGGTCCTAACTTCTAACCTTTCAATTTTTTACTTCAATTACGATTAGCAAACTTTGGCATTTCTCATTTTACAACATGGATCCATTACAGGCTCTCTCCCTCCCCCCTCAGCCTTTGGCGTTTTAGAAAAATGAGGGGACGAGGCCATGCAGTGCTGTATATAAAGGCTGAGGACCTCCCATTAAAGGGGCGTGTTGGGGGTGCTATTACCACATGGAGGCTTGACCAAGCCTCCAATAAATACATACATACAAGAATTGTGGAAGCACTCCAATTAGGTAATTTACAACTACATTTAGTGGAAGTTGCTACTGATCTGGTCAAACATTATACAAACATAGAAAAGATTAATCAATGCACATTCCTAGGCCCCATACAATCATATTTCTGCTCAAAGGACCTTACTTAAAACAAGGGGTTTTAGTATACATTACTGTGATCACATGAATGAAAAGCCTTCCAACCACGTCAAGGTAACCCCAGTCTGGAAGGTCCCTAACTTCTAACCTTTTCAATTTCTTACTCAATTCAGATTAGCAAAACTTTTGCATTTTCATTCTTACACACTGGATCCATTAACAGCTCTCTCCCTTCCCCATCAGCCCTTGGCTTTTAAAAATGAGGGAAGAGCCATCCAGTGCTTTATATTAAAGGCAGAGGACCTCCCATTAAAGGGGCGTGTTGGGGGTGCTATTACACATGAGGCTTGACCAAGCCTCCAATAAATACATACAATACAAGAATTGTGAAGCACTCCAATTAGCTAATTACAACTACATTTAGTGGAAGGGCTGACTGATCTGGTCAAAAATTTATACAAAAAGAAAAGATAATCAATGCACATTCCTAGGCCCCATACAATCATATTATCTGCTCACTGGCATACTTTATAAACAAAGGGGTTTTAGTAAGAATGAGAAATGCAAAAGTTGCTAATCGTAACTGAGTAAAAGAAATTGAAAGGTTAGAAGTTAGGACCTTCCAGACTGGGGTTGACCTTGACGTGGTTGGAAGGCTTTTCATTCATGTGATCACAGTAATGTATACTAAACCCTTTGTTTTTATAAAGTATGCCAAGTGAGCAGATAAATGATATTGTATGGGGCCCTAGGAATGTGCATTATTATCTTTTCTATGTTTGTATAAAGTGTTGAACCAGATCAGTAGCACTTCCACTAAATGTATGTTGAATAATTAGCCTACCTTGGAAGGTGCTTACACAATTGCCTTGTATTGTATGTATTTATTGGGAGGCTGGTCAAGCCTCCATGTGGTAATAAACCCCCCAAACACGCCCCTTTAATGGGAGGTCCTTGCCTTTAATATAAAGCACGGATGGCCTCTTCCCTCATTTTTAAAAGCCAAAGGGCTGAGGGGGGAAGGGAGAGAGCCTGTTAAATGGATCCAGTGTGCTAGAATGAGAAATGCAAAAGTTTGCTATCGATAATTGAAAAGTAAAGAAAATTGAAAAGGTTAGAAGTATGACCTTCCAGACTGGGGTTACCTTGACGTGGTGGGAGGCTTTCATTTGATGATCACAGTAATGTATACTAAAACCCCTTGTTTATAAAAGTATGCCAGTGAGCAGATAATATGATATGTGATGGGGCCTAGGAATGTGCATTGATATCTTTTCTATGTTTGTATAAATGTTTGACCAGATCAGTAGCACTTCCACTAAATGGAGTTGTAATAGCCTAATTGGAGTGCTTCAATTCTTGTATGTATCTAAATGTTACTAAGGGTCAGTTAATTTATCTCCTTTTCAGGCTATGATGTTCATGTGCTGCAGGTTACTCAGTGATTAGAATAGGAATGTACTTACTATGTAGGATCCTCTAGGATCATTTTAATAATGTGTTAATTCTATTTCAGGAGGGTGGTGGCGGGTAGATCACAAACTGCAAAAAAAACCAATAAAATATTAAAAACTTAGATAACGATGTGTAGTTCGTGTGAACTATGATCTGTAACAATAGATGTGCTGCTGTCGTGTAGGAGGAGTGAGGAAGAAATCAGATACGGAACCTTTAGAGCTATAGATTTGGTACAAATTCTATTTTAGTTAAGGGGAGTGACATTCTTATCATTACACAGAGGTTAATACAGGAGGCTTTTTTTAAGAATTGGAGCCAGTTGGACAATTTGAATCATATCAGATTGTATAGTAAATGGATGTGTTGTGTTACTCAGTTTATTTGCACAGAATACAATATAGATCACCAATCCCACTATACTGTACCTGAAGTGCCTCTGTTCTCTGAGTTCTGTGGGTTTCAACAGACTGTATCAGCCACGATTCTAACTGTTAACAATCAGATTCATTAGGTGTTGTGGAATACTAGAAATATTCATAAATTATAACAGGACCAATAGTGATGGTAAAAACAGTTATTGCAATATTTATATTGCATCTAATGTTCATATATAATGGCTATATGTGATATGTGTAATATTACAAGATAGATTTAACATATTTTCACCATATTACAATAATAAATGAATTCCCATGTCCTGCACTTGGTTTGGGAACTGTTAAGCCCCATAATGCCTTTTGACAGACATATCTTACAATACATTGCAGACCTGAATTTAGGGTAGAATTTTTTTTACATTAGAAGCCCAGTTAGACATCTTTAGGAGCCATTTTAACTTTTGGGTAGCCAGTCCCATAGATACGGATGAAGTAAATACTCTAAAACCCAAGTGTCAGCACTAAATTTCTAGTTGGATTGCACTGGCCTTGGATTTGTCCAGCCCTTCTTTAAGGATTGGTCATTAATTTATATGTTTGTAAACAGAGATCATTGTACTAAGACTAGTTAATTTATTCCTTTTCAGGCTATGAGTCTCATGTGCTGCCAATTTATCCAGTGATATAGAATGGTAAAGTATTACTATGCCAAGATCCTCTAGGTTTTCTCTAAAATAGATGTTAATTCTATTTCAGGAGGTGGTGGCAGAGTACATCACAAACTGCAAAAAACAAAACAGAAAAAAATGTTTGCTCTGTTTATTTGCACAGAAAAAAGTACAATATAGACCACCAATCCCATTTACTGTACCTGAAGGTGCCTCTGTTCTTGGCAGTTCTGAGACATGCTCCATTTCTTTTTCCTGTCTCCTTTTAAAGATGTTTTCTGTAATTTTATCATTGACAGGGAATTTCAATTTCAATTCTGAATTCTGGTACAGGGGGAAAAACACAAAAATTAACCCTTCGCCCTAGATTTGTACTAAGATCTGGATATGTATTCCGAATCCATAATGAATATATATATATATATATAGATATATATATCATATTATATATACATCCTATCAAGCGTAGGGCTGCTTCTCCCATGAGGCAGAGTGAGCCTCTTGGCTCAGGCAGCGCTCATACACTCAGAGGAGTGGTGGCTGGAAGCAGGTTAAAAAAAACATGAGATGCGTGACAGGCAGGAAAATCTAAATTTCATACACAAGATTGGTGTACTTAATGGCTATTAGTCCGAGTACTGTTAATATATGGAGCTCTGTCGGGCCTAGTTATGCTCCAATCAGTGGATACCAAGAGACTACGTCCGAACGGCCGTTTCATCCATCGAGGGGCAATACATTATAGTATAGTGAAGCAAAACAGCCTTTCTGTACAACAACGTGCGTGACGGGCGGTCCCATTGATCGCACATGTGAATGACCTAAACAATTACTGACAAGTGCTAATTTCATAGCTAATAGACAAAGATGATACAATTATTAGATATATTAAGGACCTTTATATGTAGACAAAAAAAAATACATTTCCTAATTATCTTACCTGGTATATTCTCTGCTTCCTTTGTTTGATGGTTTGTGGTTTGTATTTTCTTTGCAATGCCACAAGAAAGATTTTTTTGCATCCATTTTATATTCTTCCATTTGAAGTCTTATATTTTCAGGGATTATCTCCGTTCTACTTTTACTTCCAATTATTTCATTTTCCATTGATGCTTGTGGATTCTAAATAAGAAAATAGAACCAAAAGGTAAAAAAAATATAACTGATCTTTGAAGGTTAAAGATACTCGTCGAAATAGACATTTGGTACACATTGTCTGACGTGCCACGATCTTACGTGTGTATCGGATCCTCCGCTGTTCTTCCTACGGGTCCCAAAAGAGTTTGTACTGTATTGCGGCAATTGATATACAGTACACATTGGGACAGTCAGGGCCTGTCACAAAGAACAGCAGAGGATACCAGGTAAGCTAGGTAAGGTAACTCTGTTCCTGGCTCGTTCTGGTTTAATTGAAGTGGGAGGTAAGACATAGCTCCTTTACCCATTCTCAACTGAAAAACCCCCAAACTCAATTTCGACGTGCAGAACCCTAAGTAAATGTCTACCTTTGTATACATTTGAAGACAAATCATTTGTACTTTTATGCAAATGTGGTTCTACTCTTCAGGGGGGTACACACTTCTTCCTCCTGGATGACCAGGAGCAGCCGCGGTCCGACCAGTAGCCACGAAAGATGTCGGTCCGTAGAGGGCCGTACGATTGGGCAATGGTTTTCCGACCCGTCTGATCTTGTTTCATCCGATTCGGATGAAGAAAAAGGTCGGCAATCGGTCAGGCCGAATTAGTGTGGTGGTGTACCCAGCTTTACAGGAGTAATATTTTATCTTGGGAATCTAATGCACCCAAACTATTAACTTTTTACTTAACATGTGCATTTCACAATGGAAACATCAGCTACAGATATATAAAATACTTTCCATTCCACTCCTAAAATTCACTGCCTGAGGCCTCATCAGCTAATCAAATTCAAGTGTCATTTATTATTATAAACAAAGAAAGTTCTGTAGCAGCCTTACCCTTATTCTTCTTAAGAAGATGTTTCTGACAGTTCTCCAAACTTTCTAAATCGATCCCTATCGTCTGCAGTATGAAAAGTAAATCTGAATTAATTTATGTTCAAATGCAAACATCTCATAGAAAAAACAGATTAAAACCAGTAAAGATATTATTAATTTATATGTTAATGGCAGTTTATTTTAATAACCAATGAATGACCAGGATTAGAGGTTATAAATAAAATCAATTATTCTTGGCCTTGGATGGCAAAGCATCTGGTCCATAAGTGTGTGTGTGTTGGGGGTGGGTGATGTTTATGGATTAAAATCCAAAGACCTGATACTACAAATCCCATAATATTCTAAAGAATTCAAAAACACAGTTACCATAGCAACCATGACATCTGGTCTGTTTTCTATTAACAAATTGCTTACATAGTCAAATCCAAATAATATATTATTAAAAAATATCAGTTTTAACATGGCAGCTCCTGATTTAACGTATTGTGTGGGGGTGGTACTGTTTATGGATATAAAATAAAGCTTTATAACACACTACAATCCCATAAATCATTATAAGATTTCAAACAATTACATCAATTCCATTGTCCATCTTTATTTCTCTTATCCTTCACATAATGTATTTTGTCTATGGAAATACCCTTCCTATTTTATAAACAAACAAGTTTTTTATCTACTCTATAATAAGCTGAAATCTTGTTCAGTCAAAAAAGGGGCTAAGGAACGAAGTGGGGGAATATCGGACTCGGCCCACAGGGACACAACTTGGAAAATAAATCTCAAAAAACGCTTGATTGGGTGCTCCACAGCCGGCAGGGAACGGATCTGCAAGCTCAACAATCTGAAACCAATCGCCAGTGATTGTATTTACAGTCCAACAATCATCATTGCTAGCTGTAAACAAACATGGGTGTCCATAGCAACCATGGCAACTGGTTTGTTTTCTATAAAAATTAATTGCTTGCTGTGGTCAAATCCAATTAATATATAAATAAATATATTATAAAAAATAGCCAAATGTAATAAGGCAGTCTGCCTTTTAACTTATTACAATTAATAGAAATAAATGTGCAACTCTCTACTTTTACCAAATAGTGAAACTATACCTGTTCAGTTTACAAGTCGGAATCAACCTGTTGCAGAGTATTAGTACCGATACCACAGGGCTCAACTTTATACTTAAATGTTTGAAAAAAGTCCAAAAATAGCGTCTTGTTGATTGCGAAACAGGAACAGACACTGAGGATGATCTGCAGCTCTGAACAAACTGCAACAAATCAATGATGTCTAGTGTATTATACAAAAGCTTATGACATCCTCAAGGTATTGCTCAACAATTGTTACGTCATAGCAACAAAAACCGGGTTTTGTTAACTGAGGATTCTATGTATGTGTCCATCAGTACCCCCAAACCCCACAGAACCATAACACCTCCCCATATTAAAATTTTTAATTTCTGTTGTTATTTTCAAACATATCAGAGTTTGTGCGTGACTTATGTTAAATTGTCACTGGATATTGGAGACGCCTGCCATTGTTTTATTTCATATAGCACTTCCAATAAAATTCAAATCCGCCTAATGCTTTGTAAGTAGTTTAGCATCAAACCATTTCATAAATTATATTTTTAGTATAACCCCTCTTCCCCAGTCTTCAGCTGTCTTCCAGTGTAATCAGTCAGAAATAAAAATGGTAGTTAGGTAGGTAAGTAAAGTTGGGAAGGTTAGGTTTGCAAATTCGGTGTTATTTGGGTGGAAGAGGAATAATGTTTAACATTTTCATCTAGGAGGTGGACCTTGCCTGTTTATCAAATCTTTCACAACTATTATATATTTCCAGGTTAGGTAAATGGTAAGCACATGTTAGTTGACAGGAAATGTTTTTTAACAGTTTTTTTCTTGAAGTGAAGAGAGAATGGCCACTGATTTTTGTGCCTGTGTAATTTCCGTCTCTGCAGCTATTTCAACTACACACTGCTCACCCCTTGGCGTTATCAGTTAGGGTGGGCCCACAGAGGGAAAGGAGGCAGGAAAAGATGGGGTACGAATATTTAGGACAGGTGTATCAGAGAGACCGACAGGATTCACTTGAGCTATCAGCAAGCCGTGGGAACGAATGCGCGTAAGTATGTTCTGCTGGCTTTTTTACAAATTAACTTGGTGGTTGGGATGGGCAAGGTGTCCTACACTAAGAAACCATACAACACATAACAATACATTTATTGGTAGGGGGTGAGGCCAGCCATGTATGGATCCGGGGGGTGGGGGGAGTGGGGAATGGATCCCCTGCCCTGTATTGATCAGAGTCCACCGTGTTTTTAGTACATGGCAGAAGCAGGGACTGGATGACCACACGACAGCTTTTACTCTTCAGTTTCATTACCATAAGAGGCTGAGGAGTAAGGTAAAGGATTTTACACTACCGTGGGCCAGCACTGGCAAATTTTAGTTTGGGGTGGACATGCACTTTAAAAAGCATTGTTTTTATTATCAGTTCTTTGGACTTTAAAGTGCTAACAGACCTAAGTTGGCGCATTGGTGAATTAGGTGGTATTGATCTTTGGTAGCATGTGTTTCATGATGCCTCTATAGTGGGCCCCAGCTTTCTATGGCAGATCTATCTCATATAGAATCTGTCCCCCCTATTTGATTTTTTAGGTTGTGTTTCGTATCCAACGGCACGGTCTGGGGGGGCTACACCTGGCAGCAACCCGGCCCCAGCATTGTGGGTGAGCCGTTTTCATTGTCATATTATAGTTGGAACAGAAAATTCAGACCTGGCCAATAATATTTCTAATTTGATCCCACCAATCTTAACTCAGGGCAGAAGCCCCAACGCTGTCCCACTCATAGGATCTTGTAATAAACACAAACCTTACAGCCCCATTTCTAATTCCGCGCTATCTAATGGAGTTACTGTTACAGTGTTGGCCCCAGAAATTATTTCCAGCTGGGTGCAAGAAAAAGTAGCCAGATGGGGCCAGGACGGGGAGATGTAAGGTTCTGTATTGTGTGAGTCCACACACGACTCACCCCACAAATTCAATGCTCTATTAGCATTAATACTATACACAGACCTATGTAAACACACAGACACACACAGTCTCTCTCTCTAACACACACAAACTCCTACCCAGCACAGCCTCACACTATTCTTATTATTATATTAATAGCCGCCAACAGTCCTGTGGCGCGTACAATGGACATAGTCATACATTACATCAGGGTAAAAATACATGTTATACAAAGTCATACATATTACATACACAGAGTTATACATAATATAACTAAACAGAATAGGAGTTTCTAGCAGCAATACTGGCGCTATTTGCCCCCGCTTTACAGTCTCAGAGTTATCAGTCTACAGGATATGGAATACTGCCCTATTTGCCCCCTGCGTACAGTCTACGAGCTTACAGTCTACAGAGTAGGGGGGTGAGACATACTGTTGATGGGAATCAGAGGCGTGTGTAAGTAATTGGCAGTGGAGTGTGAAAGGCGGGTTGGATCATATGGGGATAGTAAAAGGTGGTAAGTTTAGCAATGTATATGCTAGCTAAAATTAGGGGTTTTAAAGGTTACCGTTTGACAGGTTCGTTGAAGGAGCACATGAGTAAAGACTCTATTGCGGGCAGGGAGAGGTCAAGGTGGGTGGATGAGAGGAGGGGAGGGTATCCTTTGTGGAGTGGAGGTTGCGCTCTGGGTGCGCGGGGGTTTTAATCGGTGGGGAGGGGGGGATGGAGTCGCGTCTGAAAATATTGGGGCTTTTCTGCTTGTGTGTTATTGCTGTGTGCTCTCGTTTGGACCGGTGCATGCTTCCTTTGACCCATTCTGCCTTGTTTTCTAGTGCGGTGTGCGGAACCAGTGGAGGGATGCACAGAAAAAGAGGCATTAGAGAGTGAAAAAGATAAATGAAATGTGCCGGGCAGCAAAGTTTGAGAATGGATTGAAGGCAGAGCCAGGCGGTTTGTTTGGTTAACCACACCGAGTGCTGGTTGCTGTAGTCTAACCAGGATTGATTAGGGCATGGGACTGGTATTTTTGTAGCTTCATTGAGTGGAATGGTCGAATGCAGATGTTTTTGGATGGAGCTGACAGGAGTTGGCAACAAATTGACATGAGGTTGGAAGAGGCGGGCAGGAGGAGATGGGGATATGGGTGAGTTGTTATTATTAATAGATCAAACTAGGGAGGGGAACAGCTTGTAAAAAGGGTGGGAAAGGACAAGTCCAGTCTTTTCCATGTTTAGTTGAGGAAGCAGGGAGGACAGAAGGCAGAGATGCACTAGGACGTCGGGGACCTGGATTTCAGTGTTGGGAGATCTGGGGCAGAGATCGGGGTTATGTCGATCAACAGGTTGAATACGAAACCCAAAGAACTAAGTGAACTGGTCCAAGCCATGGGTTGTAGATGGAGAAAAGAAGAGGACCGCCAGTCCCGAGCCGTTGGACCCCACAGAGAGGGGCAAGGGTGGAGTTCTAATTCCAGAGTAAAACAACCACACTAAAGTCCTACTAAGAGAGACAGGAGATAGCCCAGTAAAGTGCGTGTCGCTTGATACCTAATAGGCCAGAATCTGAAGGAGTAGAGGGTGACACAATATCAAAGGCAGAGGACCGATCAAGAAGAATGAGCAAAGAGTATGACTTTAGATTGTAGCAGCTAAATAGATGATTGGTTACTTAGTGAGGGCTGGTAGGTGGTCAAAGAGAGAGTTATGCAGACAGGGGAACAATCACCAGGTATCAGAAGATCATGGTCTTTCACAGTAGTTGGAGCCAAAACATTTACAGAAAGGGAGACAGGCTGGTTGCTGGAAGAGCAGACGGGTCGAAGGGAGGGTTTTTAGGTATATGGGGTATTCAACGGCATGATTTAAATATAAAGGGGCAAATGAGAAAGAGGAGTATCAGGGACTAAGATGAGAGGGAATGGGGTCGAGGGGGGCATGGTGGTGAGTGTGTCCTGGATAGAGTGAGTTGAAAGTCCCTGTTTGGTTTATAGTGGTGAAGCTCATTACGGGGGGAAGTAAAGGGATTAATCAATGAAGGGAACTAGACAGTGGGCAGTGTAGGGGTAGAATGAGAGGGCGAAGCAATGAAGGGAGGTGGGCAGTTGTCGGCCCATAATGGTAGTTGGTTGGAAGGCTGTAGGAGAACAGGGCTCACTAGGAAAACCACTCAGAATGTTTTAGGGGGGGGGGGGGGATTGTTCTCTGTGAAATATGAAGGCATTTCATTAGTGTCCGATAAATGGGGGTAGGCGGAGAAGGTCGGTGAACACCTGACATCTGAAAGTGGAGTTGAATACTTAAAAGCGAGTCCTGTTTGTTTGGGGTTATGGTTATTGGAGGATATGAGTGAAGATAAGTAGTTGTTGGCTAAGGAGAAAGCACTTCTGATCCGACAATGGCACTTTCCAAATTCGAGAAAAGCCGAATTTGTGTTTGTTTACTTTTCGCCAGCAATATGGGAGTGACTTTTCAACTTTTTAATCTGATCGGAAACCCGGTTGTGGGTTCTGCGACAAGGCGACGGGTGGAATAAGGGATGATAAGGATACAGTTGATGGTACCAGTACAGACCATTAATCTGAAGTGCAGACATGACATGTTTTGATTTGTCAGTGCAAGATCAAGGATTCTGGGCTCTATGGCAGGTTTATAACCTATATCGTAGGGACCACTGAACCAATTTAATGTCTCGTGGACCTTAAATAAAATTATGTATTATATATACGGTATCATTATTTCTTTGTCAGTCATCAAATCATCACAAAACCTAATCTATACAAATATAGATAGATCTATAACATACGTCTTCTATTAAACAAAAGCATGAACTTCACACCAGGGTGGGAACCCTTACAGTAAAACTACTTATTTCAGGTATCTCTAGACATCAACACCAACACAGACTATTACAGGAACATTGATAAATATGTAGAAAAAAACTATAACTGCATTCATCAAAATTGTGGATCTATACAATATCGTCAATGTTTTGAGGACCCCCATGAGCAACTCTCCAGGGACCCCTAGGGGGTCCCGGACCACGGTTGAGAACACTGCTCTATGGGTAAGAATAATTGGGAGCACAATTTATACCAGACACAACTATCTATAGCTTCATAGGCATGACGGTGGGCCAAAAGGAGCAAAAAGCCTGTCCACATGAACATGTATTAAAATGGAAACAAAGCTTGTTAAACTAGAATTGGGTTCTTGTCATGTTCTCTTCATTGTTGTAATTTTATATTTATGTATATAGCATTTTGCCCATTACCAATGCTATAGCTCCCAGGATCCCAGCTTGTCAAGGATGCTGGAGTTATTTGTAAACAATTGTCCCTTTATCTCGCTCTCCTTTTATGGTAAAGTCCTTTCTTGTTTTTTTTTTTCCTGTTTTCCAGTATAAATGTATAGGTTTCTTTTAGTTTATTATACTGTCTAAGATTTTCTTGATCTGAAGTATATTTATGACAAGCATGTTGGTGTAACTACTCAGATGTGTAGATTGGGGCCCGGGAGTCAAGGTGTTTTTTGGTGCCTGTTCGTTTTCATGGTGTCCTATAATCGGATATTTAGCCTGTTTTCCTGAACTACAGTTTGAACACTGTCTGGATGTATCTAGCATTTTTATTGAGTACGTGGACCCTAGGTTCATAGTGTTTGATTGTGGCCCTTATGATTCCGTATGTTACGCCCACTGAAATCTATAGAATATTCAATAGTCATCTTAGTTTATCTGGTATTTGACACCTTAATGTTTTCGCTCTTGTATTGTGTTTTTATTTCAATTTTTAGTCTTTGTAAATAGTTATGGTTCTGAGATTTGTATGGCTTTGATATTTATGTATGTTGTGTTTTCTTATATAATATATTGTAAATTATTTAGTAGCACAATAAGTGTGTTATTGACAAACAACAATAACTAATTGTAATGCAATAAATGGTCATGTTGGGCGATACATTTAGAATATTACAGTAATTTGAGGTATTTCTGACTTATTTAATATTTGTATCCCACAATATGCGTCTTCACATTTGTATCTTTACGTCCTCTCAAAACCCACTTGCACTAAGAAGCCTATGACAAGCATTGATCAAGATGTCATTGGGATTTATGATGCAATATTTAAAAATACATTGTATGTTTTTTGCTATCACAGAAATGTTTCTAAGATTCTTATAATTTAAATTATAAAGGGCAACGAAATGATAAAAAGGATGGAGAATATTATTGAATAAGTTATTCTATGTTAGTTTTCTGTAGACGTTTGCTTAGGATTGTGTCTATAAACTTTTGTTCAGCGTATCTGTCTAATTTCCTTGATGTTATTATGTGTACTTACTATAATAAATATTCCATCAATTCTTTCTACGGTATATCATCTTTTCTTTCTGGGGGCCCCCACATTTGTGATAATGTCCTCCTGCCTAAAACAAACGTTACGCTTAGATCACCTTCATGTGGTGAATTGTTGTTGGATAGATAGGCTTTACGTTTGTGTGGCCAGTAGATCTGTATGTAGAGCATCTCCTCTACCAATATCCCCATCGCATGAGCGCTATTTCACGCTTGTCTTTGCTAACTACCTACTAGCACTGGTATCGATTATATCTGGCCACAATACCAAATGCTGCTCAATTTGTAACTTTGGTAATTTTTTTTATACTTATGATCCACAATTAACTTCTTGTTACTATATGCAGGATTGAGACCACTCAACATTAATATGGGTTTTTGTTTTTCCCCCATTAGGTATCATATGTAGGAACACCCCGAGCTCCCTCCGCCCCCCTGCTGCAATATGCAATATTTGATTATTTTGTGGCAAACATAAACAACGTTACTTTTCAGTAATTGATTTCCACGGTTTTACCTACTTTAGCTATTATAAGATTAGATCCTTTGAGTGACTCCCCCCTCCGATCGTCAGTCCACATAAATTAGATACAACGATTTGTCTTGCATCCCTGGTATTTTTACACTATCTTGTTCCCCCCCCAGTCGAATTATGAACTTATATTCCCCATAGTTAATGAAGCAATACAGGTCTCAATAAATTGGTTTGAAATAAATGGATTCAAACTCTCGCCTATCATATATCACCCCCCATATTGTTTTTTTTTTGGTTTCTTTATACATCTGATGTTATTGTTGATAAGCTGCTACCCGTTTTGGGACTGAGTATTGTAGGGATAGACAGAACAGACCCTGAGGCCCCACCATAGGTTCTGAATAGTTTATATTTTATTATATTTAATCAATAATAATTAGAAATACTGTATGTTGTGATGTGCCACCTTTATGTTTCTATCAGACACTAAAGGTCACCTCACAGCATTTGAAAAGTACCTAAAAGTCATCGTCGTCTGCCATGGAAATTTAGTATTACTCCCAAAAATTCTTTTGGCCCCCCCTCTTCCCTCCCTTCCCTCCCCCCCCCCTTTTTCTTTTCTTTTTTCCCCCCCCCCCATTTCCTTTTGTTTTTTTTTTCCTTTTTTTTTGTGCGTCCGTCAACAGTGCTCCCCCCAGTAACCCTACTTTCAATATTTCGTCAAATCAAATTAACTGTCTTGATTTTTCTTTTGTTGACCCGTCGATTTCACCCGCACTCCAACAATTCTAATTTGCCCTGTCCACTACCCTGCTGTCTACACGTTTATATTATTTTAATGGTGCAACGTACACTTTCAGCGAGACCACCTTAAACTGACATTTTTGTACACTCCCAGCAATCCTTGAACATACTTAGTTCTCAAACCCAAAACACCAAAGAAACTGTAAATATTATACACACCCCACCTATTACGTAAATACGGACTCCCCCTAACGTTATTAATGTCGCATCCTACTTGACCCCACCGATTATGGACTGACCTACTAACTCCTTATTGTGTTTAGTGCCTATATACAGCTGACTGGCACACCCCCCGATGTTCCAAGTCACACTGCTCACCTTGATGCTCCCTGTCCTAAAAAAATAGGATGGGTAAGGCTACTATTTTGTGGGTCCTTTTCCCCCCGCCCTGGCCAACCCTGCTATACACAATCCCCGTTCCCCTGTGCGAGTTCCCCTTAGCCGACGCTGACTCAGCCGCTGCTTAAATTTGGCCACCCCCCCTATTCACTAATGGTCAGTGACCCCACCTAGACTCGCTTTTCTGCCTTTTACCCCCCTGGAAACCACTGCGGACCAATTAACCTTTTTCACACCAAAACCCCATCCGTCCTAGACAACGTCAATTTTTCTTCCACACAACTGTATTACCAATTTACTTGACCTGTTAGGTGATTATTACACTGCTTTTATAACAAGGTAGATCTGTCCTTCTGAATTCTTGACCGTGTTTAGAGACCTCATAGTGTTACTGCCGATGATTCCTAGACCTCGCCCACCAGACGTCACATCATATCCAAGTCACAAACCCTTTCCCTCCATCCTTCCTTTCTTTTTCGTGGTTCTCGAACCTTTTGACCCTAAACTTTCTACGTGTACTTATGAGCACAAATTTTAACCCTTATATCGACAACCTTTGGCTACAGACCAAGACACAATGTCCTGGTGGGCATAAACCCTCCGCCGAATACCATTCACTCTCGTCAATAGTTGATGCTTGTTTATTTGTCCTATACGCTGCACTATACAAATATATCTTACAGGAAAGAATTCAAGTGTTTGGGAATACCAAACCCAATGTTTTCAAAACCCCAAAGGAGTCCCCCCCTTTTATATCTCGATCAGCCTGTCATCGACTAGCCAACGGTAATTTATTTGAGCCCCCCGCCTTAGCGTGGCCCCCCCTGGTTTGAACAACATCAAAATTCACTAGAACAGGGACACAGCAACCCTTTATTAACTACCACACTATTATCACCAATTTCCCATAGCTACCCCTCCTTTTTTTTCCAAGCTACCCATGAAAAAACAAGTTAGTCCCCATCAGGGAAGACACTACACCCCCTGAAGAAGCAATTAGTCCAGCGCAGGCTTCTGAAACCCCCTTCTGCAGCGCAAGACAAGAGGAAAATTGTACTACTGCTGATTAAGTGTGTAAAGTTTAAAGGGCAGGTCCACCTCTAACAACCGATAAGCCCCTTCACATATCTTGCGTCACCCCTGTGTAGTGTTAGGTTAATCCCTTACCCCTCACATCCCAGTACATAGTTCTCCTGTAGTCCCCCCCCCAAAGCTACAAACACACTGCCCACCCGGATGTTCAAGACAGAGTCCATATTCGGACTCTGCATCCCTCAACCCTGTTTGCCTCCGGGAGAAGTTGGGAATGATATGCAGCCGTTATCCCCCTCCATCTCAGGATTCCTCTCCATTAGTGTAAAACCCTTAATATAGATGCATTCCCCCTGTCCTCCTCGTTCCTCCAGCCCCAACCGCTCATCACATTTTTTATTTTAGAAAGCTTCCCAATACTTTACTTCCTGTTATCCTCTTTCCCCGCCCCCGAAATGCACACCACAACTCCGTTGCTCCCCTAGACCGCGTCCGTGATCGGCTGCCCGCTAGCCACTTTCCATAACAGACGCAACTGTCTGGTCCCGCCCCTCTGCCTTGGCATTTTCTAGACAAGCAGAGGGCACACGCCGCAGAGCCCGGGCGACGGAAAGCAGGGGAGGTAAGTAGAGTTGGGGAACGGACTGTTCTAAGAGTCAAAAATATGTATGCGCGTTGGGGCCCCCTTCTTGGAGGGATGCCGCTTTGTGGGACAGAGGAATCATATAGTAAAAAAAGTGATTTTTGTTAAGGGGAATTACCCTTCGAAGTTATGCAGCAGCAGGTTCCTTTGTTGATTCTGCCCCCCTACTGATAGACTCAAGCATGGAACCCCCCTAGTTTACTTACGTGCGGCTTGACCTTTTTTTTCATGTAGGTTGGATCCATGTTAAGTCGGTTGCACAAGCAACCCACAGGTCCCCGCTCCGTTAGTGCAGTCCTATGGATGACATCACGTTTTATCAAATCGCTCTTCGTAGATTTTGCTGTACATTGTTGGGCCTATATCCGTACCACAGCTTTCTAACGATCTGCGTCGTCCCCCCCCCCCCCTTTTCCCCCCCCCCTGTTGAATTCCACTTTGTTGGGTGAGTGATGACAACAGTATGCAAAATTCTGACGGCACCCCCCCGAAGCTTTCAAGGCAAACACACCGTCACCCTTGCTATCCACCACCAAAGAGTGTGAATGCTTATCGTTGAATCTACTGTTGGACTGTAGATGATTGGCAGGCAACGAAAATTTTACATACCCTATGACTGTATTTGCATGTCAGGCCCCCCCACCCCACCCAACGTTGGTTCCATCGATTTTCCTACCCATGAGTATTGTTTTAACTTACCTTTCGTAGTGCTGAAGTTTTACCGCAGACACTCATAAATACCCCCAGACCTTTCAATCTGACATCACTAACGATCTGATTCTCCAGTAATACTTTTGCTACGCCCCCGATCCTTCCACCCTGTTTGTCAACACCACAAAACAGGACTACCCCCTTTCTTCTCTGTCTGACCAATATTTAGGAATGTGGTCAGTTGATGTCACCGACTGTACATACAAAGTCAGCTGAGAAGAGTTCAAACCTAGTAGTAAATCGCTTCCTGGGATAGATGATTTTTCCCTTGAAAGGCAATCAGCAATCAAGGATACCCCCTTTTTATCTATTTTTTAATTATTCGTCAGGAAGTATTAGAAAGTGGACATTGCTGCTTTCCTTAAACCACACCTTGATCTGTTTAATTGAGGGTGTACTTCTTAGTTCACTGCCTACACAGACACAACCCCCCAAGTGCATTGTCATTAATGGCCCATATCGGGAATTATATACCAGAGCCTATGTCTACTTTAATCGCGCACGAAGCATTTGGAACAAGTGTCAACCGGTGCGACACAATAAGAACAGCTAGACAAGGCCGCGAGTTGTTACAGAATTGACACGCTTTTTACGGGCCAAGTTTGACAGAGCACGTTTTACTTACTATCTAAAGGAGAATGACTGCCGACCATGCCTTAAGCCAGATCCTCTGTGTATTTACCATGACTTATATCTTCCTGCTTCTTCCCCCCACCTACTTTCTTTTGTTGTCTTTCAGATTCTCTTGACAGAAGATGCCAACCCCCCTATCATTTCTATGTTTTGACATACCACTCAGTGTATTTTGGTATTGTTTATTTTAATATATGTATATCAGTGGTATCTAACGCACATGTACAGGACGCGCCCTCTCCAGTGGGTGTTTCTCAACAACACCCATTAGTTTCAAGAGCCCTGTCACCTTGTTTATTCTCAGATTTGGTTTAGGTTTCATCCCCCTCTATTTATTTGTGTAATTGCTTGTCAGTAAGAACCGTTCCACTCTTCCCTGTTCCTCGTCACGGACATCCTGTTGATTTCCATGTTTTGTCGTCACAGCCAGATGAGTATCTTCACCCTCTTTGGTACACTAGTATAGCTTAGACGAGGCTATAACTCAGTTATTTTTTTAACCTCCAGGGAGCATCACATTTATTTATTTTAGTCATCCAACACGTTAAAATCTACACATCGTTCATTGTCAACCCACGTCTTTTGATAACGGTACATTTCTTACCGCAGTCGGAATAAAGCAGTGGAGCTCCACCACCTCGCGCGACATTTGTATCAATCTGTGCGCTCGGATTCAATTGGTTAAGTCTAAACTAGCTGTCGTTATCCTGTGTCATTACCCCCCTCCGCCAGAAGTTACGAGGTCCATACGTCAATGGTTTGGCTCCAGGTTAAGCGTTTATTACCCCTGCACTACACAAGCGACATAGGTGCCAGAATATTTCCGACATTCAATAGTTCCCGCTGAACCCCACCGTTACATAATCAAAAAAAAACAGACCTTAAACTAGTAAATCAGACCCATGTTGAGGCACATATGGCTTGCCAGTGGATATCCCAAGATACATCCAAGGCACCTCCATTCTCCACGGCCCCATACCTTTATTATGTATCTCGCACACTTCATACTTTATGAACAAAGGGGTTTTAGTAACATTATGTGATCACATGAATGAACAGCCTGCCAACCACATGAAGGTTAACCCGAGATGATTAAAGGGGGAAACTGTGGTTTCCAAACAAGTTGAGTTTAGATGACAGGCACCAGTTTCCTACCTCTTGTTTTTTGTTAAAAACCATCTCTATGTGCTCCACAGCCCCAAGATATAAAGAAAGACTGGACAGAAAGTTAGATGGGTGGGATTGCTGACATGTGACATTCCGGAGGTTCTCCTGCACAGTGCCGCAGGGCGCACAGCCTCGACTCCCTCAGTGTGTGAGGGAGAAAGGAAGCCCTCCTCCTCTTGCTGTGTGCAAGGACCGCAGCTGCAGAAAAGGTAAGGGAATCTACAGCCCTTCTCTATCACTATGTGAAAACAGGCCTTTTCAGGGCCAGAGTTCTCTGCCTGAAAAGGCTGTTTCCACTGAGGTTTTATTGGGGGGGGTTAGGGGGGAGGTCGGAGAGTGGCCCACAGCACCTTTAGCGGGTGGGGCTTAGGCACCCGTGAGTGGGCGGGGCTTATACAACCACCGAGGGGGCGTGGGCTTTATATCAAACACGATGTGGGGCAGGGCCTTGGGTACCCACGAGTGGGTGGGCCACAGCACCCGAAGTGGCGGGGCCACATGGGGCTGAAGGGAATGGGCCAAGGGGGTCATGCAACTGGAGGGACATGGGGGTCCATGAGTGGGAGGGACCTAAGGGACCAGGGGAGGCTGCAAAAAGGTGAGGGGAGACAGAGGCAGATTGACTGACAGGTTTCAGAGGCAGGAAGCAGAAGTGCCAGGGGGACATGGGTTGATCTCAAAACTATGCAAAATAAACAATGAATTGCAAAAACTCTCAGGAGAGCAATCCTATAATTTACCTAAAGTAATTTTGGACCACAGTTCCTCTTTAAGATCATATGGGGCCAAAGGAAGAGGCCATCATTTAGGGGCCCCCTTTTTTGCTACCTATATTGTATAGATTGTAATTTTGTTATGCTTTGAAGCTGGCCCCAGGGTTTCCTGGGCCCTAGGGCCAGGTGCCTAAGATTGCCTTGTGGATATCCTGCTCTGAAGTAAAACCCCAGTCTGGAAAGGTCCTAACTTCTAACCGTTCTAACGTCAATCCATTAGACAACTTCTGGCTTGCATGACCCTATCTTTAGTTCAAGGGACAGGCTCATTAAGGACAGATTCATGTTTGCATGGTAGCAGTAGAGAGGCTAATAATAAAGAATATAATGATAAATGATAGTTGTATGTATAAGTTTATGTAAAGAGCCATTGTGGGGACACAGTGTCTGTTTTTTTTTTTCTTAACAGTATAAAAATACAATTATATAAAAGTGAATTCCTTCTTAAATTTCTAAGGCTAGTCCATTGCAAGGTTTAAATGCTCAATTTTGATTTATTACTTACTGAATATACTCGGTATCAACTCGAGTTGTAAAATCAGCTGAAAAACTATGCCTCAGTTGAATACTGAGTCAGTAACTAACATTGCAATCCGGCAGACGCTCGATCACTCCAGTATGGTGCGCTGAACTGACGTTCACTGCCCAGGCGCGAGTAGTGACGTCAGCAGTACAGGGAATTGAGTAAGTGGCTGCCAGATTGCTAAAGAAAGTTACCGTTTACAGACAGCAGTGCAGAGGTAGGAAGGGTAGGAATGCAGGATAAACACTGTTTCACGTCAGTTATTAAGATTTCCTCCTGCTTGTGTAGGGTAAAGGTGAGCAGAGGGATGGGAGGACAAGAAAGCATGGATGGTTTCTTTAGTGTCCACTCTACTATTGTAATACTTAGACATGGCAAGGTATGTTGTTCATTCACTGAAAGACAATGTTAGTTAGTAACCTTGCTGTTCAGGAAATATAAAGGATCTATAATCTAAGAAAATGACATACACAGCAAAACTACTATCTACAGCATATATTTACACACTACAGAGCACTCTATTTAACCGTGTGGACAAAAGGATCTGACACTAGAAAACTATCATTGTAAGAGCCATATCCAGTATGCTATTTACTCAAAGAGAAATCTGCTATTCATTTAAAGGGTAACAAAGCTCCAATACAGAACTCAGAAGGATAATGGCATGATATATTGGTGACCTTCTGATTTGTATTGTTTTTAGGCTTTATTGCCTTTAAACGGAAGCAGTAATTCCCATACAGTTGTACCATACAGTAATAACCATACGGGATTGGGCTATTACTGTATGGGACTAATATATGGGAATTATGCTGTCCATTTAAAGGGTAACTAAAGCCTCAAAATAATACAGGAATCAGAGGGCGATTAAGTGGTCATAATTTCTACCCTTGGTTTATTTGAAGCCATCCACTTTTATTAGGTTTTTTAGGTAAAATGGGTACCGCGGGTTTATAATCGAGTGGTTTTACCAAGATCAGTATATGTGTATATCTGATTTTTATTTTCACACTGTTAATATGATGACCTTGATATTCAATTTCATTGAAACACTTGATGCCAAAAACCAAAACACAATCGCTGGAGGTTGATTTTTTTAAAGGGAGACAAGTTCGAGGAAGCATGGAGATTGCTAAAATTGGATTCGATATTTCGGGCAGTTTGCACCTAAAATCAGGCAGGATGTTAAAGGGTAGGTCCACCCCCAAACATAATTTCCTCCAAATGGGCCCCACTGTGGAGTGCATAAAAAATTCCTTACATTCCAGCTCAAAATGGTTCTTCGTTAATGTCCACCCCAAAAGGTCCAAAAAACTGGCAACCAGGAGGATAGCAGAGGTCCATATAGGACTCTGCCTTCTGTCTCCTCGGGTTAGGAATTTGCAATGCGCAATGCAGCCCTCCCCCCCTCCCATCTACCTCCTTTGTATATATGAGGGCTGCCTCCAAGCCACAACCGCATTTTTATTATGGCCAGAAACGTCCCCGATCTGTACTTACCGTCCCTTTATCCTCTAGGTTCTGAACTGCCTGCAGCAGATCCATGGTTGGCTGTCTCTAGGGGCAGGGCAGTGCAGTGGGGAGGAGGGGAGGCGGGTGCAGGGTAAGAACGATCGGTGAGTTTAGGCCGTATAATAATGCGGTTCGGGGCTGGAGGAAGAGAAGCAAAAAAGAAACTCTTTCTTAAATCATTAACCTCCGTTATTCAATCCATTTCACAGGAGCCAGGATACGAAGGTGACGTAAAGTACCTTGTGCATGATCCACCGTTGGCTGCAGTGAAAGGTCCCCGACCCATCCTACTTCCCTTTAAAAATCTATAGCTCTAAAGGTTCCGTAGCTGATTTCTTCCTCACTCCACTACAGACAGCAGCACATCTATATGTGTACAGATCATAGTTCACACAGAACTTACAATCTGTATGCTAAGTTTTTAATATTTTGTTGGGGTTTTTTTGCAGTTTGTGATCTACCGCCACCACCTCCTGAAATAGAATTAACATCTATTATTAAGAAGATGATCCTAGAGGATCCTGGCATTGTAAGTACATTACTATTCTAAATCACTGAGTAACCTGCAGCACATGAGACATCATAGCCTGAAAAGGAGATAAATTAACTGACCCTTAGTACATTTAATATAGAAGTTGACTGAAATAATCCCCTGCAGTAGAGATGGATAACATAGCTCAGTTTTATTTCTGTAAAATTTTCAGTGAATCCAAGTTTCCAGTGAAACTTTAGTCATCTCTCCCATACGACAGATATTGTACTGGGACAAAGTAAATAAGATGGTACTAATTGTATAATCACACTAGTGACAAAAGCCCTGAGAAAATGATCTCTGTTGACAGGTGGTCACCGGGGGTCCGTAATATAATTAATTATAATGCATGATAATGCCCTAATAAAATATACAAGAATGATTTTATTAACCAATGGGTTAAAATGTATGCTGATATTAAGAGAAGTTTCCAAGTCACAGTGGCTTACAAACATAAATTAATAGACCGATCCTTAAGGAAGGGCTGGACAAATCCAATGAGCCAGGTAGCCAATCCAACTAGAAATTTACTGCTGGCTACTTGGATTTTAGAGTTTTATATTGATATCTATGGGACTGGCTACCCAAAAGTAAAAGTGGCTCCTAAAGATGTCTAACTGGCTTCTAATGTAAAAAAAGTCTACCTCTGAATTAAGGTCTGCAATGTATTGTAAGATATTGCCCGTTAAAAGGCTTTATAGGGCATTAAACAGTTCCCAAACCAAGTGCATGACATGGGAATTCATTTATTATTGTAATATGGTGAAAATATGTAAATCTATCTGTGATATTATACATATCACATAATAGCCATTATATATGAAAAACATTAGATGCAATTATAAAATATGTAATAACTGTTATTACCATTCACTTATTGTCCTGTTATAATTTATAAATATTTCTAGTACTCCACAACACCTAATGAATCTCATTGTTAACAGGTTAGAATCGTGGCTGATAAGTCTGTGAAACACACAGAACTGCAGGAAACAGAGGCAACTTCAGGTACAGTATAGTGGGATTGGTGGTCTATATTGTATTCTGTGACCCCTCCTGATTTGAAATAAATAGGAGAATTAATTCATGCTTAAAATTCGATTTATTAAGAAGAATTGTTTGAGATGGATCATAGAGAGGATCCCCTAAGCATCATAGTTAAGACAATTTACTATATTCTAAATATCACTGAGGTAGTAACCTGCCTTGCAGCAACATGAGCTGAGGACATATTATGAGACATCATAGCCTGAAAAACGAAAAAGGAGATAGGCGAATAAATTATTACAGATACTAAATTTCACTGACCCATTTCCCCCCTCTAGTAGTTACATTTAGATACAATTACAAGCATTCCGTGGACAACACCACTCCAATTAGGCCCTAATGTTACAAACTACATTTAGGTGGAAGTGGCTACTGATCGGTGCAAACATTCATAAAACATAGAACAAGAAGATAATCAATGCACATTCCATAGGCCCATACAATCTCATATTATTATAGCTCACTGGCATACCTTTATAAACAAAGGCGGTTTAGTCTATACATTACTGTTGATTACATGAATGAAAAGCCTTCCAACCACCGTCAAGGTAAACCCAGTTGGAAGGTCAACCTTCTAACCTTTTCCAATTTCTTATTCAATTACGATTAGCAAACTTTGCAGTTATCATTCTTAAACACTGGATCCATTTAAAAGGCTCTCATCCCCTTCCCCCCTCAGCCCTTTGGCTTTTAAAATGAGGGAAAGAGGGCCATCCAGTTGCTTTATATTAAAGGAGAGGTGACCCTCCATTAAAGAGGGCGTGTTGGCGGTGCATATTTAACCACATGGAGGCTTGACCAAGCTCCCAAATAAATACATACATACAAGAATGGGGAAAGAACTCCATTAGGCTTAATTTACAACTTTACATTTAGTGGAAGGTGCTACGGACTCTGGTCTTCAAACATTTATACTCTCTAAACCATAGCCAAAGATAATCAATGCACATTCCTAGGCCCCATACAATACATATTATCTCGCTAACTGGCATACTTTATAACAAAGGGGTTTTAGTATACCATTATCTGTGATCACATGAATGAAAAGCTTTCCAACCCCGGTCAAGGTACACCCCAGTCGGGAAGGTCCCTAACTTCTAAACCTTTTCAATTTCTTTTTACTAGTCTACGATTACGTCAAACTTTTGCATTTTATTCTTGACTAAAAACCCCTTCTTTGTTTATCCAAAGTATGCCCAGAGGTGCGTGACTACGTGAGCATGGATAGAATAATATATATTGTAATGGGGCCTGCCCTCTAGGAAGGAACTGTTGCCACTTTTTGATTTATCTTCTTTGTTTGTTATTTGTTATAAATGGCTTTTTGACAGATTGATACAGAGTTGTAGCACTTCCATAAACTGTCGTTGTTAAACTTAGCCTACTCCCTTATTGCGAGTGCTTCCACAATTCTTGTATTGTATGTATTTATTGGGAGGGCTTGTCGTTTCAAGCCTCTTCACATGTGGTTCGCGTAATAGGGGGGGGCCACCCCCAAAAAACGCCCCTTTTTAATGGGAAGGAGAGGGGAGGGGAGGTCTCTCCTTCTTTGCCTTCTTCCTTTTAATAAAGCACACTGGATGGCATCTTCCCCTCATTTTTAAAAAGCCAAAGGTGCTGAGTTTCGAGAGGGGGGGGGGAGGGAGGAGAAGGTGGAGCCGAGAGACGCGAGAGGGAGGAAGCTGTTGTTTTGTTGTTAAAATGCGCTCCAGTGTGTTGTGTTTTTGTAAGAATGAGAAATAAAATGCAAACTTTTGTAATCGTAATTGAGTAGTAGAAAAAGAGAAATTGAAACGGTTTAGAGTTAGAAGGTTCTAGGACATTCCAGAATGGGGTTACCTTGAGTGGTTTGGAAGGCTTTTTCATTCATGTGATCACAGTAATGTATACTTCTAAAAACCCCTTTCGTTTATAAAGTATGCCAGACTGCTGAGCGATTTACCCACTTCATGATATTCTCGTATTGGTGGTTTTCTACTACATGTAGTTGTTCGTCCTATGTGAATGGTGCATGTGATTTTTTATTCCTCCTTTCTGTTCCTATGTTTTGCTATAACAGTGTTTCCCTCCCCCCCCCTCTCCGACCCTTTTTTTTTTGTACCACGATTTCCTCTTAGTCTTATGCCTAGCATTCTTTTTTTTTGTTTTCATTCACTCATTCTTATAAATCCTTTGCTTGCAGTCCCTTTCCCGGCGCCACCCTTCTATCCCTTGCTTTTTAGCTGTTAGTTCGCCTTGTGGTCCACCCATGCTCCCTCCCACCCCCACTCATTCCCCAACGCTTAACATTTTTGATTTGCCTTCTACACCCCTTGTGCTGACCACTTTTGCTTTGCTCCCGTCCATTACCTAACCTTTCACACTTAGGTCCCCGTCGCTGCACTATTAGCCCCTTCACCCCCGTTGTGGTTTCTCCCATTTTTTTACTGCGTGCAGTGGCTCGGACCCTGAGCCTTCAGCGTCATTCCAACTGCCTCTAATCACCTTATGCCCTTTTTTTCCCCCCTTTTGCCGTTCATTCCCCGCAACTCCTAAATTTTTTTATCGCACCCCCCCACCACAACTTATCACGGCTACCTTTTTATAGGGTTGATCCTTTCCCTTCCCCCCTCTCCGCAGGTGGGAGGTCCTCTCCTTTCAATTAGAAAGCACATGGCTGGCCTCTTCCCTCATTTTAACAAGCCAAAGGGCTGATGCTGAGGGGGATGGAGGGCAGAGAGAGAGTGAGTTTGTCGACCTTGTTCGTAACCCGGCCCCCGGTTTTTTTCTGCGGACGAGAAGAGCTGCCCGGGGGGACGAGGCACCCCGCAGGAGGGGAGAGCCTTGTTAAAGGATCCAGTGTAAGATGTTGTAAGTGAGATTTGTAAGAAGATGAAAGAAAAGTTTATTGTAATGTAATTGAAGTAAAAGAAATGTGAAAAGGTTAGAGTAGTTAGAGGACCTTCCAGACTGGGGTTACCGTGACGTGGTTTGGAAGGCTTTCATTCATTGATCACAGTAATGTATACTAAAAACCCCTTTTTTATAAAGTATGCCAGTGAGCAGATAATCTGATATTGTATGGGGCTCCTGAGGATGTGCATTGATTATCCTTTCTATGTTTGTTATAAATGTTTGACAAGATCAGTAGCACTTCCACTAAATGTTAGTTGTAAATTAGCCTAATGGAGTGCCTTCCACAATTCTTGTATTGATTGTATTTATTGGGGGCTTGGTCAAGCCCCATGTGGTTGGTACATAGCACACCCCCAACCAGCCCCTTTAATGGGAGGGTCCTCTGCCTTTAATATAAAGCACTGGATGGCCTCTTCCTCATTTTTAAAAGCCAAAGGGCGTGAGGGGGAGGGAGGGAGAGGAGAGAGCCTGGTTAAATGGATCACAGTGTGTGTAAGAGAATGAGAGGAAATGCAAAAGTTTGCTAATCGTAATTGAAGTAAAAGAAATTGAAAAGGTTTAGAAGTTAGGACCTTCCAGACTGGGGTTGACCTTGACGTGGTTGGAAGGTTTTCACTATGTGATCACAGTAATGGTTATACTAAAACCCCTTTTTATAAAGGGATGCCAGTGAGCAGATAATATGATTTGTATGGGGCCTCCTAGGAATGTGCATTGATATCTTTTCTATGTTGTATAAATGTTTGACCAGATTCAGTAGCACTTCACTAAATGTAGTTGTAAAATTAGCCTAATTGGAGTGCTTCCACAATTCTGTATTGTATGTATTTATGGGAGGCTTGGTCAAGCCTCCAGTGTGGTAATAGCACCCCCAACACGGCCCCTTTAATGGGAGGTCCTCTGCCTTAATATAAAGCACTGGATGGCCTCTTCCCTCATTTTTTAAAAGCCAAAGGGCTGAGAGGGGAGAAGGAGAGAGAGGCTGTTAAATGGATCCAGTGGTGGACAAGAATGAAATGCAAAGTTTGCTAATGTAATTGAAGAAAAGAAATTGAAAAGGTTAGAAGTTAGGACCTTCCAGAACTGGGGTTACCTGACGTGGTTGGAAGGCTTTTCATTCATGTGATCACAGTAATGTATACTAAACCCCCTTTGTTTATTAAAGTAGTCCAGAGTGAGTGAGCAGATAATATGATATGGTATGGGGGCCTAGGAAGTGCATTGATATATTTTCTATGTTTGTATAAATGTTGACCAGATCAGTAGCAACTTCCACTAAATGTAGTTGTAAATTAGCCTAATTGGAGTGCTTCCACAATTATGTATTGTAGTATTTATTGGGAGGCTTGGTCAAGCCTACATGGTGGTAATAGCACCCCCAACACGCCCCTTTAATGGGAGGTCCTCTGCCTTAATATAAAGCACTGGATGGCTCTTCCCTCATTTTTAAAAGCCAAAGGCCGCTCGTGAGGGGGAAGGTTGGGATGAGGAGAGAGCAGTCCGAATAAAGAGACCAGTCAAAGTGGCTGAAGAAGAGAAGAAAAGGAAAGAAGAAGAAAGAAAGAAAAGAGAGAAGGGAGAGACGGAGAAGCCAGGAAGTGGGGGACAGAAGATGGATCCGGAAGAGCCGGGCGAAGACAGGTGAGAAAGAAAGAGCAAGAGAGAAAAGAAGAAAAAGAGTAGAACTTTAAAGAGACCTTGAAGAGAGTGAGGAGTAGAGGAGAGAGAGGAAGATGGAGGTAAGAGAGAGAAGAGATGAGAAGAAGGAGAGATAATATGATAGTTATGTTGGGAGAGAGAACAGTGAGAAATGAAATGCTAGTTGAAAAGGAAAAGGAAGAGAGAGAACCCGGAGGGCAAATGTAGTAAGTAAGAGAGAAGGAGGAAGATGATGATGGAATGGAGAAGGGAAGATGAAGGGAGGGAGAGACAAGAGAGATGGGTACACGCGAGGCCGAAAAAGAGAAGAGGAAGCAAAAGAAAGGCGGGCCGAGAGGGGGAGAGAGGAGAGAGAGAGCCTAGAGTTAAATGGATCCAGTGTGTAAGAATGAGAAATGCAAAAGTTTGCTAATCGTAATTGAAGTAAAAGAAATTGAAAAGGTTAGAAGTTTGGACCTTCCAGGACTGGGGTTACCTTGACGTGGGTGGAAGGCTTTTCATCATGTGATCACAGTAATGATACTAAAACCCTTTGTTTATAAAGTATGCCAGTGAGCAGATAAATATGAATTGTATGGGGCCTAGGAATGTGCATTGATTATCTTTTCTATCTTAGTACATTTAGGGGGAGATCCAAAGACGTCCGCCGTGTACTTACCTTTGCCCGATCCCGCGATACAATACTGACGGAAGCGTGATTATGTCAGTTATTGCATGCAGGATCGGGCTAAGATAAGAGCGTGGGTTTAACGCCTCTACCCAGTGGCCGTTAAGTGTCGCGTACATGTAGCGCAAAACTAACGGTAGGGTTTGCATCTGTAGCACGGCGCTTTCCAAAAACATTTGGAAAGGCGCTCGTGCTCTAAAATCCGTCTAAAACCCACGTAACCCGAATTTTTTTCGGGTAACGTGGGTTTAGACGGAGAAAGGGCCATATTGTATCTCCCCTTAAATAGAAGTTGACTGAAATAATCCCCTGCAGTAGAGATGGATAACATAGCTCAGTTTATTTCGTAAATTTTCAGTGAATCCAAGTTTCCAGTGAAACTTTAGTCATCTCTCCCATACGACAGATATTGTACTGGGACAAAGTACATAGATGGTACTAATTGTATAATCACACTAGTGACAAAGCCCTGAGAAAATGATCTCGGTTGACAGGTGGTCACCGGGGGTCCCTAATATAATTAATTATAATGCATGATAATGCCCTAATAAAATATACAAGAATGATTTTATTAACCAATGGGTTAAAATGTTATGCTGATATTATAGAGAAGTTTCCAAGTCACAGTGGCTTACAAACATAAATTAATAGACCGATCCTTAAGGAAGGGCTGAACAAATCCAATGAGCCAGGTAGCCAATCCAACTAGAAATTACTGCTGGCTACTTGGATTTTAGAGTTTTATATTGAATCTATGGGACTGGCTACGAAAAGTAAAAGTGGCTATAAAGATGTCTAACTGGCTTCTAATGTAAAAAAAAGTCTACCCTGATAAGGTCTGCAATTGCTATTGTAAGATATTGCCCGTTAAAAGGCTTTATAGGGATTAAACAGTTCCCAAACCAAGTGCATGACATGGGAATTCATTATTATTGTAATATGGTGAAAATATGTAAATCTATCTGTAATATTACCATATCACATAATAGCCATTATATATGAAAAACATTAGATGCAATTATAAAAATAGCATAACAGTATTACCATTCACTTATTGTCCGTTATAATTTATGATATTTCTGTAGTTTTCCACAACAAATAATGAATCTGATTGTTAACAGGTTAGAATCGTGGCTGATAAAGTCTGTGAAACACACAGAACTGCAGGAAACAAGAAGCACCTTCAGGTACAGTATAGTGGATTGGTGGTCTATATTGTATTTTTATTCTGTGCAAATCGAGCAAACACCACACATCTCATGATTCTAATACCACAATCTGATATGATTCTAAAATTGGCCAACTGGCTCCAATTCTTAAAAACATTTATCTGCTCCTGTATTAACTAATGTATAATGATAAGACTAACATGCTTATTTAATAAAAGTTCTTATTGTTAAAATGGTGTTAATTTGCCCCAACCAATCAGAAGTTTGATTGGTTGGTAAGAAATTTTATAGAACCTGCCTGTTTATGTTCACTAAACCTTTCACCATATATAGATTTTGTACCAAATTCTTATGGCTAAAGGTTCTGTAGCTGATTTCTTCCTCACTCCAGTACAGACAGCAGCACTCTATATGTGTACCGATCATAGTTCACACAGAACTTACAATCTGTATGCTAAGTTTTTAATATTTTGTTGGGGTTTTTTTTTGCAGTTTGTGATCTACCGCCACCACCTCCTGAAATAGAATAACATCTATTATTAAGAAGATGATCCTAGAGGATCCTGGCATTGTAAGTACATTACTATTCTAAATCACTGAGTAACTGCAGCACATGAGACATTCAAGCCTGAAAAGGAGATAAATTAACTGACTTAGTACATTTAATATAGAAGTTGACTGAAATAATCCCCTGCAGTAGAGATGGATAACATAGCTCAGATTTATTTCTGTAAAATTTTCAGTGAATCCAAGTTTCCAGTGAAACTTTGTCATCTCTCCCATACGACAGAATTGTACTGGGACAAGTACATAGATGGTACTAATGTATAATCACACTAGTGACAAAAGCCCTGAGAAAATGATCTCGGTTGACAGGTGGTCACCGGGGGTCCGTAATATAATTAATTATAATGCATGATAATGCCCTAATAAAATATACAAGAATGATTTTATAACCAATGGGTTAAAATGTATGCTGATATTAAGAGAGTTTCCAAGTCACAGTGGCTTACAAACATAAATTAATAGACCGATCCTTAAGGAAGGGCTGGACAAATCCAATAAGCCAAGTAGCCAATCCAACTAGAGAAATTACTGCTGGCTACTTGGATTTTAGAGTTTTATATTGATATCTCACAGCAATTGCGAAAAAAGGAAAACGCTCAAGTCCCTCTACACTTTGCCTGACAGTTACTATAATTGGCAGCTACATTTTAGGTTTACCAAAAACAACTCTAAATTTCGAGAGTTACCAAACGATACATTCAAGGGTTACCGAAAATCGCAGCTACAATTTGAGGGGTTACCGAAAAATAAACGCTAAATTCGAGGTTATCGAAATTGCCACTACATTCGAGGGTTACCGAACGATACATTTGAGGTTTACTGAAAATGAATGCTACATTTAATGGTTACTGAAAACGAACGCTACCATTCGAGGGTTTTTGAAATCGGCAGCTACTTTTGATGGTTCCCGAAACCGAACGCTAATTCATCAGGTTACCAAACAATACATTCGAGGGTTACCAAAAAATGAACGCTATATCTAGGTTAGCAAACAACTTGTAAATTTGATAGCTTATTTTCGATAATTATCAAAAATACAGCCACTGAGTACTTCCCACAATCTACCTTAATACGGACCATCAGTTCTCCATCTTTATTCTTCCTAACATAGGTTCTTCATCTTAACATCTTTATATTTCGGCATTTTCAATAGCCACAAAAACTTAATTGATGGGGTGGAGATTTCCATTGTTTAGTTTACCCCCCGTCTGATTCCTTTATTAGCGTTTCTTCCCTTAAAATATCGAAAAACAACTTACCTAACAGTACATGCATTTCATAATCTCGGCAGCCCCCAAGCAGTTCTTATGATTTTTATTCAATAGCTACAAAGATAAATGATTGCTGCTACCCCAAAATTTACTAATCATCCAAGCTGGCCTGTCGTAATAACTGGTTGTTACCCAACATTTGAAATATTAAGGTGACACCCCAGTTCCCAATTTAACTCAGGCAGCAGGAAGCGCTGCACCCAACCCTAGTGGAACTACTAGGTCTAACATGGTAGGTCACCTCGATAAATTATCCCAGTTCAAAGGCTGGATATTTAACACGTGGTCCCTGTCGGACATTCACTATCACATTCTAACATTACCAACTGCACTTACATCTGTTTACCAACAATGCTAAAGGGACAGTTTTTACTTTGGTAACTTACTTTATATATTAAGGATTTTGTAGATATTTAAATTTTTATGGGTGAATGTCGTTTCTTGGATCTGATTTCTAAGCTCATCTTCAGTAGTAATATCCATTAGACCTAAAGAAATAGGAAAATAGAGCAATACATAATTAAATACATATTATCCTTTAGATTTAACTGACCAGGATATGGATTAACAAAGCTTAAACAGGATATATAAGTATAAATAAGAATTATGCCATATTTATAAAGGCACGGTATCTTTACTTATACTGAGGCCAGATGGAAGTGCGATACTGATAGTACATGTTTCTACTCATACAGGTATAAAGCTACATACGGGTCTACTATCTATAGTGGGAACAATAACACAGGATTTGAGGCATTTTTCATGTTGCTGGTTCTGAACCATAGATTTGAACACATATATAGACGTGGATTATGTCTGTACCAGGGTGGAAAGAAACCAACCAAGGGACCTAGAGGGATGTTTGTTTTGATACAGTCTCCTTTTTTTATGGAAGTTAATAAGGGCCCAATATTATATATTTTTTTTTTTTTTTTTTAATCTTATCCAAATAATATAAAATATATTTTAATTAATAAATATATTATATATATTTTAGATTACTAATAATCAATAATATATTTGATTAATAACATATAATTATTTAGAATACTGTATTTAATCATCATCTATAATTATATAGTAATCTTATACTATTAAATATTAAGATAATAGTTATAATTCCTATTTCCCTTACGTCTGTTGCCCTGGGCTCTTTTGTTGCTTCCCAGAATCTGTCACTAAGCCTCCTCCTTCAAAAATGATAAACCATGAAGTAATTTAGAAATATAATAACTGTACAATCTATATTTATATATATAAAGGGGTCAAATTGTTCTGGGTGTTAATCCATGTCAGCATTTAACGATCACCATTTAATGTTATGAAATGTTTACTGCAACAATTAACCATATTACATAATGAATGAATTCCTATATCCATGTAATAAGGATTGGAGATAGGACTGTAATACCCTATTGATAGGGAAATCTTGCAATATATAAATGACCCATAAGGACTGGTCACTCCCGTTTGTTTTATTTATTTATAGACCCTCGACATCCCTGGGTATGGGACTTACCAGCGCCTTGTCTTGGGGTTCGTTTTTTTTTCGTTATCTTTTTCTCCTTTTTTTCGGGATTTTCTAGCAAATTACAAACAAACAGTAACATATAGTCTAAATTACATAATTGGGGTTTCCCATGTTAACAGTAATCTAGTTATAATAATGTTAATGTTGTTGGTAATCTATATTACCTACGATCTCTACACACACATAGAAATTGTTTACAGAATCCTCAATAAGATATTGGATTTCTGTTTTGTATAAAAATCACCCCAATTTGCATTTCAAAGTCATAAGCCACTACAGTTACAGTAAGGATGAAATCCTGTAGGGTGTTTACAACATGCCAAAGGATATAATAAAACATACATACATACATAAAGACCTTTAATGGGCAACCTCTCTGCTTACATTTAGGTCTATAACAGTTTATAGGGAGTGATAAGTAGATTCCATCCTGCAGTGTTGACATTTTACTGGGAAACTCTAATGGTATGTGATGTACATTTGCATTGTGTTTGCTCTGTTTGGTTATATATAACAGTAATACATGATAACATAGACCATCCATCCCACTATACTTTACCTAAAGGGGGCCTCAGTCACAATCACACTCTCCATTGTTTCACAGCAGGCAGAGGTTCCTCCTCTGCTGATCCACACACTGTAACAATGGATCCTGTGAAATGTTTATAAATTAAAACAGGAAAGTTAATAATTTTGAAACTAGAAAAGGAAAGTTTAAGTATAAACTTAAATTTGGCTTGAAAGATTTATTTTGTAAGGGAATGTGTGTGTCTATGTCTCAGTTTTGAAACTCAATATCTTGCTATGGCAATGAAGAGGGGCACTGGTATGTTTTTTTTTTTTTTTACTATAGTTACATGTATACGTTACTAATTGGCTGGCAAAGGATGAAAAGAGTAGGTCAATAGGTGTGTGCATCTGTATCAGGTTGAGAGGTAAAAATGATTGGTCAAAATCAGTTTTTTTTTATTATAGTTACCGTTCTCCACAGGAATGGAAGGATAGGTCAGAAGGTGTTGTACCTGTGTCTGTGGGGGGCTGGGGATGATTATGACAATAAACTTAAAGGGCATCTATAGTGAAAAACACATTGCCCCTTTGCAAGTTAAATTCATGTACTCTGTGCTGCCTTAATCCTTATCTGTCACTGACTCTGTTTAACCACGGTGTCAGATCTATGTGGCAGCATTCCCTTCCCCCCCCTTCCTCCCTCCCCTCTGTTACCACCTCCTCCACGTCCAGCTCTCCCGGCTAACCGCAAGCTTTTTATGTTGCAGTAGGAGTTTGAAAAGTTCAACATCCTTGAAAAAACACCCACGCCACAGTGGCCAAGAAAGTAAGCTGTCCTGGAGACACAAGGAAGGAGATCAGTACAGTTTTACGATCTCTCACTTTGTGACCCCATCATCAATCAGTGAAGCTATTAGAAGGGGGGTCAAGTGCAGCCTTATATCCACAATCAAAGCTACCTTTCTTTCTCCCCCTGCTAATGCTCTTATCTCTATGTTTATTACAGAGCAGGAGGGGGGATCAACTCACAGGGATTTGATTGACAGTCCAAGTAGGAGTAGAGGATGCAATCACGTATTCTTCTAACTGGTGTATCTCAGGACAAGAGGGAATCTGAAAAAAGTGAAGACCTCTGGGGTTTTATTGAATTATAGAACACATGGAAAGAAGAAAAAAATTCATTTTCCCACTATATGATGCCCTTTAAACTTTGAAAATCCACATTTGAAGATTGTAACCAATTATAGTCTATGGGGAAAAATTGTCCCAAAAGTCAGTGATAACACAGTAGGGCTTCCATTGATTCCTTAACTAGGCAATAGCACACTTGTTCTATTTGTCCCTCACATTTGTACTAAGCTTCTTGTCTCAGGCCAAAAACTGTGGAGGAGATTACAGTCAAAAAAACGAAAAATAAAACTGAAGAAGAAAAAGAACAGTTCAGCCAAATTAATGACACAGGGTCTGGGAAATGGTCTGGGTAACACATACATATAACCAACACTTAATAAAAAATTAAATTTGAGGTTACCGAAACCGACTTTTGGATTCCCAGGGTTAATCGTTATTGTGAATTTGAGAGTTACACTAAATCAACTTGCATATTTGAAGGTTACTAAAATCGAAAATTCTGTTACTGACATTGATGTCCATTTCTAGGGCTACCAAATCATAAATCTGAATTTGAGAGTTACCAAAATGTAAAAATTCTTGAAAAAAAAAACAGTCTAAAAAATGTAAATATATGAAGCAAAATGTTTGCGCATTGAAACCATTAGATTCTATTCAAAATCGGGTTGTATTTGAAACCACACTATATCTCTATACTTACATGCCAAATCATGTAGGATCTTCTTCTTAATAAGATTTTAAGTAGTCCATTTTACTTTCTGTTCTCCTCTCTTTTTTTCAATCATTTCCTGGTATGTTCTGTGTAGACGGACATACTCAATCTATTTCAGGAGGGGTGGCAATAGATGACAAAGAAAAAACAGAAAAAACATTTAAAAAATGATCATACATGAGCCAACTATGATCTGTACACATATAGATGTGCTGTGTCTGTACTGGAGTGAGGAAGAAATCAGCTACAGAACCTATAGAGCCATAGATTTTGGCAAAATATCCTATTTTGGTGGAAAGTTAGTGAACATCTTATTATTAACACACGAGGTGTTAATACAGGGGCAGACAAGATGTTTTTTTTTAAAAAAATTGGAGCCAGTTGGACAATTCCTAAAATCATATCAGATTTTATAGTAAATGAGATGTGTGGTGTTTACTCAGTTTATTTGCACAAGATACAATAGTAGACCCACCAATCCCCTATACGTACCTGAAGGTGCCTCTGTTTCCTGCAGTTTCTGTGTGTTTCACAGACTTATCAGCCACGATTCTAACCTGTTAACAATCAGATTCATTAGGTGTTGTGGAGTACTAGAAATTTCATAAATTATAACAGGACAATAGTGAATGGGTAATAACAGTTTTTATTACATTTTATAATTGCATCTATGTTTTTTCATATATAATGGCTATTATGTGATATTATATATCACAGATAGATTTACATATTTTCACCATATTACAATAATAATTAATTCCCTGTCATACACTTGGTTTGTGGAACTGTTTAATACCCATAAAGCCTTTTAACGGCAATATCTTACATACAATTGCAGACCTTATTCAGGGGTAGACTTTTTTTACATTAGAAGCCAGTTCGACATCTTTTAGGAGCCACTTTTACTTTGGTACCAGTCCCATCCAATAAACCTGCGTAAACCCCCACCATATCATTACTTATACAAATCTGATATGATTCTAAAATTGTCCAACGGCTCCAATTCTTAAAAAACATCTTGTCTGCCCCGTATTAACCTCTGTGTAATGATAAGTAATCAATGTTCACTCCCCTAAACCAAAATAAATTTTGTACCAGAATCTATAGCTCTAAAGGTTCGTAGCTGATTCTTCCCACTCCAGCTACAGACAGCAGCACATCTATATGTGTACAGATCATAGTTCACACGAACTTACACATCTGTATGCTAAGTTTAATTTTTGTTGGGGTTTTTTTTGCAGTTTTGATCTACCGCCACCACCTCCTGAAATAGAATAAATCTATTATTAAGAAGATGATCCTAGAGGATCCTGGCATTGTAAGTACATTACTATTCTAAATCACTGAGTAACCTGCAGCCATGAGACATCATCGCTGAAAAGGAGTAAATTAACTGACCTTAGTACATTTAATATAGAAGTTGACTGAAATAATCCCCTGCAGTAGAGATGGATAACATAGCTCCGTTATTTCTGTAAAATTTTCAGTGAATCCAGTTTCCAGTGAAACTTTAGTCATCTCTCCCATACGACAGATATTGTACTGGGACAAGTAATATAAGATGGTACTAATTGATATCACACTAGTGACAAAAGCCCTGAGAAAATGATCTCGGTTGACAGGTGGTCACGGGGGTCCCTAATATAATATAATGCATGATATAAGCCCTATATATATACAGAATGATTTTTTACCAATGGGTTAAAATGTATGCTGATATTAAGAGAAGTTTCCAAGTCACAGTGGCTACAACAATAAATTAATAGACCGATCCTTAAGGAAGGGCTGGACAATCCAATAGAGCCAGTAGCCCATCCACTAGATTACTGCTGGCTACTTGGATTTTAGAGTTTTATATTGATCAGGGACTGGCTACCCAAAGTAAAAGTGGCTCATAAAGATGTCCAACTGGCTTCTTGTAGTCCCCCCCCCTGTTGGTCGCTCTGCTGTGTTGCCCGTTCCCCCGGCTTCTCGGGCCTCCCCCGTCCCCCCCCAGGCCCTGCCTGGGCCTTCCTTTCTTCTTTCTCTGTCCCCTCGTCCCTCTCTCTCTCCCCCCTCCCCCTCTCTCCCCTCTCTCCCCCCCTCTCGCCCTCTCCCTCTTTCCCCTTCTCCCTCCCTTCCTCTCCCTTTCCCTTTTCTTTTTCCCCCCCCCCTCCTCTCCCCTTCTCTTTTTCTCCTTTTCCCCCCCCTCCTCCCTTCCCCCCTCCCCTCCCCCTCCCCCTCCTTTCTTTCCCTTCCTCTTCCCCCCCTTCCCCCCCCCCTCCCCCCCTCCTCCCCTTCCCTTCCCCCCCCCCCCTCCCTTCCCCCTTCTATGGGACTGGCTACCCAAAAGTAAAAGTGGCTCCTAAAGATGTCTAACTGGCTTCTAATGTAAAAAAAGTCTACCCCTGAATTAAGGTCTGCAATGTATTGTAAGATATTGCCCGTTAAAAGGCTTTATAGGGTATTAAACAGTTCCCAAACCAAGTGTATGACATGGGAATTAATTTATTATTGTAATATGGTGAAAATATGTAAATCTATCTGTGATATTATACATATCACATAATAGCCATTATATATGAAAAACATTAGATGCAATTATAAAATATGTAATAACTGTTATTACCATTCACTTATTGTCCTGTTATAATTTATGAATATTTCTAGTACTCCACAACACCTAATGAATCTGATTGTTAACAGGTTAGAATCGTGGCTGATAAGTCTGTGAAACACACAGAACTGCAGGAAACAGAGGCACCTTCAGGTACAGTATAGTGGGATTGGTGGTCTATATTGTATTCTGTGCAAATAAACTGAGTAAACACCACACATCTCATTTACTTATAAAATCTGATATGATTTTAGAATTGTCCAACTGGCTCCAATTTTTTTAAAAAAAACATCTTGTCTGCCCCTGTATTAACCTCTGTGTAATAATAAGATGTTCACTAACTTTCCACCAAAATAGGATATTTTGTGCCAAAATCTATGGCTCTATAGGTTCTGTAGCTGATTTCTTCCTCACTCCAGTACAGACACCAGCACATCTATATGTGTACAGATCATAGTTTGCTCATGTATGATCATTTTTTAAATGTTTTTCTGTTTTTTCTTTGTCATCTATTGCCACCACCTCCTGAAATAGATTTGAGTATGTCCGTCTACACAGAACATACCAAGGAAATGATTGAAAAAGAGAGAGAACAGAAAGTAAAATTGGACTACTTAAAATCTATTAAGAAGAAGATCCTACATGATCTTGGCATAGTAAGTACTAGAGATATAGTGTGGTTTCAAATACAACCCGATTTTGAATAGAATCTAATGGTTTCAATGCGCAAACTATTTGCTTCATATTATTTACATTTTTTAGACTTGTTTTTTTTTCTTCAAGAAATTTTTACATTTTGGTAACTCTCAAATTCAGAATTTATGATTTTGGTAGCCCTTAGAAATGACAATCAATTTCAGTAACAGAATTTTCGATTTTAGTAACCTTCAAATATGCAAGTTGATTTAGGTAACTCTCAAATTCACAATAACGATAACCCTGGAATCCAAAAGTCGGTTTCGGTAACCCTCAAATTTAATTTTTTATTAAGTTTTGGTTATATGTATGTGTTACCCAGACCATTTCCCAGACCCCTGTGTCATTAATTTGGCTTGAACTGTTCTTTTTCTTCTTCAGTTTTATTTTTCTGCTTTTTTTGACTGTATCTCCTCCCACAGTTTTTGGCCCTGAGACAAGAAGCTTAGTACAAATGTGAGGGACAAATAGAACAAGTGTGCTATTGCCTAGTTAAGGAATCAATGGAAGCCCTACTGTGTTATCACTGACTTTTGGGACATTTTTCCCCATAGACTATAATTGGTACAATCTTCAAATGTGGATATTTTAAAGTTTAAAGGGCATCTATAGTGGGAAAATGAACTTTTTTTTCTTTCTTTCCATGTGTTCTATAATTCCCCATAACCCCCAGAGTGTCTTCACTTTTTTCAGATTCCCTCTCTGTCCTGAGATACACCAGTTAGAAGAATACGTGATTGCATTCCTCTACTCCTACTTGGACTGTCAATCAAATCCCTGTGACTTGATCCCCCCTCCCTGCTCTGTAATAAACATAGAGATAAGAGCATTAGCAGGGGGAGAAAGGTAGCTTTGATGTTGGATATAAGGCTGCACTTGACCCCCCTTCTTAATAGCTTTCACTGATTGATGATGGGTCACAAAGTGAGAGATCGTAAACTGTACTGATCTCCTTCTTCCGTGTCTCCAGGACAGCTTACTTTCTATTGGCCACTGTGCGTGGGTGTGTTTTTCAGGATGTTGAACTTTTAACTCCTACTGCACATAAAAAGCTTGTCGGTTAGCCGGAGCTGAGACGTGGAGGAGGTAACAGAGGGGAGGGAGAAGGGGGGAATGCTGCACATAGATCTGACACCGTGGTTAAACAGAGTCAGTGACAGATATAGGATTAAGGCAGCACAGAGTACATGAATTTAACTTTGCAAAGGGGCAATGTGTTTTTTTCACTATAGATGCCCTTTAAGTTTTATTGTCATAATCATCCCCAGCCCCCACACAGACACAGGTACACACACCTTCTGACCTATCCTTCCATTCCTGTGGCAGAAGGTAACTATAATAAAAAAAAACTGATTTTGACCAATCATTTTTTACCTCTCAACCTGATACAGATGCACACACCTATTGACCTACTCTTTCATTCCTTTGCCAGCCAATATAGTAACTTACTACATGTAACTATAGTAAAAAAAAAAAAACATACCAGTGCCCTCTTTCATTGCCATAGCAAGATTATTGAGTTTCAAAACATGCGACATAGACACACACATTCCCTTACAAAATATAATCTTTCAAGCCAAATTTTAAGTTTATACTTAAACTTTCCTTTTCTAGTTTCAAATTATTAACTTTCCTGTTTTAATTTATAAACATTTCCAGGATCCCATTGTTACAGTGTGTGGATCAGCAGAGGAGGAACCTCTGCCTGCTGTGAAAAATGGAGATGTGATTGTGACTGAGGCACCTTTAGGTAAAGTATAGTGGGATGGATGGTCTATGTTATCAATGTATTACTGTTATATATAACCAAACAGAGCAAACACAATGCAAATGTACATCACATACCATAGAGTTTCCCAGTAAAATGTCAACACTGCAGGATGGATCTACTTATCACTCCCTATAAACTGTTATAGACCTACATGTAAGCAGAAGGTGCCCATTAAAGGTCTTTATGTATGTATGTATGTTTATTTATATCCCTTTGGCCATGTAAACACCCTACAGTGATTTCTTCCTTACTGTAACTGTTAGTGGCTTATACTTGAAACTGCAAATTGGGGTGATTTTATACAAAACAGAAACATCCAATATCTATCTGAGGATCTGTAAACACATTTCTATGTGTGTGTAGAGATCGTAGGGTAATACTGAGATTACCAACAACATAACATTATTATAACTAGATTACTGTTAACATGGAAACAATATGTAATTAGACTATAATTTACTGTTTGTTTTAATTTGCTAGAAAATCCCGAAAAAAAGGAGAAAAAACGAAAAAAGAACCCCAAGACAAGGCGCATGGTAAGTCCATTACCCCAGGGATGATCAGGGTCTATAAATAAATAAACAAACGGATGGACCAGTCCTTATGGGCTATTATATATTGCAATATTTCCCTATCAATAGGGTATTACATTCCTATTCCAATCCTATTACATGATATAGGAATTCATTCATTATTGTAATATGGTTTAATTGTGCAGTAAACATTTCTATAACATTACAATGGTTATAATGCTACATGGGATTAACCCCAGAACATTTGACCCTTTATATATATAAATATAAGATGTACAGTTATTATTATTCTAAATTACTCATGTTTTCATTTTTTGAAGGAGGAGCCTAGTGACAGATTCTGGGAACCAAAAGAAGAACACAGGGACCCAACAAGTACAGTATAAGGGGATTGGGCCCTTTATTAACTTCCATATAACAAAAAGGAGACTGTATCAAAACAAACATCCCTCTAGGTCCCTTGGTTGGTTTCTTTCCACCCTGGTACAGACATAATCACGTCTATATATGTGTTCAAATCTATGGTCAGAACCAGCAACATGCAAAATGCCTCAAATCCTGTTTATTGTTCCCCTATAGATATTAGACCCGTATGTAGCTTTATACCTGTATGAGTAGAACATGTACTATCAGTATCGCACTTCCATCTGGCCTCAGTTATAAGATAAAGATACCGTGCCTTTATAAATATGGCCCATAATTCTTATTTATACTTATATATCCTTGTTTAAGCTTTGTTAATCCATCCTGGTCAGTTAAATCTAAAGATAATGTATTTAATTAATGTATTGCTCTCATTTTCCTATTTCTTTAGTTGCTAATGGATATTACTACTGAAGATGAGCTTAGAAATCAGAATCCAAGAAACGACATTCACCATAAAAATTTAAATATCTACAAAATCCTTAATATATAAAGTAAGTTACCAAAGTAAAACTGTCCCTTTTAGCATTGTTGGTAAACAGATGTAAGTGCAGTTGGTAATTGTTAGAATGTGATAGTGAATGTCCGACAGGGACCACGTGTTAAATATCCAGCCTTGAACTGGGATATTTATCAGGTGACCTACCATGTTAGACCTAGTAGTCTTCCACTAGGGTTGGGTGCAGCCTTCCTGCTGCCTGAGTTAAATTGGGAACTGGGGTTCCACCTTAATAATTTCAATATGTTGGGTAACAACCAGTTATACGACAGCCAGCTATTGGATGATTAGTAAATTTTGGGGTAGCAAATCATTTTATCTTTGTAGCTATTGAATAAAAATCATAAGAACTGCTTTGGGGCTGCCGAGATTATGAAATGCATGTACTGTTAGGTAAGTTTGTTTTTCAGATATTTTAATGGAGAAACGCTAATAAAGGAATCAGACGGGGTAAACTAAACAATGGAAATCTCCCACCCCATCCAATTAAGTTTTTGTGGCTATTGAAAATGCCGATAAAGATGGTAAGATGGAAGAACCTATGTTAGAAGAATAAAGATGGAGAACTGATGGTCCCGTATTAAGGTAGATTGTGGGAAGTACTCATGGCTGTATTTTTGATAATTATCGAAAATAAGCTATCAAATTTACGAGTTGTTTGCTAACCCTAGAATATAGCGTTCATTTTTTGGTAACCCTCGAATGTATTGTTTGGTAACCCTGAATTTAGCGTTCGGTTTCGGTAACCATCAAAAGTAGCTGCCGATTTTCAAAACCCTCGAATGTAGCGTTCGTTTTCAGTAACCATTAAATGTAGCATTCATTTTCAGTAACCCTCAAATGTATCGTTCGGTAACCCTCGAATGTAGCTGGCAATTTCGATAACCCTCGAATTTAGCGTTTATTTTTCGGTAACCCTCAAATGTAGCTGCCGATTTTCGGTAACCCTTGAATGTATCGTTTGGTAACTCTCGAATTTAGAGTTTGTTTTTGGTAAACCTAAAATGTAGCTGCCAATTATAGTAACTGTCAGGAAAATGTGTAGAGTGACTTGGTAAGAATGGGTTAACTATTCCTATTAGTTCTTAGGACCAATAAACATTCCATTCCAACCTGGAACAGTCCTATTGTTTATATTACGATTAGTCAAGCATGGAACCAGATCTCCTTTCTCAGACAATGTGGGGCCGAACCGTGCATCTGGAATTCTCTACAGCAAGGGGTCTGGTGGGTACTAAGAGGTCATTTTAAGGACAAGTCATACATGGAAAATAATTGTATTTCGGTATTGGAATGTGTAAGACAGAAACCAATGTTATATTTGTAAATATAATAATTTGCCCATTAATAGGATACCCAACATGGAGACCTTATTCCCTTGGCAAGGTGAGATATTAATATCTGGGGAAATATGGATTACACACAGGTCATGTTTGGTATTGGAGGAATTGATAATTAATACAGGAGAGGAATATGTGATCAATATCCCAATACAATGTACATATCTACATTTATATGGAGTCTGCCTAAATGAGGGGGAATGAATGCTTTTGGCTAGTCGTAAATCTGGACATTCCTGGACACTCCCACCTCATGTGGAGGGCGTAGTTCAACAAATAGTTTAAAAGTCCATGTAGTCCAAAATAATGTTGTTCATACTTGGGGACATGCTAAAAACGTGTGTATGGACCCAATGTTTCATCCTGCCCCAGGACACAGGACTTCTTCTAGTGAGTAGGGTCTGTGAATAGTTTTATCCTTTTTATTTTCTATAATTGTTGTACTTATTGTATGTCATTTTATTATAACACCATTTTATTTTGTTTTTGTATTATATGCACTGTCCACCTTTTGGAATATTAAATCTAAAATTTAATAAGTTTTGTCTTTGATGCTCTAAAAGAACTCAGTTAGCCTCTGATAAGTTTATATGTGGTTGAATGGAGTGTGCAGTGTAAATGCTAATTAACTCTGTGACTGCTTGTGAAGGACTGATGCTAATTAACCAGTTAGTTGCTGGAGTGAATGGTGTAGTGTTAACCATTTAGCTGCCAGGACAGGGGTGTGCATAGTCAGTGAGAGTCAAGAGTGTGTTTTTGGGGCGTCTTTAAGGCCGTAACTTAAAGTGGTGGCAGCGAATACCGATTAATTAGTCAGATCACGTGCCCAGCGAACTGGCGTTCGTGACAGTAACCATTGAATATAGCGTTTGGTAACCCTCGAATTGTCTGTAACCCTCCAATGTAGCTTGCGAAAAAACCTGACAATTGCCCGATTGTGGGGAAGGAAGTGTTTAAACACGTTTTAGTGACAGGTGGATAAACAATATTACATTTTAGTTCAATCTGATTTAATTGAAACCTCTGTTTTTGGTTCTATTCGTTTCTAAAATAAAAAAAAATTAAGGGAAGTCCACAGGGAGGCTGGGTTCGGATCCGAACCCTGGAACCGACGTGCGTGGTGGCGTGCGTGGATTAATAACAGTTCGCGAACAGCGGATTTTTCCGGATTTTCCGCCTTCAAACTACCGAATCGCGGGTTTCGCGTATTTTCGAAATTTTTAAATTACGAGGATTTTCGAAAATACGATAAATACGTTTTTTCGAGAAATTTTGAAATTACGGGGATTTCGTGTATTTTTGAAAGTACGGGAAATACGTATTTTCGAGAATTTTCGAAATTAATTACGGGGATTTCTCGTATTATTTCGAAAATACAGGAAACACGTATTTTTCGAAATTTTCGAATTACGAGTGAATTCCGTATTTTTCGAAAATGCGGGAAATAACGTATTTTCGAAATTACGAGGGATTTCCCGTATTATTTTCGATCATTCTCTAATGTCCACCCCCACAAACATAATCCCCCAGTAATGGCCCCCATCATGTAGTGTAAAAATCCTTACCTCACATCCAGTTCATATGGTTCTCCTGTAGTCCCCCCCAAAGTCCCAAAAACTGCCCACCCGGAGGATAGCAGAGTCCCATATAGGACTCTGCTCCTATCTGGCACGCCCGGGAAGAAATTTGGCATTCGTAACTGCGAGGAGGACAAACAGCCCCATCTACCTTCCCCTCCCTCCTCCCCTCCCCTCCCTCTCCCTCCCCCTCCCTCTCCTCCCGTAGCATAAAATCCTTTTACATATAACATTCCCCCTGTCCCCCCAGCCCAACCGCTATATTTTTATTATTAGAAAGTGCCCCAAACATTACTTACCTTCCCTCTTTCTTCGCTGCACTGAACTCCCGGCAGCCGAATCCTGATGGCTTGCCTCAGCCAATTCACTCGGACGCCGGTCCGCCCCTCGTTGTTTTTTCTGCACAAGGCTGGCAGTGGGGGAGGAAAGAGGGAAGGTAAGTAAAGTTTGGGGCACTCCTAATAAAAAATATAGCGGTTGGGGCTGGGGGCAGGGGAATGTTATAAAAAACATTTTTTCAAGGGTGGACATGCCCTTTAACTATCAACTATAATTGCATTTAAAATGTGGTAAATATGCAGGAAATCCTTTATGCAACAATTTCACCTGTAACAATTCTTATATGGTAATATTACAATGTGTTTCCAAGTGTTTGATGTATATTAACTTTGTAAGAACCCTGCTAATTATAACATCATTGTTTATCCTCTAACTAGACGCAGGGCTTACCTACTGAGAGCCTTACACTGATGGTGACTGAGGATTTCCTCTGTACTACCATTCTCCCAAGCCCTAAACCCACAGAATTACACCAATTCCTGAATTAGGACCATTATGTTCTCAACTGTGGATGATCAAGTGCAATAAGGATAATATACAGACCTATTATTTTCTACCTGGAAGTGCCCTGGGGAACTGTATGCTGGGACTTGTTACTCCTTCTGAAGAGCCCTAAAGCAAAGCTAATACTCTACTTGTAGCAGAGCTTGTCTATAGGATGGGATCTGGAACACCATCTATTGGGCCTTGGACCATAAACTGTTGGACCTTCTATCTGCTGTGGCCTGGTGGGACCATCTGCTATGAAATGTAATTACCAGGCCACTGTATGCTTGTACTGATATCATTTTCTGTATCATTATAATGTACTTATAAATAAATATACAGTTAAAAAACACATTTGTTTCTGTGTTGTTAGGGTTTAGTACAATGGTGGTTTTTTAAGTTGGCTTGTGCAATTAGATGTGTGGGACATTTTAGAGATGGGTGCAAGTCCATGGAAATATTTAGCTCATACTGCTAGTATCACAGGTTTCACAGGTTTTGTTCAGGGGAACTGAAGGAGAGACAGTGCAGAGCTGCAGGATTGTGGTTCAGTAAGTAGCTTGGAGACGAATGGAACAAAGACAAGTTCTCCTGTCTCAATTACAATTAGAATTTTAGACAAGGAAGGGTCTTTTTTTAAATGATCTATTTCTTAAGGACGTGGTGACACTATTATATAATATTATTATTATTGTTATTATAAGAGGGATGAAGACCAGAAGAAAAAGGACAGTGGGAGGGCAGGACCAAGGGGGGTAAGAGCTTAGGTTGATAGTCCTAAATTGGGGCAGGACCAAAAGGGGCTTCAGGGCCCATAGGCAGGAAAGAGTGGATGGGTGACAGAACCAACGTGTGGAAAGAATTGTACCATGTTAGCCATTGATGAAAGTGAAGACATCTTGGATATAAAGTATTACCTTTTATTGGCTAACTAAAATGATTGAAAATGCAAGCTTTTGAAACACGTAGGCTTCTTCCTCAGGCATGATACAATACTGAATCTTGTAATGCACACCATTTTATACATACTAGAACAAAGACTTTCTGACATTACACAGATGTTATCTTTTGCCCCATACCTGGCAATGGTTGTTGTAAATAAAACAGTAAATATACATTCAATGATCACAGTAGGTAATAAAAGAATTAGCAAGGGTTCAACAAATGGTCAGACACACTTCACCTTAAGTGTCAATGGAGGGTCTGGTATAAAATAGAAATTTATGGGTTTGGGTGGTTGTGAGGAATTTGGTCTTATTAACACTAGATTTACCAGGCCTGCGCAGATTTGCGTAAATTCCCTGGACCTCATATCTACTAGCACCCCTGCTGAGTTGTTTAACATGCTATCAGCTCCATTGCTTGTGAAGGTTCTCATTCATCCAGGTCATGGTATATCTGTTGTATTCAATTAGATCAACTGGACTTGAAATGTAGTTCTTGAAGACGTTTCGCTAGTCATCCAACTGGCTTTCTCAATTCAGAATGACTTGTACAAGAATCTGTGGCAATTATGTACCCTGGAAAATCCCAATTAGCACATCACAGCCAGGTGTTAAGGGTGTGATTAGATAGTGGCTAAGAGGTGTTATAGGAACGCCCAGAGTAAGGTGTTAAAACAGCCTTACTGCTTGGTAGAAGTTAAGGAAAATGGAAAACTGGAAGTAGAGGTTTACAGAAAACCAACACACACAGATCAGTATTTGATGTTTGACTCCCACCACCCTTTAGATCACAAGCTGGGTGTCATCAGAACCCTGCAACACAGAGCCGAGAACATCCCCACTAGCACAGAGGCGAAGGCTAAAGAAATGAAACATCTCAGAGGAGCCCTTAAAACTTGTGGATATCCAGACTGGGCCTTTGTCAAAAGAAGTAGAAGGAAAGAAAAGAACACGAATACCAACAGTAAAGGGGAAAAGCAAGACAGGAGGAAGAACATGGTCATCCCATATGTAGCAGGGGTCTCCGAGAAATTAAGAAGAATTTTCAAAAAACATCGTATCCCTGTCTGCTTTAAACCGAACAACACACTGAGGCAGCAATTGGTACATCCGAAAGACCCAATACCTAAACACAAGAAAAGCGACATCATATATGCAGTGCAGTGCAGTGAAGAATGCTCTGATTTGTATGTGGGGGAGACCAAACAGCAACTGCATCAACGTATGGCCCAGCACAGAAGAGCCAATTCCTCGAGTCAGGACTCAGCCGTGTATCTGCATCTTAAGGATAAAGGACATACCTTTGAAGATTGTAATGTTAACATACTGGCGAAGGAACGTGACTGGTTCAAGAGAGGTGTTAAGGAGGCCATTTATGTGAAAATAAAGAAACCAAGCCTAAATAGAGGTGGGGGGGTTCGACACCAACTGTCTGCCATGTACAATGCTGTTTTAACACCTTACTCTGGGCGTTCCTATACACTCTTAGCCACTACCTAATCACACCCCTTAACACCTGGCTTGTGGCTAATTGGGATTTTCCAGGGTACATAATTGCCACAGATTCTTGTACGTTTCGATGAAAGCCAGTCGGATGACTAGCGAAACGTCTTCAAGAACTACATTTCAAGTCCAGTTGATCTAATTGAATACAACAGATATATCAGCTCCATTGTTCACTTTCTTTTGTTCTGAAAATACACCCATTACCTGTGAGGCCTGGCACATTTGCATTTGTTAGCTTGAACCAAGGAAGGTTGAATCTTTGTGTGTGGAAACCTTCAGAAATGCCTGCCATATTTATACAAAAGACACATTCACAATATATGGATACACAAGTCTGTTTACAGAGTTTACAGCGTTTGCACACCTAGTGTCCATCGTCCCTGCATTTGGCACAGGTGAATTTCTGACATGTTGCACAGGTAAACCTGCTGCGATTCCTGTTGCAGCTCTCTTGGACCTGGCACTGTGTTGTCTGTACAGTCCCTGGCACAGCAGCTGCAACAGCTTCAGCAGCCCAGTGCCAATATTTCCTTGTGCTGCATGAATCGGCAACTGAGTTCTTTAGCTAGAAGACTCAGAAACAATCTTCTTTTGCCTGTCCACCCTGTACATGCCTTGTACAAAATGTAGGCATTCACCGCTGCCAGGTCCAGCATATTGTAAAAAACTGCTACTGGACACCTGCGTGTTGCTGCTCTTACGGATTACATCCGTGCCATTTGGTCCAACTCGTCTACACCACACTGATTTCCCCACAAAATGTTTGGGTGGGAGGTCCGAGGTCCGTGGGGTTGGAAGGTCGTGGGGGGGGCATCATTTTTTTTTGCTATGGGGCCCAGTCATTTCTAGCTACGCCCCTGGCTAATACTGTACTTACTGAAAGTAGCAGGGATCAGCATACAATACAGCTGGTTTACAATCAGTAAAGGCACACAGTTAGGTAGTGAGTGACAGCAGGGACCCCCGTAAGGTAGCGAGTGACAACAGGGCCCCCCGTTAGGTAGTGAGTGACAGCAGGGACCGACGTTTGATAGTGAGTGACAGGGACCCCAGGTTAGATAGTGAGTGCCAGGGACCCCCGTTAGGTAGTAAGTGACAGGGACCCCCATTAGGTAGTGAGTGACAGGCCCCCCCTCACCTCGAAGCCAGCAGTGTCAGACCTCGATAAGCGGGCGGCCCGACCAGTTCGAGCGGGCGCAAATATGCGGCCTGCTCTAACATGTACAAACATACATTGGAGACTGAAGTATTAGGAAGTTTTCATTGTATTCATGTCATTATATCAGCAAGTTTTTATTCTGTTTTCACACTATTTTTTATAAAAGACTTGTGTTTCCATATATTGTGAATGTGTGTCTGACATGTGGGGGACATTTTGTATAGATTCTGAAGGTTTCCACGTCTCACACACAGGTTTGGATCTGAGCTACTCTGAGTAAAATGCAAATGTGCCAGGCCTTACAGGTAATGGGTGATTTGCACAACAATAGATTGCAGATAATCAACCTGAAGACCTGTGAAAATCTCAGCAGGGGTGAGCCTTACACCAGAAACTAAAAAAGTTGGTAATTCTAGTGTTAAGAGTTCAAATGTAGTTCCAATGTCACATATTAAAGAAGACAGGGCAACAGAAACTCTGGTCCAGAAAGCCAGTCGGTCTCCATAAACTTTGCTGTTGATATTCGTCTAGTGGCAAGATCAGCAGGGTTCGAATTACTTGGTTGTATTGTATATGTAGCCTAATACAACCTTACTGTCCGTATAAAATTTGATAGTATCAACGTTCATATCTATCTCATTCTGTAGGAAGTCTGCAATTTCTGCAGCCAAGGTTGCAGCACACAATTCAAGCCTAGGAATAGTTTGTGCTGGCCTTGGAGCCAACTGAGTAACAGCGTGGAGTAGAGAGATGTTCTAGAACTTCTAGGAGTTCCTTCCATTCCTTCCATCTTGGCTGTAAATCAGTTGGCAGTGGAACATCCCAATCTATAACCTTTTCTGTAAGTTGTCTTAGTATGATTCTACCTTGTATAGTGATTGGCATTTCAAAGCCTAATGGGTCATAGAGACTGTTTACAACTAAGAGGACACCATGCCTAGTAAATGGCTTTTCCGATCTTTCAACTTGAAAGTTAAACGTATCTGTGGTTATATTCCAATGCAAACCAAGGCTTCTTTGGATGGGTATAACATCTACCTCTAGGTCAAGATTCTTGAAGTCTGTTGCATGGTAAACAGGGTCAAAGGCTTTCATTACCTCGTTGCTATTAGATGCAATTTTGTGAAGCTTCAATTTTGCTTTTAATAAAAGGCCTTGGGTTCTCTTAAGCAAATCAATAGCTTCTTGTGTTGTAGGAAAGGACTTGAGGCATCTGTACCAAACTCTTCCTCACCTTCTAGAGCTGTTCTGCGAAGCCCATTATGTTGCTACTGCAGGAGACGGTCTGTTGCCAAACACATGGACTTTCATTCGATACTCAATAACTTCATCACTTGTGTCATTGTTTCTATACCATAAAAACCGTAGATAATTCCTGTGGTCTTCTCGAACTACAAAACAGTGAAACATCTGCTGTACATCGGCCATAACTGCAATAGGTTATTTCCTAAAACTTACAATCACCCCAACAAGTTTGTTGGTCAAATTTGGACCAGTAAGTAGAACTTTGTTTAAAGAGATCCCATTGAACTGTGCACTTGAATCGAAAACTACTCTGATTTGTCCTGGTTTGTGTGGATGATAAACCCCAAAGGATGGAAGATACTAATATTCTTCATTCTCCTTCAACTGTGGAGCTGGTTCTGCATGTTTCTTGTCCAATATCTTTTGCATAAATGCCACAAAATGTTTCTTCATGTCAGGTTTACTCTCCAACATTCTCTTGAGTGAGGCAAACCTAGAAATAACTTGTTCTTTATTGTTTGGAAGCATAACCCTTGGATTGCGAAATGGCAAAGGAGCTACCCAACTATTGGAGTCATCTTTAAAGAATTCATTATCCATCATCTTAACAAATTCCTTGTCTTCAATGGAAGGAGCTATTTTGTTATCATCTTGAGTGGTTTTAAAAACTGTGTCACCAATGTTATTGTGATTTATGGTTTTGTAGTAGACCCCCTTTTGTCTGTTGTAGAACATCTCTGGGCTGAGAATAGTTTTGATCTCAAGATGATAATGACATGAACATTTCTTTGAATAAGAACTGTGTCTACTTAGTAATACATTAGACTTATATGAATACATGTTACTGGGGCTTTGTGATTTATCTTTGCAGACTTCACCTATTATTACCCAACCTACCTAAGTCGAGTCGCTGGGCGTAAGGACCATTATTCGGGCCATTACATTGTTGCTGCAATTTGTGAACTATTGGAATATCTCTTCCAAGGAGTAGTAGGATTTCTGCAGTTTCATCTAGTGGAGGAATGTAGTCTGCTACTGTATGTGCTTCATATGGGTTTGATGATGAGCTGCTTGTGGTGTGGGAATCTCTTCCCTGTGGTTTGGTAGCTGATCGCATTCAATTAGAGTTGGAAGGGAAATCTTTATGTCTCTTTGAATGGGTGCTACCATGAAATCATATGCTGATCTTCCAGATACTGTGACTTGACCAGCACATGTGCGCAATATGTATGGATAAGCATCACTCTTAATGTTAAAATGATCAAAGAATTGTGGGCTTGCTAGGGAACGGTTGCTCTGGTCATCTAAGATGGCATACATTTTCATTGCTTTCTCTGGGTGTCCAGTAGGGAAAACTCTGACCAAACATATCTTTGTGCAAGACTTGCCATTAAAGCGTGCGACACTTACTTCTGTGCATTGGGAAGATACATGGTTGCTTTGCTGCTCATCACTCTCCCCGCCATGACTTGATTCTGGCTTTGAATCAAGTGTGAGTGGAATCATTTTCTTGGATGAACCTGGATGATAAGCTGTCACATGTTTATCACTGTTACATTCAGAGCACTTGACTATTGCTTTACAGTCTCTGGCAAAATGCTCTGTGGTTGAACAACATTTATAGCAAATATTACGATCTTTAAGAAATACCTTTTGTTCCTCAAATGTTGTTGATGTATAGGACACTGGATGTTTGAATCGTCGTTCTTTCCTTCTTTACTGGTTGAAATTCCAGTCTTCCTGATGAAAAGAGACTTTCTCATATATGTTTTTCTTATTGCTAGGGTTGTCATAGCTTGTTGAAACAATTGCATGGTTGTTAATGTCAAAAGAAAAGCTTGGATCATTTTTTGCTCTTGCTATCCTCCTGATGAACTCAGAAAAGAAATGGAAAGGTGGAAAGCTAACTTGATGCTGTAGTTTATAATCTGATCTTACCATTGCCCACTTCTCCTGAAGATAATATGGTAATTTTGCAACAATTGGACTCGCTTCATGAGCTGTATCCAGGTAGCTAAGGCCTAGAAGGTGTGGGTCAAGCATTGCTGTCTCTATTTCAAAAAGAAGGTCAATTAGCTCTTGAAACATGTAATTATCTTTGTTGGATAGTTTGGGAAAATTCTGGAGTCTTTTGAATAAGGCAAGTTCAATAGGTTCAGAGCTACCATAGTCTTGTTCAAGGCGTTCCCTAGCTAGTTTAAGAGTCATTGCTGGATCATATGAATATTGGCAGATTTGAGCCCTTGAACTAGTTTTGAAGAGCTACCTTATTTTGAAGAGCTACCCTAGCCACCTTATTAGGAGGTCGAGTTCTCTTATGGGTACAATATCTAAGTCTTTGACTACTGCTTCAAATGTAACCTTCCAGCCTCTGTAGTTCTCTGTATGGTCGTCATACTTTATGAGTCCAGTGCTAAGGAGCTCATGACGAGTCATATGTTTAGAAAGGTTATCCATGTCTGTCTATTTGGTCTTTATAACTGTAGGTGGGTTTAGTGCCTCGCCACTAGGAACAGTCACTGGTAAGAACTGTTGTGTTATGGAGGGAGAGAACAGTTTTGCTTTTGGGTTAAAGTTTGGTTCAAGTTTGATGTCTGTATATCTTGTGTTGTCAATAGAACCTGGACAGTAGGAACTGGGAAATCGATATCTCGAGGTTTTTAAGCATGTTGAGACTCTTCAATGTGTACTGTAGCAATGATATCACAGACAGGCATGATAGTGTCAGAACTCTTCTGGTGTAATATTGCAAAGTCCATTTAACTTCTCCTTCCTCTTCAGCTATTTGTTTAAGAATATTTAGCTTTGCTAAAGCTGTTGCTTCATCCCTTTTCTTTTGTAGAACCTCTAACTGGGCTTCTGTTTCCAGCTGTATACATTTAGCATCAGCTTGTGCCTCTGCTTGTTTGCATGCAGCTTCTTCTTGCTTGCGAGCACTTTCTGCCTTTAGTGCTGCTTCTAGTTCAATGCATTGAGCCTGTGCTCTAGCTGCTTCTGTTCAAGCTCTAACTAACTGACTGCTCAATGAGGATATATGTGAACATGATCTTAAAGAACTAGCAGAGCCTCTAACAGATGATTTTTTACAAGAAGACTGTACTGATCTAACTGAAACTTTTGATTGTTTAGAAGTAGTGGAATAACAAGAGAATGTTTCATGAAGCTGTGATATTCTGTCCTGTAACCGAGATGTAGTTTGCAGGAACGTATTTTGTCTCTGCAGATCAATTACAGTAAAATCTTTCAAAAGTTGTGGTGCCTTTTCTATGATAGAACTTGATAAGAATGAAGAATATTTATGTGACAGTCTCTTATAGTTCTCAAAGTGTTTCCTTAATCTGTTAAGAGCATCCTTTATTAGTTCAGCAACATTTCCAGTTTCACTAGGAACAACTATGCTGTGTGTGATTTTATCCCATAGTTCTAGCAAATTTACAGTAATTTCCTCATTCTGCATTTCAAAGGATTCATTTGCCTTTACTGAAGCCTTGGGCTTTCTCCTATCCTGACCTGCTAATGCTCTGTGGCATTTCTGTACCTGCATGAGTTAGTTTTGCTGCCATACTGCTAGATTAACAGTTTATTACAATATGAAATAAAGTAATAAACTTTAACTTTGCCTATCTCCAGTATAGAAATATAAAACTAAAAGGTTGCTTGCAGGGCTGAATAACAGGATGTTAGTGACTGCAAAACAAAAGTCAGGAGCATTCAAAAAGACTAAACTTCTTGGAATTTTCTAGAATTTCCACAATCAGTTTAAATAGAGCACACAATTCTGAAACGAGCCTTATAACTTTGCTTAAATAGGCACAGTTTATAAACTTTTACCAGTAGTCTGAAATTTACAAATGCAGCTTGGTTAGGTAGATTTTTACCATATCAGCATTACACAGTTTATACTTCTTATGTTCTAGTCTACAGTTGAGCAATGCAGACTTTTTCCAGGTGTGTACTTTAGTATGTGTGAAGTTCTATGTGGCAGTTAGACAGCCTCACAAGATGTTTCTAGTCATTTTACTATGCTGGCACCAATGTCGCTTTAAGGGGGGGATACCTTCCTGGACCCAGTCTGTATGGACAGCGTAACCTTCTGCTGAATTGACACAGGATAAATGCTAGTTTGACTCACCATTGAACACCACAGATTAATAAATCTACAGATGAATCCACTACTATTATTCCACAATAAGATGTACAGTACAAAATACTTGACAATAAAGAGTAGTGTTACTTTGGATATAAATAATTGTGATGTCCCTGGAGGTAAAATGACTATTCCTATCTAGGCTTCTAGTTACCAAGGTGATACCAGCTGCTTACACAAACAGGAAATAAATAGGAGTCCTGACAGGAACAGGAAGTAATTAAAGGGCATGTCCAGCCTTTCCACCCATGGAACTGCAAGCAGGGGGCAGGACCGGCAGTCGCGTCTGTGATTGGCTGAGAGGCAGCCAATCACGGATGCGGCTGCCGGCAGTTCAGAACAGCAGAGGATAGAGGGAAGGTAAGTAGAGATCTGGAGAGTTTCTGCAAATAAGATTAAAGGGCATGTCCACCCCCCAAACTATAATTTAACCCACTACTGGCCCCACTATGTAGTGTGTAAAAATCCTTACCTCACATCCCAGCTCCATATGGTTCTCCTGTAGTCCCCCCCCAAAGTCCCCAAAACTGGCCAGCAGGTTAGTAAAGTCCATATAGGACTCTACCTCCTGTCTTCCCTCCGGGAGAAGTTTGGCATGCTCACTGCAGTCCTTCTCCCCCTCCCTCCCGATTTTGTCTCCCTCCCCCTACTATAAAACCCTTTTTATATTATGTACTGCTCCTTCCCCCAGCCCCAACAACATAACTTTTATTTACAGAAAGTGCCCGATCTTTACTTACCATGCCTCTCTCCTTCGCCGGTCTGAACTCCCAGCAGCCGCCTCTGTGATTGACTGCCTCTTAGCCAATCATGGACGCGGCTGCCGGTCCCGCCCCCTGCTTCCATTTCCGTGCAAGCAGAGGGCCGGGGCAGTGCGGCGATGGATAGAGGCATGGTAAGTGAAGATTGGGGCACTTTCTGTAAATAAAAGTTATGCGGTTGGGGTTGGGGGAAGGAGCAGTACATTATATAAAAAGTTTATTACTTTAGGTGGACATGCCCTTTAATGCGGTTGGGGCTGGGGTAGCAAGCCCTACCACAAAACGGGAGGGGGGGGGCTGCTCAGAGCATGCCACAAACCTCTCAAAGGAAGCCTCATAGGCGGAAACAATTTCCCCCACTGCTAGGCTCCTGGTGGCCAGTTTTCTGGACTTTGGAGGGGCATTGCAGGGCAACCATTTGGATCTGGGATGTAAGGTAAGGATTTTTCTACACTACACAGTGGGGCCAGTAGTGGGTTAAATTATAATTTTGAGGGTGGATATGCCTTAATATAGAAGGGGGAGGAACATAATAAAAATAAATAAAATAAATAAAAAATACATCTTGAAACTTGGGTGTTGAGACAGCACATTAAATGTGATCTGTATTTGATATCAGTGTGAAAAATTTGTGTTCATTAAGTGACCCAGAAGTGCACAAAAACAATACAAACGTCACTGGATATTGATTTCTTTACAGAAAGTGAACATAGAGGTTGCTAAAATTATTTATTCCTGTATATTTAAGCTGTTTTGCACTAGAATGCATTTTAAAGTTTTGTCACAGAGGATGCAATCTACAGGTCTGCAAATACTGCACTGAACAGGAGGGTTTTCAGTCTGGATTTAAAAGGCATGTCCAGTCCAAAAAACTTTAGCTATAAATGTAGAGGACCCCCACCCTAGTTTCGCATTATCAATATTTGCAAAATATGCCCCTGAAGTGTCTCACCTGACCTGGTCCCTCGATGCTCCAACTCTGCTCTGCGGCTGACAGCCAATTTACTTCCTGGTCATGACTGTCACTAAAGGTGCAATGTTTTGTCACAACCCATTGCCTGACAGCCACGACCAGGAAGTAGAGATGCTGTCAGGCCCTCTGCTCCTCTTTATACTCGAAACCGGAGCAGGGGGCGGCGAGGGACCAGGTCAAGTAAGATAAATGCAATTCAGCTCACCACATCTCCTATAGACTTTGGTTGCCCAGATGTCTGTTCCTGGACATAAATTCAAAATAAAAATGTGAAGTAAAGAGCAACCAAAAACTCAGACAACCCCACAGGTATTGCTATAAACAAACATACATTTATTGTGCACACCACGACATGTTTCGGACAGTCTAGGTCCTTTCTCAAGGAGTCCTTTCTCCTTGAGAAAGGACCTAGACTGTCCGAACCAGGTCAAGTAAGTCCCTCCAAGGGCATATTTGGCATATATTGATAAAGCGAAACTAGGGTTTAGGGAGGTCCTCTGCATTTTTAGCAGTTAAGGTTTTTTTTGACTGGACATGCCCTTTAAACAACTCCTTTTTAGTGAAATCCGCACTTAATGAGAAGTAGAACGAAATACAAATATTTAATTCAGATTTTCTTTGCACTAATCTTGGCTATTAGTGTGTAAGGCTGGGTACACACGGGCACGGTAATCTGTACTGTGTGTACCCAGCTTTATTCCTACTGTTTATTCAAATGCATTTACATTTAACAAATGTTATGTATATAAAGCTGGATTATAAGGGCTCATAAAATGTTACCAGGACAGCATGGTGTGTATTTCTGTGTTATGCCCCCTAATGGTAAGAGTCCCTACTCCCTATAACACCCTCCGTGCCCCCCTCTCCCAATCCCCCCTGACAGCTCTATAGGATGACAATAGAACATTGGAGAGAACAAGCGAATTCTCCTTAAGCAACATCCAGATAAACCCTGTCTGCAACTACACGTGCAGATGTTGAATATAGGAAACGTACAGGCCGGTTATAACGTGAAAACCCTACCTGCTTTTAACACCCATATTCTGACTCATAAACCATGCAGAATTCCTAGTATCCCAAGAAAGTGGGCAGATACCCCGCATCACCGTGGAGACCAAACGTTCATTCTGACTCGTCAGTCTTTATGTCAATCATCTAAAATCCTGCCTGCCGTAAAGTTTTTTCCGCCCCTTTCTTTCTCTTCTGTACCTTCCTGACAGGAAGCCCCTCCTCACGAGCCCCCTCCGATTGGGTAGACCGAATGTGGTACATTCCAGTGTCTATGCTGCTGGATTCTCTGTTGGAGCGGTCCATTGCAATGAGGAAGGGGGGTTGGGCCTAGATTGGAACTCTGGGGCCTAACTGAATTTGTGTCTTTCTTGTCTCGATATACTGAAGACTGTGGCGGAGCTAAAGCTCTCTGTGTCGGAGAATGAGGTTGTTGGCGTTGTGAAAGGCCAAGGAGGAGGGATAAAGACGGTCAGAAAGCAGAGACATGGACAGCCAGGTATTAACAGAGACTGTCAGGTACAGAAAGAGACATTCACATAACAAGGATAGACAGCCCCACTGTAGAACCAGGTAATAGGATCTATAGAGTTTTGGAAAGGATGTAATTAATGGGAGAGATTGAGAGACATTTTTAGTTTCCATGAAAAACACGTTGGTTAAGGGGAGAAAGTGACACACAGAGACAGCAAATAATGGTTAACCCCATAACTGGGGGGGGTGAAAGACCCCCCAGTTATATATATATAAGGCATATTGAATTAGCAAAGCTAGGGGTTCGAGATCAATGACAAATCAAAGGGCACTTGCAGCAAGGCTTGGTGGAAACTAATGAAGATTAAATGGATTAAACTTGTGAACATGCAGCCATATTAATGACATTCAACCATCAGATGTCCAGGGAACCCTAAATTATAACGACTTGGTTATAAGTAATAAGAGGGAGGCACAGTCAGCACAAGTTACTCAGTGAATGCAGATAAAATTGCAATCACTGCTGCTCCACTAGATGTGGGTGTTTTAAGATTGTTCTCAGATTATCAAATTGAGGTAATCCATTTAAATAAAAGTGAGGTGGACATCAAGGAAAGCCATAGATGTTAATGGGCAAGTCCAGCCCAAAAATGAAAACTTACATACAGGTAAATCACCCCCAAAACCCTGAATGGTAATAGTTTGAAATCTACCCTGAAATCCTGCACAATGTCCTGTTTCTTCCAGTTAGCAACTAACTGTTAGTTATGGATTTGACAGTTGACATCACAGCCAATGAATGAATGTTAATCCCCTGTCTGCCTCTACTGAGCATGCTCGGGCTCAGTACAGGTTTCTAAATTGCTCAGTTTCCATGAGGCATCCAGAAGCATAGCAGGCATACTGTAATTAATTCATAGGACAAACTATGATATATCAACATATTATAAAGAGGCCATTCTTTCTAAAATATGTTCTTATGGGGGTGGAGTTGTCCTTTAAGTCAAGATGAACAACTAAAGGGGCCATAGAGGGACTGAGAGCTTAAAGATGCAGAAGAGTGACATGGACAGGCTGAAAGGGCAACAAAGTGACTAGAAAAGAGCCTGAATCCGCTACAATGTGACTGGAAGGGCTAGGTTGAAGGGACATCAAAGTGATGGATATGGAGAGGCTAAAAGGGCCATTTAGGGCAGAAAATGTAATAAAAATGAAGTGACCAAAGGGGGGGGGGGGAAGAATGCATGATCATAAAGTTAAAGAAGACAAAGTGTCATAGAGGGGTATGTTGTAAACTTGTATAAGAGAGGTGACCGGAACAAAGAGGTAGAGGAACAGGGAGATAAGAGATTGTGGCTCCAAGGTAGGAGGCCTAATTAGATATTGGGTGTACAGGTGAAAAGAAATGTGTGAACCTGATAATGTAAAAAAAAAGGAAGAAAGCAACTGTATTGTACAAAGGAACAGAAAGAGAGCTTTTGGTGGATGGAGAGGAAAGAACAAGAACTGGTTCATCAGTCAGATACATTAGCATCTTTGAGGATGAATAAGAGAAGGTGGAAGGATCTGCAGAGGTATGTCACTATAAGACTACTTTCACACAGATCTTTTTTAAAGTGGTTTCAGGTGTTTGCTGCTAACAAAACGCTACATGTAGAAATTTGCTATTGACTGCAGTTGTGGTACTGCTCAAAAAAAAAAAGGTTACTGAACGAAGGCATGGTATATGTGTGAAATAAAGTTTATTGCAGTTAATTCGGACTTACTGAAGCCTTGTTCGCACAGACATATTTTTTTTGTCAAGATTGATCATCACAAGCCCAATAATTTAGTTGGAATGGCTGTAATTTACTACTTGTCCAATTGTTCTCAGACATTCTAACCAAACATTTTTAACCAAAATCTGTTGACCCAAATGATCAAACATGTAGGGAAATCTACGTTTTATTATACGAACCATTGCTCAGCCCAAAGTAGCCTATTTATTTCCATCAGATAGATCACCAAACATATTGATTGGCAGATCTATACGTTGGAAATATCTTGAAAGAAATTTTAATTTAAAAAGAGATTTAAACTGACATTTGAATATATTGTTAAATTAAGGTTTTGTTTAAACTTTTTGTTTTTTTTTTTTTTTACTAGGGTCTGCTAATTAGAAATAACTTCCTGCAGCTTTTAACTTATGGCTAAACATTTTTTCATCGGAACCTAGCCTTAAAGTAAAATTAAGCAGGAAAAAGATTATCCACAGCAATCCAGACCGCCCTAAGTATGTGCTATAATGGAGAAATTGTTTCACACACACACAAACTATCAGTATATTTGAAACGTATTGTATTGGGTTGCTCAACAATTACCTGATGATACTTTTTCTCTCAGTACCATCTAAATCTTTTTAGAAGGCCCCTATAATGCCCCAAACCACCAATTAAGCTGTAAAGTGTTACTGGGTCTTGAGTAAAAGTTTAATTTCACAATAGAACAAAGATAATAAATACAAATATTACTCATAACAGTGTTGCAAATTACCAATAAATTTGAATTTTTAAGAATTTTACAGGATATGTATTCCAGGGCACCATTAGTTATATGTTTGGGATTCTGACAATACTTGCAATATAGAATTTGCTTTGGGGCAAGCTGGTAATTATGTTTATCAGAGTCCTTTTTTTGAAAGTAGTATCTAATGCTAAGTTTTCCCCCAGTGCACTGTTCAGGTGAAGCTGGAACTTGGTCATCGCGCCCAGCTAAGGAAAAAACCAACCACAGATGGATTCACCCATGACTGGATGGTATTTGTGCGTGGACCAGACCAATGTGACATACAGCACTTTGTGGAGAGGGTGGTTTTCAGGCTACATGATAGTTTCCCTAGGCCCAAACGAGGTAAGCAGCAATATCAAAAGAAAACGATTTGTCTTATCTATTCAGTCTTCTAAATCCATATAAATATGCAAGTATTTGAATTGAGAAAGAGAAATTCATTCATACAATCATATGAACTTTCTGGCTTTAAAAAGGAAAATTACATGGGTGTAACTACTGTTCTACTTTAGGTCAGTGGTTCTTAAAAGGCATGTTAACTGTGCTAAATAATTTTCTAATTAATCACACAGTAATAGAGATAGACACAAAACCAAACTCGAACATGAGTATTTTCGAATGTTCGGCACGCCTCGAACGGCAGATTCCAAAACCCCCCGAACTTTCGGGGAGATTTCTGAAAACGGACGCTTGCAGATTGACGAACGTCCGACAGTCCCGCAGTTCGAAACAAGGACCATTGTGGCCCTGACAAGGGCATTTAGGGGCTTAAAGGGTCCTGCAGCTCGAACCCCTCCCCTGACAAATGCCTTTTGTGGGGAGTCCTGCAGCTCAAAACCAGGACCCCCCTGGTCCTAAAAAGAACCTTTTCAGGTGTCGGTGACACCAACTCCGCTGATGTTGCCAACGCCGGGCGATGTCACTGTGGCCGCCAGTGACACGGCTGGTGCTGGCGACATCAACGTCGCCGGTGTTGCAGACTTCTTGATCCAACGTCTTTTGGCCGACAGCGCCAACTCCGCTGATGTCGTCAACACTGGGCAATGTCACTTCGGCCGCCAGTAACACCACCAGTGCTGGCCGACCTCTTGATCCGAAGTCTTCTTTCTTCTCCCATCAGCTGCGATGACTTCTGAGCTCCGCAGAGGTTTGCAGCTCTTTATATAGGTTTGCAGAAGGACCAAATCCAATTGTGATTGATTAAGATTTCAATGCTTGCAATCATATAATCACACATTAACCAATAATATTGGAATAAAAGATTCAAATATGATTGGTTAATGTATGATAATATAATTTCAAGTATTGAAATCTTAACCAATGACAATTTGATTTGGTCCTTCTGCAAACCTTTATAAAGAGCTGCAAACCTCTGCAGAGCTCAGAAGTCATCGCAGCTTATGGCAAAAGAAAGAAGACTTCGGATCAAGAGGTCAGCGACATTGTTGTCGCCATTGCCGGTGGGGACACTGGCGGCTGCAGTGACATCGCCCAGCATTGGCAACATCAGCGGAGGGGGTCCTGCAGCTCAAAACCCCCCCACAAAGGCACTTGTCAGTGCCAGGAAGGGGGGGTCCCTGTTCGAGCTGCGGGACCCCTTCAGTCCCAAAGGGCCCTTGTTAGGGCCACAAGGGCACTTATAAGTGCCGGGGAGGGGGGTCCCGGTTCGAGCTGTAGGACCCCTTAAGCTCCAAAGGGCCCATGTTAGGGCCACAAAGGTCCTTGTAAGGACCCAGGAGAGGGTCCCAGGTTTTGAGCTGCGGGACCCCCAAACGTCCGGCTGCTGGATTGTCAGCTGTTTGGCAATCCGCCAACGGCCAATTTCATGAATCTCTGGCTGTTCAGGGATTTTCGGAAACGAGTTTTTTACCGAACGTTTGGAAATCCTCAAGGGTTACCGAAAACAGCACGCAGAAACCGGAAGTAGCGCACAAGTTTGTTTTGGTTTTTTTTGCTGTTACCTGCGCACAGATGTGTTTCACAGACCATCTCCCAGGTCTCAAAGACCTGTAAGATAAGTTTACACTGCAATATTTTGGTAAGTGCATTTGAACTTTCAGAACTATTTATCCCCCATTGACTTTAATGGGTCCATTTTCGAATTTTCGAACTTTTTTAGAAGTTTGAAAACGGACCGAACTTTATGAAATTTGGCCATCTTTACAAATTAATAAGAATTAATTGCCACCATCCTTAAATCTGCTTTTCCTCCCCTTTGCTAACCTTTTTTTCCCTTATTTACTTTAGAAGTTTTATTTTTTCAAGGGGGCAGGGCACAGCTAGGCATTAAAGGACTACCAATCCCCCACTCCATTTATATATCCCAGAACCTTCCCCCTGGCCCCATTATGTGTAAAAACTGTATCCTTTTATAAAAGCATAGCTTATTCCACTGGTACTGCATGTCTAATTGGTTTAGCATTAAAGGAGAACTAAACCTATAGGGTTACTCAATAAAAGTTCTTATTTAAAATGGTGCTTATTTTGCCCCAACCAATCAGATGTTAGATTTCAAATGTTAAATAGGATCTGATTGTTTGGGGCAAAATTAGCACCATTTTAAACGATAACTTTTGAATAACCCTGTTTAATTTTAAAAATCCTAATTTGAATCTTTTTTTTCATAGAATACCTATACATTGTAAGTTTCTTCTCTAGAAGTTGCATTTACTTACAGTAATATATTCTGTAGCTTTGATAATATTCTTCTAACCACGATAGCTACAAAATACACTGCAAAGATTATTTTTCTTTTTTTTATGAATAGCAAAGGATTATATTATAAGGACAGGCACATTTACTGAAAAGAACAAAATAACTGAAATCCCTGTTTTGGGAGAGGGAGAATCTATGTGCTGTTATATGATTTCAGCCTTGCTTAATTAAAGCTGACATCCAACTTCCTTGTTTTGATCTGAACACTAGAGCATGGGAAGTGTACAGAAATATGGGTTTTACCCAGCTAAGGTGGATTATGGGAGCTTACCCCTAGTACCCACATGCTTTATAAATCAGCCACAGCAAAGATTGAGCTTATACACAGCTTTTTGTAGGTTTCTGAATGTACTCTGTCTATTGGGACAATTCTGGAGACTTAAATGGTATGTACACTGAAAATGTTTTTTTCAATTGCCCATTAGTGGAAACTATAATTCATCCCAACTATCACTGTACTGTTTGATCTGCACCCTATTTCTTTAGATATCCAAACTGAAACATCTTACATTTTAGCTTTTCTGTAAGCAGTTTTGCTATAGCTGGAATGGTTTGACAGTTGGTGTGCTGTATGCAGTTTTGACAGTTGGTATTTGGGAAAATAGTCAGGTCAGTGGTCAGAACCTGAGCAAAACAAGTATTGTATTGAAGGCATGCAGCAACACACACACCTCCGAGTAAGTGCTACTTACATGTATTTATTTATAGCTTAAGATGATGCAAAGTCATTTTTTCAGTATACATACACTTTAATATCCACTTTAAAATTATGAAAAGGAACATGCTTTATCTGTTGCTCTGTGCCTGCAGATAACACCCAACAATAGCTAGCAACATTAGCTAGTTTGCTCCAGTAATACAGATGGCACAAACAGCAGCTGAGTCCCAATCTAGCACTGCACCTTAAAAAACAATTCCAAAGTCCACCAGGACTGAGTAAAGCACAAACCTAATAATGGGTTTTGTCAGTGGCATAAAACTATGATGGGGCCCCCTCCCTACATCATCTACAGTTGTTTTCTGGGGGGAGGCTGTATCTCTCAAGCAAAATGGATGCTTGAGAGATACACAGCTTGAGGTTATATCTCTGTCATAGGGAAGGTGAGAAGGATTGGGGCCCCTGCAGTTGCAGGGTCTGATCCTCTGGTATTTACAACCCATTCATAATAATTCTTCTTGTAATAATTTACGTTCATAATCACAACCTCACTGTGAATATTTAACCACTTCCAAAGTTGCCAGTGAAGTTTGTTGACATTATGTCAGAGAATAAAAAACAATGTAAGTAATTTAGTTATTAAGACCAATCCCTCCTCCCCTGGCTGATTTTGATCAAAGGAGAAATTAGACGTATCTGTAAATCACAGGTATTGCTTCAGTCTTCAATGGATTGCAAGATTGGTCGGGCTGAAATATCATTGCGGAAACTTTCCTGACCAACAGATTCCGAGTCGGCAAATCTGACAGCAGAAATATTGGGAAGACACCTGCTTGTGTGTGTGTATCGGACCTTAATGCCAGATCAAAGCATTAATTGGCACCCTATTGCTAATAAAGCACTTATGCTACTCATAAACATCTAAATCTAGTATATAAATATTTGCATAGTTCTAAATTTTCTAAAGTATTGCATTAAAAAATCCTAAATTTTTTGCTGTAAGAATTTGGTTGGGCAGGATTCAAAACCAATGTATGAATTGAATTGTGTATGTATTATTTGACATTTTGTGTTTGTTTTTAGTGTGCAAGGAACCTCCATATAGAGTGGAAGAAACTGGTTATGCTGGATTTATTCTGCCGATTGAGGTGTACTTCAGAAACAAGGTACAGCACAAAATAGGCCTATTTTGCTGGTATTTACACTGAAATAAGGTTGTTTATTCTAAAATCTAAACAGAAGCATATAAACATATCCACATTCAAACTTGTGGACATTACTGATTTGTGCACCCTCCTAACTCTTCTTTTATTTACAGGAGGAACCTAAAAAAGTCTGTTTTACCTATGATCTATTCCTAAACTTAGAAGGAAATCCACCTGTAAATCACCTGCGCTGTGAGAAATTAACTTTTAACAATCCTACTAAGGAGTTTCGTAAGAAATTGCTCAAAGCGGGTGGGGTAAGTTGTGTAATAAAGATGGGGGAACGGTATATTTATGAAGCCCTGTTATCTAACAAAACAATATGACTCTTCCCCCCGGCTCATTCATTGCACCTTACTTACAAAAGTTAAGCAGGTTTCGTTTTGAAAAGGCAAAGCCCTCACTCACTCACTCACTCACTCACACACCACTAATTCTCCAACTTGCCGTGGAGGCACACGGCTTAAATTTATTGGTTATTTTCACCAAAATTTCATAGTTGAATAAAAAATTTAAAAAAAATTATAATATCAAATTAAAGTTAATGAGTGTTGCATTATCATAAAGATTATTGAATTGTCTTTCATTAATATATCAAGTGCCGAGTGATTACAGCAATTTTGATACATTATTGCTTTCTTACTAAAAACGTTATTTCAATACATCTCCGCTGTGAAGCGCGGGTATTTTGCTAGTATCATAATAAAAGATTAAAATTAAACCATATTTGTGTCATGTGTATTAAAATAATAGTTATCTTTTATCACCCTTCAATATATGTATTATACCCAATGTGATTTATAGAAGGAGCACTTTATATATCAAGATGTTTTTACCGTCACAATATTTATTAATAATGAATTTTTACCAATGTTTTTTAGGATCTATTAACTTGATCGTTATATATTTTGATAGTAATATTTGGTGACGTTGATTACATACGTTATCTATTCACTTATCGTGCCTTCCTATTGGCCTCGTCGCCGACGGGGAGGAGGGGGCGGAGCCTACCAGAGCAGCGTTTCTCTGAGACGCTGCAGAAAGTTACGCGAACCCAGGGGTGAGGACCTAGCGGTTCAGGTCCTCACCCTGGGTAAAAGCTAATACACAAAGAAGAGGAGTGGAGGGAAGGTTAGTATAATTGTCCTTTAAGCTAGGTAAAGCTGTGCATTGGAAGGCACTACTCGTCAAATATCCATTACGACCGTCAATTTTGATGTTCATTGTGGATCATCCACGCTCAACCAAATGCCCATACACAAACCAATTGTAATCACTATAAGTACTGGGAAACAGAATATCCCAGCATGCAATTCACACATACCACCTATCACCCCTAACTGCACACAGCAGAAGAGTTTATGATAATAAGGCACACGATTGACAATTGAAATAGAAGATGCTTCAGATTCCATATCTAAAGAAATGGTACAGATCAACAACAAAAAATGGTTAAGAAGAAATATTGGGCCATATTTATAAAGGTGCAGTAGCGCTATTTTGCGATACCATGCCTTTAACAATTGTAAAATTACAATTTTGATTAGAATTTTACGATCGTGGAAATACAATTACGATCTTAATTGTATGCTGGCCTATACAGTACCATTTGAGTAGTTTACGAATGCATGGTATTGTAAGGCCACACAATAATAACCTGTGATGTATGTAATAACCTGAGAATATGCCCCATAGTTTACAATAATGGGCAATAGTTGTCCAGTGTACATATCTTTTAAGTTTTACTGGGCGGTATGAAAATATCAGCCGGTTTCAGATTTTTGAATGCAGCAAAGATTTTCGCTACCAGTGGCAGCCGCAGAATTTTCAAGGGGGCAGGGGGATTCCTAAATGGGTTACCACTGAACAAGCCCAGAAGGAGATTCATGACCAAATTACATTCCTGTATTCTATTACATATGGATCATATAGTAATATATATTCTCTAATTGCCATGCTTATCATCACAGTTCACTTTTGTTATAAAGTATATTCATTATATATTGGTCGGGCAGAAAAATATGAGGTGAACCCTGTTGGCCGCCGGTTTGCCTGGATTGGACGAATGGCAATTTGACAGGCCAATAAATCATTGCTGATCATGTGGTCCATAGGAGACATTTGCTGTGGCCGACCACTCCGTCCCGACCGGTGAGCGGTCGGGACGGAAAATTTGTCCATGTGTACCCAGCCTGAAGTTTTGTTTTACTGATAAATCCACATTTTCACTTCATTACCATTAGTGTCAGAGTTGTGATACTGACGATGGATCTGAAAGGATTCGCTGAATTTTGTCAGTATCGGGACCTACTGATGGAAAATTTCCATTACCGGCTCCCTTTACTACAGTAGAGGAAGCCGGTAACATCAGACCATGTATGGCAGGGATGTCCATCCTGCTGCCCTCCAGATGTTTGAAAACTACAACTCCCAGCATTCCTTGGTTTCTAAGGAGTGGAGCTAAGCAGCGGATCAAATATTTTTATTAAGATACGAAGCAGATGCAGGGTTGGGATCCTGTCACGCTTGTGCCTAGTGCTCTGTCTCAGCAGGGAAAGGGTATAAAGCACTTTTGGACTGGGACCAGTGCCTACGGCACGATCATGTGCTAATGTGGAATGCCAACCTTACTCCAAAGGCAGGCCCTTTGTCACACCTCCCTCCCCAGCGCCGGGCTAGATACTCAATCAGCTGTTACAGTCTCATTTGTGCAGTCCCAAGCAGCGGTGTCACTATAGATCTGCCTGCTAGATACTGTTTTTAAGATGAGGCAAAGTCATTTTTTCAGTATAGAGTCCCTTTAAATCTTTCAAAGATGCCCCTAGGTTTAAGTAAAATGAAAACAAAGTTTGTGGGGTTGAACGAGAGGTAGGGTGGACATGCCCTATAAATAACCTTGCTGCAGTTTGGCTGGGTTAGGTTGAACTGCACCAAACTGATTTTTTATGTGGGGTGGGCCCCATTTAAAATCTTGCTATGAGAGGGGGACAGTAGAGGCCTGCAAATTGGGTATCCCGCGGTACCTGACCCGATGCAGGACTCCAATGCCTTATTCCATCCCTATCTTATTTAATTCTTTTGTGACGTCTGTCCATTAACGCATTGCAAAACCAGAGGCCTACGCTACACTGATGATGGTTCAATAAAGCCGAAACTGGTCTGTAGCTGGCTCTCTGGTTTTTTATTTAGATTTTGGAATGCGGTTAAAGGCTTTAAGATGGTGTAGCATTTAATTAAGTGCTACCATGGAAACTTGCAAATTACCCAGAAGTCTGTTTCTTATTTACACTTGGAACAACAACCTTTAGTTTGCATTGAATAATATTGCTATATAGAGTATAAAATAGAGTCAAAACCAGGAACTGTTTTTTTCAGTGGTTTATTCATCAAGGAAAAACATTTAACAAAACCCGAAGTAAATTCCAGCAGTAGATACCCTATTTCCAAAAATGCTCACAAAGGTCGTTCCTTGTGACTAGTGCATCAAATTGCAATAAATTAAATAGCTAATCATCTGTTCCCTAATGGAATGATATGCTTCACATAACCAGGTGTATCCTCTGCTCAGCAAAACAGTGACTTAAAAAAGGTTTGCACTTCACTTTGGTTATGCAAACAACCTTCAACCCAAAACACTCTTCCCCCAAATGTACTTCAAGTATTTTCATTTTCGCTTTAGCGATGTTAGGAGAAGAGATGTAATGAACCTTATAAGAAGACTAGAAATCAGATAGGCAAAAGCAAAAATACATAGCAAACAGAGTTATTTTTAAACAAATAGGAATATGCAGTAAATATAAACAAACCATTTCCATGTGTGTAAAATTTTCTTAGAATACATAAGGTTTAATTATTTAATTAATTTAAAGTCCACCTCAAAAACTTTTTATATTTGGTTGGCAACCCCCCAAAACACGGAAGCATCTTTGGATTTTATAAACCTTGCGAGGTCGAGGTTTTGGGGGGTTGCCAACCAAATATAATAAGTAGACATACCTTTTACATAAAAAATGGTGTTTTGGGCGGCCATTTTTTATTTAAAACAATTAACAACCCCCCCAACACAAAGCTTTAAACACAGCCCGTTATTATTAACACTAAAAGATGTCAGTAATTTCACATACAAATGTATGATAGGGCACAGACCTGAACGTAATCCATCACTTCAACCACTGGCATTCCTTTCTTATCCACTGACTAACTGCCGCTGTCCGGACTCCGTAGTGACTCTGTTCAATGGTGCTGGGGAGTCCCGGATGTCTTTCCTACAACTTGTAGGAAAGATATCCAAGTCTCCCAGGCAGCAGTGAACAGAGTCACTACAGAGTCCAGACACCACTGGCAATTAAAGTCACTGAAGGGAAAATGAATGCTAGTTGCTGGTTGAAGTGATTCATTATGTTCAGGTATGTGTACTATCAGTTTTATATTTGAAATTACCAACATTCTTTATTGTTAATGGTGACAGGCTTTCAACAGGGAGGTACGGTTATTATAAAAACCTCCTAACTACGTAGCTAAGCATTTTTTTTTTTTAAAGGATATATTCCACTGCACCACCCCATTGAAAGTCCAGAGGCTTATGTGTGTTTTATATATATATATATATATATATATATATATATATATACACATACATCATACACACAAATATTCACACATGTATTTCACCATATTGTAACAAATATTGCAGTTTAGAATACCCAGTTGTGCACTGTATTACATGGAATGCAATATATAAACATGAGCTCCACTCATATTATGTACACTGACAAAAAGTATTAACTGGTTTCTTTGGTCCTTGTGTCCAAAAACTAGCTCTTGGCTGGCACAAGGCAGCATATATCAGGGTGGAAAAGTAAATTCCCATGGGGAAATAGCCAGTCAAGTAGCAACTAAAAATCTTGTGTCAGAAATCAAAATGAGATTGATAGAATTCTTAAAATTGCTCTTGAAGTGAATGTTTAATGTAAAGGATTTACCATGTTAAAATCTATTATAATGTTGTCTATTCCTATGCAACACATATTCACTGAAGTTTGTATAGCTAATTTAGGTGCCATAATGAGTGTAAACAGTGCAAACAGCCAATTAAGATACTTCCATTAAAGTAGCTTCATGTAAACGATTTAACACTTCAGTTCTTAATCCTATACATTCCAAACATCATAACATAATGCAATAAATTAACATTTTACATAAAAATTAGACCAAGAATTTAAATATACTAGAGACTTTACAAGCTTCACTATAAGTAAAGAGTCACTGTCTAACACAGCGCTGCTTTTTGGCTTGTGTTCCTTCTTTTCTGATTATATTCTAAACTAGTTAAGCCTGGCACAATGGAGCTCAAGTCACCAAAGTCTGTTAAAGGCATAGTTACTCTAGCGTTTATTCTCTGTACAGAGCAGCTTTGCTATGAGGACTTTCAAAAGGCTTAAACAAGCATATACAGCAATTGTAAGGATCCGCATAACAATCCAAAACAACAATAGTTTACAAATTTCTTTCATGAGGCACATATCCTGGTAGAATTCTAATTTCTCACCAGCAAGCTCCACTGTGAACAGAACATGGCACCAGTGAGGAATCAGGGCTTCTGGTGTTCCTAGAATGACCTTTGATAGAGACGATGATTAATGCATTTTAACGCCAGATGTACACAAAAAAAACCTCATATGTTGTTATTTTAGCATAACTACTTGCTGGAGTCTGAGACATTTTAAGAGCAGGTAAGTTAATGTACAGCAGAGAGACGCCTTCATTCCAACAGAGGACCATTTCCTTACTTTGGTGGGGAGATGTTTTCCGTGGGGGTCACTGCATCTTGATAGAAGCTGTCAATCTGCTCTTTATACATTTTTGAAACAACTGGACGTTTTAATTTCATTGTGGGACCTGTTAAGGAATGAAAACATTATATATTAATAATTTGCCTATTATTGTATAATTACTAAAGGGTCAGTGTAAGAACAATGTATTTGCATATGTTCCTCCTATTAATTTATTGACTGCAATTAAAAGTGTATGTCAACTATATACACACACACACACACACACACACACACACACACACACTGTATACACTCTATTATAAACTGAATATAAACCAAGGTGCTTACTTTTAACTGATAAACAAGGAAAACTGCTTGATTCGAGTATAAATGATGACTTCCAGGATCATTTATAAGGTAAAATATCTCTGATTACACTCTAGTATATACGGTACATACATACTAGGAAAAGTGTGTGTATTGTGAGGTAGGATTTATTAATCTTGCCTCCCTGCCCCAGGTACTTTTCATTTTTAAAAATGTGATTTTTACAGTATAGTTGTCCTTTAAAGGCACAATATTGCAATAAAGTGATACCGTGTTTTAAAAATATGGCCCTATAGTATGTATTAATACTAGTAATTTTCCACATTTTGGAATTTTACAAGCGTTCCAGACAATGTAACAATTTAATGAACTTGCCATTACCACATCTGCTGGATCCACAGTTTTAACAATTTCACTGTAAAGAAGCCTTTCCTAGGCTGAAGATGTAACTGAAATCTGCTCAAGTTATGCAGCTGCAGATAGGATCATCAGAAAATTGTGTGACTAGTCCAAACAGCTTTGGTTTGTTAAATTGTCATAAATGACAGATACTGGCCACATAGGACATTTATGAGACTGTATCATTACTACCTGCATCATTATTTTACAATTTCAGTTAAAAAATTCTGAACACAAAGTTTCTGGGGATCAGAAATAAAATCCTACAGGTCGCCTATGGGGATACCACTTGATAGCGAAATACCACATGCTCTGTATTTTGAGACCAGTGCAAAATAAGCATGACTTGCAGAATACCGGTCAGTATTTGACAATTTTAGTATTGCAATTTTGTAATCACGATTTTAAATATGGCCCAAAATGAGATGGTGCATGATGAGATAGTTCCTCCATGATATTCAGGAGGGTTTAGGCAACTTTAACTATGGCCATAAAATACCAACACGGTCGTTTGAAATCTTTGTGGTATTTTGTGGCAGCCACTGCAAAGTATGGACAGCATTGTAAAATACCAATTGTTACTGGTATTTACGTTAAGATGCAAGTATTGCAAATCAACTTTATTGTACACTAGCAGTTGTACCCGGCGTTGCCCGTATACCCTTGAGGGTAAAGTATTTTTTATGTGCAGGTGTAGATGGAGAACAGGTGGAAAAAGAAGTGCACATTAGTAATAAGTACGTCATGGATTTTATAGTTATGAGTTGAGGAGGTGACATTGCTTGAGGACGTATAGCACATATGTTTATAGCAAAACCTTATATCAAACGTTATCAGTTTTTCCACTTGGAGCGTAAATTACAAATGTTGTGGTGAACATGCTACATGAATTTGCCGTTGGGAACATGTTGATGCACTGATATAGCAGCACTTGAGTAACTGACAGGCGTCAGTGTCCTGATCATGTGACTTTGTGTTGTTAAAGCCTGGGTTCATTCTGTTGCGCTGTCGAGCGTGCTCAATTTTTTTCACATTTGTTAGGAGTATGTCACCTTGTTTGCACTTAACACTTTATCCTTGCTCAGGGACCACTTTATATTGACTATTAGATCCCAACAATAGTTATTTCTGGTCCGAATTGAAAGTGCCATGATGTCTTGTTCTTTTAGTTGTAACTGTCTGTGAAGTGTGTGACATGTGGGCAGGTGTGGTCTGGTGCTAAGTCCAGGTATGCAGGTGAATTCCTGTCCATACCCCCAACAGTCCCGGTTGAATTAGGTGGGTGGGGCACGGCATTCTAGGGTGTGACGGGGCTGGGTCGGTCTGTGATGTTTGTGGTGTCCAGGACTCCATAAGGCTTGGACTGACATTTGGTGGTCGCGATATTGGTGGGCATGGCCATGCTGTTTCAAAGCGGGGGCGTGCCATTTAGGGGCATGGGTGTGTGTGTTTGGGGGTGTGCCTGTGGTGTTTGGGGGCATAGACAGGATGTTTGTGTATGTGGGTGTGATTTGGGAACAGACCTGGGATTTTTGGGGTGTGGCCATGTATGGGGCGGACCATAATGTTTGGTTTTTTGGGGAGTGACCACTATCTGTAGCGTGGTCACAACATTTGGGGCATGATTGCAATGCATGGCAGTTTTCTTTGGGGCGTAACATGGATGGTTGGGGTATGAGCGGACTGTGATGTTGGGGGTGTGGCAGTGACAGCAATATCTGGGGGTGTGGTCACATTCCAGGAGGATCTTGAAATTTCTTAGCATGACAATAACCGCAAATGTGATTCATAACGCCCCTCATCTGAGTTACTAAATTGAGAATCACACTCTGCAAATGACGTGCAGGCTTTTTATTGGTCAACTGGACTTCATGGCGGTTGGTCCTTTCAGAGGGTGTCGCCGTTATGTTGTCATTCAGGGGTGTGGCTTGTGTGTTGAGCACCATACATACAGATTTCTGCTTTATATTGTAGATAGATAGATATTGAGTTTGTAACAATGTAATACATGTAGAGAAGTTTATTTCAGCAGTACAACTGGAAAAAAGTTAGGACAGTGAACATTATATGACAACAGGCAATATGTGCAAATGTTTACCTGTGCTATTAATTTGCAGCAACAAATCAGCCGTTTTCTGGGTTACTTTAAACAGCAAATATAGCAGCAAGACACCAAGGCGCAAAACTAAGTTTGCAAACGATTTATTCACCAACCAAAACGTGGTTGTGAATAAATCGTTTACAACTTAGTTTTTCACCTTGGTGTCTTCCTGCTATATTGATGTTTGAAGGATTTCATTGGTGTGGGTGCGGCCACACTGCAGGAGTGGACACTAGAGAACTTGGAGCAGATGCGGCTGCCCGGTCCGGCCCCCTGCTTGCAGTTCTACGCAAGCAGAAGGCCGGGCAGTGCTCCGGAGAAAAGAGGGGAGGTAAGTAACGATCGGGGGAGTCTCTGGAAAAGATATATAGCGATTGGGGCTGGGGGAGCTAGCCTTCTACATATTGAAAAAGGGGTGGACATGCCCTTTAAACTGTAGGGCAGTGATAGTGAAACCTTTTGAGGCAGAGTGCCCAAACTGCAACCCAAAATCCCACTTTTTATTGCATAGTGCCATTATGATCATTTAACAACTCAAATACACAGAGCATACATTAGATAAATAGATTATAGATTACCATAGATTAAAGGGTATCTCCAGCCAAAAAATAACATTTTCCCATAGTGTTGCTCATATTTACTTGCCTGATCTGCATAGATAAATTTTCTTTTTTTGCTTTGCTGTACCAAATATCACAGCTATTGTTTCTACTGAGTTCCTCCTCCAGCTGTCAATCAATGTACAGCTGCTTTCATCACCCAGCAAGTTAGTATGCTTACCCAGCATGTTAGTATGCTTGTCACGTCACCCAAGTAGGCGGGTCTGTAACGAGGTATGAGCAAACCAGGAAGTGCGCAAACCAGGAAGTGTGAACTGACAGGTCCTGAGGTAAAAGAGATTGCCGGTGGAACAAACACTGAAAACTGGACAGTAAGAGCAATGTACGTTCGGGACTGTATGGTTTTTCATGATACCCTTTCAAATAAAATGCATAAGATTTGTGAATTGTTGTTACTAAGTTGTGGCTTACCTCTTCATAGATTTGTCAACACTTCATAGTTAACTGCCCTTGGTAGCTCTCTCTATGCAGATTGTGATCGGCGCACACAAACTTAATTGAAAGAGCAGAGGGAAGGGATGAAGGTCATTGTCAGTTCAGTGCAGTAAATCAATCCACATCCTTGCGTATCCTGCCTGTGTTGCTTGCAGCTGCTGGTATTGTAAAGGGTGGGTGGGGGGATTGTGTGTGTGTGTTCTGTCTTAATGTGTGTCTACATGCTTGTGTCTACATGTATGTGTGTGTGCATGTGTCTGTCTGCCTGCATGTGTGTGTCTGTGTGTTTGCATCCATGTGTCTATGTTGTATGATCTAGGTGTAGGCATGCTTGTACTGTATGTGTGTGGATTCTCACTACACACACCACTGACCATTCTCACTATACACACACTGACCATTCTCACTACACTCGCACTGACCATTCTCACTACACACACACTGACCATTCTCACTACACTCGCACTGACCATTCTCACTACACACACACTGACCATTCTCACTACACACACACTGACCATTCTCACTACACTCACTGACCATTCTCACTACACTCACTGACCATTCTCACTACACACACACTGACCATTCTCACTACCACACACACTGACCATTCTCACTACACACACACTGCCATTCTCACTACACACACTGACCATTCTCAATACCACACACTGACCATTCTCAATATACACACACACTGACCATTCCATATACACACGGGCAATGGGCACAGGAGATCAGACATTTACTACACCATTTTACCGAAAAATACCAACTAGGTTTGTGTGCAAGGTGTTCTTTTTAGGATTAGCTTTTATTTAATCCATTCTGCAAATGAAGCCCAATGCTGTACAACTTCATTCTGCCCTGTAGAACACTGCTGTTTTGGTTTGGTGTGTCCACATAAGTTTATTTGCAACATTGTAACACAGCTCAGAACAGCTGTGTTAAGATCGGTATGTAACGAAACTGAAATAGATACAGCCACTTGTTAGATACCGATCTTACAGCTGTTCTGAGCTGTTACAATGTTGCAAATCAATTACAGTATGTGGTCACATCAGGCCAATACAGCAGAGAACTACAGAGCAGCATATCTACCTGGACATGTTGCAGCTGTACCCCCACTTTACCTACTGCATGTACCCCCATTTGACATACTGCAGCTGTACCCCCAATTTACGATCTGCATGTACCCCATTTTACGTGCTGCAGCTGTACCCCACTTTAATATTGCATCTGTACCCCCAATTTACGATCTGCATCTGTACCACACTCTATCTACATCGGCAGACTTTTAGCTATAATGGAGGGTCCCTGCTGGAAGCTCTGGTATATCCAGGAACATTATGCTGCTCTGTAGTTCTCTGCTCTATTGGCTTGATGTGACCACAAACTGTAATTGTATTTGCACATTGTAACACAGCTCAAACAGCTGTGTAAGATCGTATGTAACGAAACTGAAATAGATACAGCCACTTTTAGATACCGATCTTACACAGCTGTTCTGGCTGTGTTACAATGTTGCAAATACAATTACAGTTTGTGGTCACATCAAGCCAATAGAGCAGAGAACACAGAGCAGCATAATGTTCCTGGATATACCAGACTTCCAGCAGGGACCCTCCTCTATAGCTAAAAGTCTGCCGATGTGAGATAAAGTGTGGATTGCAACACTGTAACAGGCACAGAAGAGCTGTGTGAGATCGGTATGTAACAAATCCATTTCTTTAGCTCTACACACAGCTGTTCTGTTTGACGGATTTAAAAAAAATGCTGCTAATCTGTAATGTCCGCACCACTATAGTACCCACACCACTGAAGATAAAATATATATACCTGTGGATTTGGGGGAAATGTAAGCTACCTGTGTAGTAGGGTAACCGGGTAAGATTCAATAAATCTGCCACGGACACTGCAGCCTCTCACTTCACATCCCTTCAAAGTAAGATGCGTAGCCGCTTCAGACAAGTGCGTAGCTGCTTTGCAAATGCCACAATCCGATTTGGCTACCAGGGACCAACAGTGTTAGGGGGTGTGTCAGTTCTCTGTAACAGCTGGTTAAAGTAAGCATGCCCACGCTCAGTAGAGCTCAGTACACTAAAGGGGGCGTGAACCAAACCAGCCGTTACAACACACTACTGCTTCCTTTCCTCAAGACATCCGGGAGCTAAGCAGCACCAGCTAATGATTCCAGGAGGCAAAGTAGGTCAAAGCAGCATATTTTAAACCAGCCATGCTTTCTGTTAGTTTTCATAAGGAGGCTGGATTTGTCCTTTAAACTTTCCCTTTCTAGTTAATAAATATTGTGAGGGTAAAAACATCTTGATATATAAAGTGCTCCTTCTATAAATCACATTGGTTGTAATACATATAGTGAAGGGTGATAAAAGATAACTATTGTTGCTCTGTGTCAATCTATACTAATAAAAGGCAAAGCCCTCACTCACTCACTCACTCATCACTAATTCTCCAACTTGCCGTGGAGGTGGACGACTTAAATTTGGCAGGCTCATTCATTGCACCTTACTTACAAAGTTAAGCAGTTTTTGTTCAAAAAGGCAAAGCCCTCACTCACTCACTCACTCACTCACTCATCACTAACTCATCACTAATTCTCCAACTTGCCGTGGAGGCAGACGGCTTAAATTTGGCAGGCTCATTCATTCCACCTTACTTACAAAGTTAAGCAGTTTTTGTTTTGAAAAGGCAAAGCCCTCACTCACTCACTCACTCATCACTAACTCATCACTAATTCTCAAACTTGCCGTGGAGGCAGACGGCTTAAATTTGGCAGGCTCATTCATTGCACCTTACTTCAAAAGTTAAGCAGGTTCGTTTCGAAAAGGCAAAGCCCTCACTCACTCACTCACTCATCACTAACTCATCACTAATTCTCCAACTTGCCGTGGAGGCAGATGGCTTAAATTTGGCAGGCTCATTCATTCCACCTTACTTACAAAGTAATAGCAGGTTTCGTTTCGAAAAGGCAAAGCCCTCACTCACTCACTCACTCACTCATCACTAATTCTCCAACTTGCCGTGGAGGCAGACGGCTTAAATTTGGCAGGCTCATTCATTGCACCTTACTTACAAAAGTTAAGCAGGTTTCGTTTTGAAAAGGCAAAGCCCCACTCACTCACTCACTCACTCCTCACACACCACTAATTCTCCAACTTGCCGTGGAGGCACACGGCTTAAATTTATTGGTTATTTTCACCAAAATTTCATAGTTGAATAAAAAATTTAAAAAAAATTATAATATCAAATTAAAGTTAATGAGTGTTGCATTATCATAAAGATTATTGAATTGTCTTTCATTAATATTCAAGTGCCGAGTGATTACAGCAATTTTGATACATTATTGCTTTCTTACAAAAACGTTATTTCAATACATCTCCGCTGTGAAGCCGGGTATTTTGCTAGTATCATAATAAAAGATTAAAATTAAACCATATTGTGTCATGTGTATTAAAATAATAGTTATCTTTTATCACCCTTCAATATATGTATTATACCCAATGTGATTTATGAAGGACACTTTATATATCAAGATGTTTTTACCGTCACAATATTTATAATATGAATTTTTACCATGTTTTTTAGGATCTATTAACTGATCGTTATATATTTTGATAGTAATATTTGGTGACGTTGATTCATACGTTATCTATTCACTTATCGTGCCTTCCTATTGGCCTCGTCGCCGACGGGAGGAGGGGGCGGAGCCTACAGAGCAGCGTTTCTCTGAGAACGCTGCAGAAAGTTACGCGAACCCAGGGGTGAGGACCTAGCGGTTCAGGTCCTCACCCTGGGTAAAAGCTAATACACAAAGAGAGGAGTGGAGGGAAGGTTAGTATAATTGTCCTTTAAGCTAGGTAAAGCTGTGCATTGAAGGCACTATCGTCAAATATCCATTACGACCGTCAATTTTGATGTTCATTGTGGATCACCCGCTCAACCAATCCCATACACAAACCAATTGTAATCACATAAGTACTGGGAAACAGAATATCCCAGCAGCAATTCACACATACCACCTATCACCCCTAACTGCACACAGCAGAAGAGTTTATGATAATAGCACACGATTGACAATTGAAATAGAAGATGCTTCAGATTCCATATCTAAGAAATGGTACAGATCAACAACAAAAAATGGTTAAGAAGAATATTGGGCCATATTTATAAAGGTGCAGTAGCGCTATTTTGCGAATACCATGCCTTAACAATTGTAAAATTACAATTTGATTAGAATTTTACGATCGTGGAAATACAATTACGATCTTAATTGTATGCTGGCCTATCAGTACCATTTGAGTAGTTTACGAATGCATGGTATTGTAAGGCCACACAATAATAACCTGGATGTATGTAATAACCTGAGAATATGCCCCATAGTTTACAATAATGGGCAATAGTTGTCCAGTGTACATATCTTTTAAGTTTTACTGGGCGGTATGAAAATATCAGCCGGTTTCAGATTTTGAATGCAGCAAAGATTTTCGCTACCAGTGGCAGCCGCAGATTTTCAAGGGGGCAGGGGATTCCTAAATGGGTTACCACTGACAAGCCCAGAAGGAGATTCATGACCAATTACATTCCTGTATTCTATTACATATGGTCATATAGTAATATATATTCTCTAATTGCCATGCTTATCATCACAGTTCACTTTTGTTATAAAGTATATTCATTATTATTGGTCGGGCAGAAAAATATGAGGTGAACCCTGTTGGCCGCCGGTTTGCCTGGATTGGACGAATGGCAATTTGACAGGCCAATAAATCATTGCTGATCATGTGGTCCATAGGAGACATTTGCTGTGGCCGACCACTCCGTCCCGACCGGTGAGCGGTCGGGACGGAAATTTGTCCATGTGTACCCAGCCTGAAGTTTGTTTTACTGATAAATCCACATTTTCACTTCATTACCATAGTGTCAGAGTTGTGATACTGACGATGGATCTGAAAGGATTCGCTGAATTTTGTCATTATCGGGACCTACTGATGGAAAATTTCCATTACCGGCTCCCTTTACTACAGTAGAGGAAGCCGGTAACATCAGACCATGTAGGGCAGGGATGTCCATCCTGCTGCCCTCCAGATGTTTGAAACTAACTCCCACATTCCTTGGTTTCTAAGGAGTGGACTAAGCAGCGGATCAAATATTTTTATTAAGATACGAAGCAGATGCAGGGTTGGGATCCTGTCACGCTTGTGCCTAGTGCTCTGTCTCAGCGGAAAGGGTATAGCACTTTTGGACTGGGGACCAGTGCCTACGGCACGATCATGTGCTAATGTGGAATGCCAACCTTACTCCAAAGGCAGGCCCTTTGTCACACCTCCCTCCCCAGCGCCGGGCTAGATACTCAATCAGCTGTTACAGTCTCATTTTGTGCAGTCCCAAGCAGCGGTGTCACTATAGATCTGCCTGCTAGATACTGTTTTTAAGATGAGGCAAACATTTTTTCAGTATAGAGTCCCTTTAAATCTTTCAAAGATGCCCCTAGGTTTAGTAAAATGAAAACAAAGTTTGTGGGGTTGAACGAGAGGTAGGGTGGACATGCCCTATAAATAACCTTGCTGCAGTTTGGCTGGTTAGGTTGAACTGCACCAAACTGATTTTTTATGTGGGGTGGGCCCCATTTAAACTTGCTATGAGAGGGGACAGTAGAGGCCTGCAAATTGGGTATCCCGCGGTACCTGACCCGATGCAGGACTCCAATGCCTTATTCCATCCCTATCTTATTTAATTCTTTTGTGACGTCTGTCCATTAACGCATTGCAAAACCAGAGGCCTACGCTACACTGATGATGGTTCAATAAAGCCGAAACTGGTCTGTAGCTGGCTCTCTGGTTTTTTTTAGATTTTGGAATGCGGTTAAAGGCTTTAAGATGGTGTAGCATTTAATTAAGTGCTACCATGGAAACTTGCAAATTACCCAGAAGTCTGTTTCTTATTTACACTTGGAACAACAACCTTGTTTGCATTGAATAATATTGCATATAGAGTATAAAATAGAGTCAAAACCAGGAACGTTTTTTTTCAGTGGTTTATTCATCAAGGAAAAACATTTAACAAAACCCGAAGTAATTCCAGCAGTAGATACCCTATTTCCAAAAATGCTCACAAAGGTCGTTCCTTGTGACTAGTGCATCAAATTGCAATAAATTAAATAGCTAATCATCTGTTCCCTAATGGAATGATATGCTTCACATAACCAGGTGTATCCTCTGCTCAGCAAAACGTGACTTAAAAAAGGTTTGCACTTCACTTTGGTTATGCAAACAACCCTTCAACCCAAAACACTCTTCCCCCAAATGTACTTCAAGTATTTTCATTTTCGCTTTAGCGATGTTAGGAGAAAGATGTATGAACCTTATAAGAACTAGAAAATCAGATAGGCAAAAGCAAAATAACATAGCAAACAGAGTTATTTTTAAACAAATAGGAATGCAGTAAATATAAACAAACCATTTCCATGTGTGTAAAATTTTCTTAGAATACATAAGGTTTAATTATTTAATTAATTTAAAGTCCACCTCAAAAACTTTTATTTTGGTTGGCAACCCCCCAAAACACGGAAGCATCTTTGGATTTTATAACCTTGCGAGGTCGAGGTTTTGGGGGGTTGCCAACCAAATATAATAAGTAGACATACCTTTTACATAAAAAATGGTGTTTTGGGCGGCATTTTTTATTTAAAAAACAATTAACAACCCCCCCAACACAAAGCTTTAAACACAGCCCTTTATTATTAACACTAAAGATGTCAGTAATTTCACTACAAATGTATGATAGGGCACAGACCTGAACGTAATCCATCACTTCAACCACTGGCATTCCTTTCTTATCCACTGACTAACTGCCGCTGTCCGGACTCCGTAGTGACTCTGTTCAATGGTGCTGGGGAGTCCCGGATGTCTTTCCTACAACTTGTAGGAAAATATCCAAGTCTCCCAGGCAGCAGTGAACAGATCACTACAGAGTCCAGACACCACTGGCATTAAAGTCACTGAAGGGAAAATGAATGCTATTGTCTGGTTGAAGTGATTCATTATGTTCAGGTATGTGTTACTATCAGTTTTATATTTGAAATTACCAACATTCTTTTTGTTAATGGTGACAGGCTTTCAACAGGGAGGTACGGTTATTTAAAAACCTCCTAACTACGTAGCTAAGCATTTTTTTTTTTTAAAGGATATATTCCACTGCACCACCCCATTGAAAGCCAGAGGCTTATGTGTGTTTTATATATATATATTATATATAATATTATATATATATATATACACATACATCATACACACAAATATTCACACATGTATTTCACCATATTGTAACAAATATTGCAGTTTAGAATACCCAGTTGTGCACTGTATTACATGGAATGCAATATATAAACATGAGCTCCACTCATATTATGTACACTGACAAAAAGTATTAACTGGTTTCTTTGGTCCTTGTGTCCAAAAACTGCTCTTGGCTGGCACAGGCAGCATATATCAGGGTGGAAAAGTAAATTCCCATGGGGAAATAGCCAGTCAAGTGCAACTAAAAATCTTGTGTCAGAAATCAAAATGAGATTGATAGAATTCTTAAAATTGCTCTTGAAGTGAATGTTTAATGTAAAGGATTTACCATGTTAAATCTATTAATGTTGTCTATTCCTATGCACACATATTCACTGAAGTTTGTATAGCTAATTTAGGTGCCATAAGTGTAAACAGTGCAAACAGCCAATTAAGATACTTCCATTAAGTAGCTTCATGTAAACGATTTAACACTTCAGTTCTTAATCCTATACATCCAAACATCATAACATAATGCAATAAATTAACATTTTACATAAAAATTAGACCAAGAATTTAAATATACTAGAGACTTTACAAGCTTCACTATAAGTAAGAGTCACTGTCTAACACAGCGCTGCTTTTTGGCTTGTGTTCCTTCTTTTCTGATTATATTCTAAACTAGTTTAAGCCTGGCCACAATGGAGCTCAAGTCACCAAAGTCTGTTAAAGGCATAGTTACTCTAGCGTTTATTCTCTGTACAGAGCAGCTTTGCTATGAGGACTTTCAAAAGGCTTAAACAAGCATATACAGCAATTGTAAGGATCCGCATAACATCCAAAAAACACAATAGTTTACAAATTTCTTTCATGAGGCACATATCCTGGTAGAATTCTAATTTCTCACCAGCAAGCTCCACTGTGAACAGAACATGGCACCATTGAGGAATCAGGGCTTCTGGTGTTCCTAGAATGACCTTTGATAGAGACGATGATTAATGCATTTTAACGCCAGATGTACACAAAAAAAACCTCATATGTTGTTATTTTGCATAACTACTTGCTGGAGTCTGAGACATTTTAAGAGCAGGTAATTAATGTACAGCAGAGAGACGCCTTCATTCCAACAGAGGACCATTTCCTTACTTTGGTGGGGAGATGTTTTCCGTGGGGGTCACTGCATCTTGATAGAAGCTGTCAATCTGCTCTTTATACATTTTTGAAACAACTGGACGTTTTAATTTCATTGTGGGACCTGTTAAGGAATGAAAACATTATATATTAATAATTTGCCTATTATTGTATAATTACTAAAGGGTCAGTGTAAGAACAATGTTTTGCATATGTTCCTCCTATTAATTTATTGACTGCAATAAAAGTGTATGTCAACTATACACACACACACACACACACACACACACACACACACACTGTATACACTCTATTATAAACTGAATATAAACCAAGTTGCTTACTTTTAACTGATAAACAAGGAAAACTGCTTGATTCGAGTATAAATGATGACTTCCAGGATCATTTATAAGGTAAAATATCTCTGATTACACTCTAGTTTATACGGTAAATACATACTAGGAAAAGTGTGTTGTATTGTGAGGTAGGATTATTAATCTTGCCTCCCTGCCCCAGGTACTTTTCATTTTAAAAATGTGATTTTTACAGTATATTTTCCTTTAACAGCAATATTGATTGACGCTCAAGCAGGAGTGGTGAATTGAAAGCGTGACTTCTTTAACTTATATATCTCGGGACAGAGGAGCAAACTGAAGAAATAAGGAACTCGGGGGGGGGGGGGATATTAAAATTCCCTTTAACACAAACACATATTTCTCCCTTAATAAATTAAAGGACAGGTAGTGAGGCACTTCAGACAGGCTGTGGTAAAGGCTTTAATTGTAGTTCTTGCACCACTACATGTTTCGGGTATCAAGTACCCTTTCTCAAGGAAGGGTACTTGATACCCGAAACATGTAGTGGTGCAAGAACTACAATTAAAGCCTTTACTGCACAGCCTGTCTGAAGTGCCTCAATCTACCTGTCCTTTAATTTATATACGTGTTAAGGGTAAGAGTGGAGACTCGGAAGAAGGGACGTGTGCGTCCTGATACGTGCGTCGGTTGGAGGTCTTCACACGGCGCATCAGCCACGCGGAGCAAGACGGTGTTTCTGCAGCAGTGAGATTGGATAGGACTCTAGTACAACCATTGTGGATCCATAGATGTTCTGGACATTGCATATCCTCGGAGGTCGGCACTATGGACTTTCAGGATCCGGTCTTATATGGGTGAGATCTTTCCTGGAACTATGTACTTGTTTCTCCCCGATTCTCATCCTACTTTTTCACCGATATTTACTTTCTGGCTTCCGCTGGACCTGATACTGCCTTTAGCGTGTCTATTTAGATATATTTTTACTTATATGTGCTTATTTAATGGTGTATGGGGATAAATTTTGATATATTTATACATACTGTGTTTAGCAGTCTAGTGTCCACCTCCTGACCGTTACCTTTGTATGAGGTGCGTTTGGCCCTCTATTATTTCCATTTTATGGTGTTTTATATGCAGTCGGAGTGCTCCTGGGCTTTGTGCCCCTGTACCACCTAACTTATTCCCCTTCTTCCTTTTTTTGTTTCTTATTTCTTTGCTTCATTTTCAGTCCTTCCCAGACTCTTTGGGACTAGTCTTGGTTCCTTTCTTCTCTAACACTGCTGGTTCGTCTCTTTCCCTCTCTCTTTTTTTTTTTTTTTGTCTCTTTTCTTATTTTTCTTTTTTCATTCCTTGGCCCCCTTACTTTATTGTTAAAACGTTGTTCTAGGTTGTGCACCCGCCTAATGGCGCTGACTGCTTCCCATATATTATGCCGATCATAATTATGTTGGTATGTTTGATACCTTTTTTCTTTTTTACTTGGTTTATAAGAGTGGAGACCCTGGTAGATTACCGAGACTACCCTGAAGCCTTAATAGCAGTAGTGGTCCAACTATTTATTGATACATATTTCTCCCTCACAGCTTTTCTAGAGAAATGGGCAGAGACATGCAAAGTATCTAATTTATAGCATGTAGCAAAGGCATGTGTCTAGCTGTAATACAGCCTAATGGTATAGAGCAGTGGTGTTAAACTTGGGACCTTTCACATGTTTGAAAACTATAACTCCCAGGATTCTCTGTTAGCAGTAAGTATCTTCTTAATGTCCTGTAGCAAAGGCATGTGTCCAGATGCAATACAGTTTAATGGTATAGAGCACGGGTGTTAAACTTGTGACCTTTCACATGTTTGAAAACTAAAACTCCTAGCATTCTCTGTCGGCAGTAATTTTTCTCTTTATGTCCATTGGTTAATGAATGCAATAAAGGCTAATTATATAGAGCATATGTGTTGAACTTTTCACATGTTTAAAAACTACAACTCCCAGCATACCCTGGCTGCACAGAAAATACAAACCACTGGCTGCACAGAAAATACAAACCAATGGTCATGCTTAAGCGATTCCCAAATCAGGAGGTACAATAAATCCTGTGTGTGTATACCAAGTCCTTCTGAGTGCTCTTTCTCTGGATTGAAATGTGGAGGTGTGCGAAGTAGCACAGAGGCATCAATGGTTTGTTTAGTGTAGTGCAGTTATTGTGACCGTTACATATTTACATACACACACACACACACACAGATTGAGCAGAGCAACCTAGCTGACTGACTGAATGCACACTGTGTATGATCAGACAGGACTTTATTAGGGTGGTGCAGGCTACACGAGAGATTTCAGATAAGAGTGGACCAGCTTGGATGAAGATTACCTGAAGATTGAAAGGCTGCTTGGCTGTAGCTGATTTTATTGACTATATTCCAATTGTCACTGGAAACAATATCCAACAATTGTTTCAGGCAACAATTACCTAGAATAGCTTTAGGGTACAAAGAATAAAGAATAAAGCTAGCCATACATGGGTTTATATTTCTTTTTGATAGATCAGTGTTGTCACAAATGTGAGTGCCATTTTAACCCTCATTAGTAATTTTTATAATATTATATCCCACCTCAATAGCAGTGTCAATCAGTATGGCAACACATGGTCCAATTGTTATGTAGTCAAAGGGTTAATCAAACTTCTGCCTGACCATTTGTAAAAGATAGAGTTTTTATTTTATTTGTTCAATTTGTCTGTCTTCAAAATAGTGTAAAAGTTACTATAAAATGCGCAGACCTGAATAGACTTTTGGGCAGGAAAACCACAGGTGGTCTGCTGCTTTAAAACAAAGCTAAAACCAAATGTCAGTTCAAAGTCTATTCATATTTCATAATATATACCAGCTCCAGGAGCGGACACTTGAAAATTTGAAGACTTCACAGGCTCAGGTGCTCCATCCCTTCCCTTATATAGCACAGCACCAGGAGCCTGCTTCAGTTAGTCCCAAAGATAGACAGTGAAGGAGACAAAGTAATCAAGGAAATATAGAACTTTTTTTTTTTTTAGCAACAAGCCCCAAGCTTGAAACTGAGTAACTACACTAATCATAAACTAGATTAACTAACATGAGAGGGTTGTGCCTGGGTCCCCCTAGGCTGAAAGAGAAAAAGATTTTGTTCTAGCCTGTAAAATCTTTTTCTCTGAAGCCGAAGGGGGACCCAGGCACAGCAGGGGACATCCCAAAGTCCCGACCAGTACAGGGTGGGCAGAAGATTCAAACCTCTGCTGGTTGTAGCACCAGGCGACCAAGGGTCGTCTCCACTGAAGCGAACACATCCAGTCTGTAGAATTTTATGAATGTGTTAATAGAAGGCCATGTGGCGGCCTTGCAATTTTGATCTATGGAGGCCCCGCGCTGAGCCACCCATAAAGCACCTAGTGCTCTTGTCGAATGAGCCGCAACCCACAAGGGAGGAGCAGCTCCATCTTCTGCATAGCAACACAGAACTAGAAAGGGAAAGTTTAAGTATAAACTTTGAATTTGGCTTGAAGGGCTGCATTTTGGAAGGGAATATGTGTGTTTGCTGCAGATTTTAAAACTCAAAAATGGGAATGATGAGTTTGTAGTGAACGCTTGTTTGGGACAAAAAAAACTTGTGTGTACCCAGCCCAAAGTGGTGCTAATTGTGATCCAATCAATCAAAAAGCTAACATCTGATTGGTTAGGGCAAAATTATCACCATTTTCAATGATAAGAACTTTTATTGAATCTCTATCTTTTTGATGATTGGTCAAAAAACATTTTTTGACTTTAGTTACCCTTTAAGTATGGCTGCCACAGTAATGGATAAGTAGATCAGTAGGTGTGTGTACCCGTGTCGGGTTGGGGGTTAAAAAAACAAACTTTTTTGATGATTGGTTAAAATTTGTTTTTTTGAATTTAGTTACCCTTTAGTTATGGCTGCAACAGTAATGGAGGGGTAGGTCAGTAGGTGTATGTAACTGTGCCACGTGGGGGTTAAAAAAACAAACCTTTTCTATTATTAATCAAAATTAATTTTTTTGACTTTAGTTACCCTTTAAGTATGGCTGCCACAGTAATGGATAAGTAAATCAGTAGGTGTGTGTACCTGGGTCAGGTTGAGGGGGTATGTCTTTTTTGTGTTTACAACCATAAAACTATATTTTATTGAGGATAAATCTAAATTAGTTTTTTTGACTTTAGTTACCCTTTAAATATGGCTTCCATGGGAATGGAAAGTTAGGTCAGTAGGTGGGTGTACCTGGGTCTGTGTGGGGGGTTGGGGGTATCACCATTTGTATTTATGACCATGAAACAAACTGTTTGGAATATCCACATTTGAGGATTGTTACCATTATAGTCTATGGGAAAAAATGTCCGGAAATACATAGATAACGCCGTAACTCTTTCGCGGATTCCTTAGCTAGAAGATATGCCCCGCACGTCTGTACCGAATTTCATGTCTCTAGCTCAAAAACTGTGGGAGGAGATACGGTCCAAAAAAGCGGAAGAATAAAACGGAAGAAGAAAAAGAAATAGATATAGGAAGAACAGTAATTTGGCTTTTTCAAGCCAAATTAATAAGATTAGGGATTCCCTGGCTAGGGTCTGAGAAGACGCTCTGGATCCCCTGAGAAGACCTGCCAAGTGGATAAACAGGGCCTTGGATGAACGAATAGATTCGGTTCTTGAAACATATATCCCGAGTGCTCTGACAACATCCAGGGAGTGCAACTGTTGTTCCTTGGGAGAAATTGGTCGAGGATACAACGCTGGAACAACAATGTCCTGATTCAGGTGGAAGGAGGTTACAACCTTGGGTAGAAAGGCTGGATGAGGTGGAAAGGACCATTTTATCTTGATGAAAAGATAAACACGATGGTTCCATAGAGAGAGCTGCTAGGTCGGATGCTCTCCGAATAGAAGAGATAGCCAGTAGAAATAGAGTCTTCCAGGATAGCAGTGATAGCGCTATGGATGTTAGAGGTTCAAAACGAGGGCATTGGAGGACCCAGAGGACTAGTGAGAGGTCCCATGGTTCGACAGATTGTTTGCGAGGCAGACTAAGGTGGGCTACCCCTTGCAAGAAAGTTTGGTCATCCTCACGCATGGCCAGTCTTCGATGATCGGCCAGGTTGCGTATCTTAGAGTAAGATGGTAAATCTTAGAGGAAGATGGTTTTCGTGCCGCCAACATGGTGGGTATGACTGACGATGGAATACCTCTCTTCTTTAAAATGGAGGTGTTTGAGATCCGGATGGAATAACAGGCCTTGGGACATGAGGTCCGGACGAAGAGAGAGAGGCCACAATCCTCCACTGACATTTTTAGTAGATCCTTGAACCAAGACCTTCTTGGCCACCTGGGAGCGATGAATATTATTGGAATCTTTTCTAGTTTGATCTTTTTGAGGACCCGCAGGATCATGGCTATCGGAGGAAAGGACCGTAATCCCCATGGAACCACTAGTGCGTCCACTAGGTATGCCTGGGGGTCTTGTCTTCTTGAGCAAAAAACTTTTGTGATTGTGACGTGATGCCATCATATCTATTTCTGGTACCTCCCACCTGGGAAGGTTGGAGGGAAAGAAGTGGTTCGATAGGAGGGATGAAAATTCTATGTGGTATCCCTAAGAGATGACCTCTTCTTGGGGGAGGGGCCTGAGGGTTGTTCTTTAAGGAGGGCCTTGGGGAGAAACAAAAGGGCCAAAAGTACGGGTTTCTATGGAAAGTAGGAAGCTGCGAGTCCTGTTTTGGGGGAGAAAAGTACTCTTCCCTCCTGTTGCCTGAGATGATTTTTCTGGCCCGAAAAATTGTCCCCCTGAAAAGGAAAGGCTGGTGAGAGCTCTCTTTGAAGCAGCCCATGCTTCGTTCTAAGGCCGCATCCCCAATATATACTGCGGCATCAGATAAGTCCTGAGGATTTCTTAACTCGGGGGGGAAAAAGTGTTTTGGAGGTATCATCCTGGGATTCTGAATCCTGAATATTTAGGGCGCTAAGCACTGACCTTATTGATGAGTCGACAGCCTCCGCTGTAAACGTTATCTGAGGCTCCTATTCGGGAGCGTTGTAACCTATTTCACCTTCCTCTGGGACGTCATCGTCCTCGAGTTGAGTCCTCGACCGTAAAGGAGGCAGGCTCCGGTGATCTAGTAGGTCTGCAATCCTTGTCAGAAGTCACTAGCTGTCCGGATTGGAGGACCTGTGAAATTGAAGCAGACAGAGGACACAGAAGAGGCTAGAGACTTAGCCCATGCCGGTTCATACTCTTGAAAGATCCCCTGAGGGGTTGCGTCTTGAGCAGACCCTGCAGATGTATTTTAATCTAAAGATTCACGGATCAACCTTGCCCAGTCGGGTTCTTGGTTGGCTGAACTGAAAGCGGAGGGTGCTTCCTGGGCAACAATGCACGGGGCGCACCTTGGGCCAGATTGGCCTGAGGGCAATTTTGCCTGACAGATCGCACACACATAGGATGTGGCAATTGGGTTTTTATTTGCCTTCTGGCAGGACGGGAGCAACCCCTTGCTGGCCAATGGAAGACAGGAGATAGAGGAAAAATAAGAACAGTGGAGGGGATCAGCAGTGTAGTAGGACTGCTGAGAGCCCCAAGCGCTGACCATGTGGTTCTGTCCGCCTGGATCTTCTTCCATTTGCGGCTTCAGTCAGGTCAGTGAAACGCTAGGAGTGGGTGCTTGGTGTGGGAAAGCTGGAAAGGGACAGGATCCAGCTGTTCCCATCCTCTTCTGAGATTCATCTGTGCAGATGGGAATAGTAGTCCAACTCCTGAGCGGACACTTGAAGAACTGAAGCAGGCTCCTGGTGCTGTGCTATATAAGGTAAGGGGAGGAGCACCTGAGCCTGTGAAGGCTTCAAATGTGTCCGCTCCTGAAGGTGGAGTACTTAACCTCTGCTGTGCCTGGGTCCCCCTAGGCTGAAAGAGAAAAAAAAAAAGTTTGTACACGGAGCAGCAGGAGGGAGAGGAACCCCACTGCACATGCCAGAAACCTGTAGGAGGGAGAAGTTAGAGACGGACACAGATTACACTACGGAAAGGCTCTTGCCTTTCCGTTTCCTGAACTGTAATTTTGGCCATGCAGGACAACCATATGCAGCAAAAGAGTAAAAATTTGTGTCATTTAACACTCAGTTGAGTGTCAGTTGAAGTGGGCCCTGCACTTTAGGGTTAGGCCACACTGCAATGTTTTAACAAGTGCACACTATTGTTGGCCAATTGTTGTGGCCACACTAGGTGCGCTGCGATCCGCTAATCAGAACGCATGCAATCACAGCACATGGCAACACGCACCGGAAACGCTTGCTTGTGCATCAGTTGGCCACTGATTACTTGCACTGTAAAACTTGCTTCAAAACTCTCACCAATACATTTAAGATCATTATTAAAGCACATGATGTCCTGAACATTTTGGGATATTCTGTTATTGCAGGTTTACAAAAGACTATGCCAGCAAAACCATAAAATGTACAAATTAAAAAAAAAAAAATTCTCTTACCTAACTCTCCTCCAGTGATAGAGAAATCTTGTTCAAGGATTAGCCACTTCTGTATCTTCTGTGCATTCGAGGTAGACTTTTCATTTACTGCATTAATTCCATCCTGGATAGCTGCATACACAGCCTTGTCTTTGTCCCCAAGAATGTCAGATACATTTTTGGCTTTGCTGCCAATTTGTCTACAAAAATGAACAGCTTCTGGAGTAAGCTCATCCTCCGGTTCTCCTGAGTCTGAATTTACATTACACTAAAAGGTGGATAGAAACACTAAAATTAATGACACTTTTTTGCAACTAATCCCTCCTTAAAAAAACATATTTCGTTTTATCATATTACCTTAATTGTAAGAAGCATTGAAAGAAACTTTTTCTTGTCACCAATAAGCATGGCATTACTAATAATTGGGATCTGCTCTTTAACAGAATCTTCTATTGGAACTGGTGGAATGTTCTCTCCACCCGCAGTAATGATGAGTTCTGCAACAGAGTAAGTATTATGTGTATCATGCATATTCTACAGTTGCATATAATGTAATTACAAAACGCTGATAATTTTTGCTTTCCACTATACAAATACTAATTTTTTTCTTGTTTTGAGTTATTTTTGCACTTAATAACCAGCTAAAGTGAATTTCCCTGCATGTTTAACAGTTGTTATATTAAAGATCTCTTAAAGGGAAATGGTTTGTTGTAAGTTCATTAAATTCTCTTTATTAATTTACTGAACCTTAATAGATAACCAATGACAACTGAACAGCAATATATTTATTTGATGTTATATATTCAAACTATTACAATTTACACTTTGTTAAATACAAAGAATGTATGATCCATATAATTATTATAATCATTGGTAACCATCAATAAAAGGTATTTAAAGAGGGGGGGGAAGGGAAATAGTACCTTTTATTCTTCCAGTGATATAAAGGAATCCATTTTCATCATGTTTTCCAATGTCCCCAGAATGCAACCAGCCATCCTCATCTAATGACTCATGTGTTTTGTCTTCAATGTTTAGATATCCCATAAAGACATGGCGGCCCCAAAAAAGGATCTCCCCACTTCCATCAATGTCTGGCTGAAATATCTTTGTTCTGCATCCTGAAATAACTTTTCCACAACTGCAGAAAAAAGCAACACAAATATCTGAGAAAAAACAATCATAGATTTTCATAAATTAAAATAATCTTTTCTGCAGGGGTTTGTGCACATTGCTTTAGTTTTCACACTTTATGTTGCTAAGCAATTGAACGTACCTTGTTATTCTGAAGGCGTTGGGCAAAGAAATGGTATGTGGACCTGAACTCTCGCTCATCCCATAAAGCTCATACACAGGGATATTTAGACTCAGAAAAAACTCTAGTGTGTCCTTTGTGATGGGGGCAGCACCTGTGTAGCACTTTGTACAACGGTCTAGTCCAAGAGCTTTGCGTACTTTTTTGAACACCAGTTTTTTTGCCACATGGTATTTCACTGGACTGGGGGTTGATCTGAATTTGGGAACAAAATAAGCAGAACAAAAGTGAACTATTTTAATGCTTTAGTACTTTTTTATTGTGCCATGCTTCAACTTCTATTTTCCTTGATAAGAAAGACAAACTATATTGAGTATGTAATAATCATTAAAAACAGCTGTAGACTTCCACAAAGATAAAAAAAATATATATAGTTCACAGGTGGAAACCACAGAAGTATTTAACTATTCAAAACTTGAGGATCACCAGCAGATTTTGGATACTTTTAATCCCCCAAAGGGTTAAGAGGTGAAAAGATTGCCAGTGCCATTAATCTGCAGCAACACAAGAGAGGTCCTCTAACTGCCATAATGCAGTAAAAACATACCATTGGTTGCTGGGAACACTTTTGCACTTCTATAAATGTTAATTCACCAGTACAAAACCTCAGCTCAGTGTGGAGACTTAATTACTTAAAAAAAAGGCATTGGATAGCCATGCCTTTTAACTGTCCACCTTTTCTACCACTATTTTCATGTTTGCAAATATTGGATTTGCCTTTACATGCCTGCATTAACCTTAGTCAGAAGCCAATTTGACATTTTGCCCAGATCCCAGGGACAGAGGAGTAGCAGTGGATCAAGTGATATTACTCCAGCTACTGGAAGCAGTAATTGTGAACATTTTTAGCAATATAACTTCTCATAGGTTGCAGTCAGGAATGTTCTCATTTTGCTACCCCTATATAGGGGTATAGGCTTTAACTTAAAGGGCATGTCCACCCCCAAAACTATAATTTGAATAAATTATATATATATATATATATGAATAAAAATCCTTACCTTACATCCCAGCTCCAAATGGTTCTCTCCTGTAACCCCCCCCTCAAAGGTCCCAAAAATGGCCACCAGGAGGATAGCAGAGTTCATATAGGACTCTGCCTCCTGTCTCCCCTTCAAGAGAAGTTTGGCATGCACACTGCAGCCCACCCCCCCTCCATCTCTCTCCCGTTTTGCAATCCCTTCCCCTAGCTACAAACCCCTTTGCCACATAATAGCGCTCCTTCCCCTAGCCCCAACCGCTATAAAAGATTTATCAGAAAGTCCCCCGAACTTTACTTACCTTCCCTCTCTCCCCCGGCGTTCTGTGCAGCCAGCAGCCACGTCCGTGATTGGCTGCCTCTCAGCCAATCAGGGACGTGGCTGCCGGTCCGGCCCCCTGCTTGCAGTTTCATGCAAGCAGAGGGCTAGGACTGTGCAGCGGAGGATAGAGGGAAGGTAAGTAACTATCGGGGGACTTTCTAACAAATCGTTTATAGCGGTTGCCGCTAGGGGAAGGAGAGCTATTATGTGGCAAAGATTCTTGAAAGGGGTGAACATGCCTTTTAACCCTAAATTGTTCAGAGACCACATTTGCCCTTTAAGAGCAGTAGTTTGTGATAGCTATATTTATATCAAGGTCATGAGTTACCAAGTGTGGATAGAGGGTTTTGGTGTTAAATGCATTATGGAACTAGCACAAAGAAGAAATTTACAGTATTATATTGAAGTGAGTTTAAAATTATTTATGTTACGCCAATAGCTAATCCTTCATGTTTGCTCCACATGAGGTGCCGGACACGCTAGCCTAGGTTCAGAGCAGCAATAGGTTTTAGAAATATATTACACACTTGCTCTCTCCCTGTAATTATATTCTATACGCAATACAAACTTGACAGGCCTATTTCTTGTTAGTTTCGCTATATTAACATTGTTGTAATAAAATATTGCAATATTTTTACCCATTCATTTTCTTCAGGTTTGTCTCTAATCCCACTCCCTTTGCCCAAGCTGCCATTTTGCGCTTAATTGTAGAAGACTTTGCTCCAACAGCTTTCATTTTCTCCTGCATTTTCTCCCACACTCTGGGAACACCCATAAACGCAGTCGGCCTCACCTCACGCAAAGTGTTAGCCAGCGAACCCTATTAAAAAAAAAAAATTACATGTAGTAATTAGAGATGTTCGAAACTGTTGAGTTTCGTTCCGTTTTTCGAATTTTCGAAATTCGAAAACAAACCCATAGAAGTCTATGAAAGAAAAGAATTCAAAAGTTTGTAAATTTTGAGGGACAAATAGTAATAGTAGGTTACTGTAAATGACACAGACCTGGGGAATGGTCTGGGGAACCCCTAAATATAAACAAAACTTATTTTAAAACTATCTTTCTTCATGATCAGGCTGTTTTCGAATTTCCGCGTTCTATCATTACTTTCAAGGGTTACCGAAATCGATAGTTATTTTCGAGGGTCACCCAAATCAATCATTACTTTCGTTTCGCAGATTTGATTTCGATAATCGTCTACTTTCCTCGAAATTTCAATCTGTGAAATCCGGGAGTTCTAAAAGTTTCATCGGGACTTCGAAACCCTCAGATTCGATTCGAAACCAGGTTCTATTTGAACTCACATTACATCTCTAGTAGTAATGCCCATATATAGGTAGACAGCCCACAAGATAGAAAGCAAGGAATAGATTGCAAAACAGCACAAAACAAATTTAGTATTTACATGGTCAGTACTGGGTGCTATAAGGTTATTCAGCTTCTCTACAAACATTAAATGTTTAAACATGCTCTGTAACTTAATTAAATAATGTAAAAGTGTAATTTCTAGAACACACTGTGCACAGCAAAATATTGCAGATAATGTTACCTTTAGTGCATCTGGCTGTGCAAAGTAAGTTGCTCCTCCATACTTCATAGTCAACCAGATATCAATCATTTGTGCTGCAATATGGCTAAGGGGCAGATAACTGACTACTATCTCCTGAACATCAGTGGCCTCTTTAAGTCGCACTGTCTTTCCAGCTGCTGCCGCTGTCCATGTGATCTTTCAAGTAAAATAAAATCATAGAGAGTTAATTAAAACATTGCCAACCAGAAAGAGTCTACTAAAATACAATGAATCCCTCGGTAACCATGCTTTTCTATACCCTAAGCCAAACTGTACTACCTAAAATACTTTTCTTTATAATGCTTATAGTCTTAGGCTTTGTACACACAAGCAGATATTTCGGGCTGATAGACCTAAATTTCTTTATTTTTGACCGGTCGTTCTTTCATCCAAATCAGACATGCTGGTAAATCACGGACGATCCTGCACTCTCCCATGGACCACATGATTGGCTGCAATGACTACCATGAACGCTGCTATTTTTGCCTGGTCAACCGGTTGATAGCAGCGAACAGATGGCTGCCTCAAAATATATCTGCCTATGTGTACCTAGCCTTACAGCTCTGTTTGCAAGGATTAACTGTTAAACAGGTGTACTTACACTTTGTATGCACCCTAGAATACATATAAAGTAGGTAAGGAAGGAGGCTCCACACAGTAAATTAAACTGCAAACAATACCATTTATTGCAACATGTTTCAGACTATGGCGAGTCCTTTTTCAAGCAATAGAAATTGCTTGAAAAAGGACTCACCGTAGTTCGAAACATGTCACAATAAATGGTATTGTTTGCAGTTTAATTTACTGTGTGGAGTCCCCTTCGTTACCTACTTTATATGAATTACCCATTAACTGCAAGGTGAGAGCAGTTGGAAGGTATGGGTTTGATTTACTCACCTGGAGTGCAGTGTGCAATACAAACTTGGAAATGCACCCTAGAATGAAAGTGCACAAACAACCAGGCAGCTCTCAAATCCTTGAAAGTTTATGTCCACCCCTAAGCAAAAATTCTTAGGTGCACTGGAATAACCTAGACCTCACATGGTCAAATTGCTTTAAATCAGCAGCCAAATATACTTTACCAGCCTCATTCCCACAGCTGCCGCCTTCTTGTCTTCTGTGTCTTTTCCGTACGCAGAAGCAAGCAGAAGGGGCCAATACAGCCCAGTACACACCAGCCAATATTCCCTTCAGACAAACTACTGATCGGTAAACCGGATGTGGAGTCTTGCCTGATGGGAATTAAAGCGGTACTACTGATATTTCATTATAAACGATCACATGGTAAAAAAAACCTTTGCAGTGAAAATTGTCAGATATTTCAGCCTGACCAGACGAAATGTCAGCCACGCGCATCAATCTGGTCAAAATATTGGAATAGTAACGCATTATTTGACCAACATCACTCAGCAGGAAATAGAGTATCCTCTTTATTTTGCTATTTATTAAGTCTTAAAATTGAAACATAAACCATATTGACTTACATTATCATGACTTAGCATTACTCCCTTTGGTTGCCCAGTGGTCCCAGATGTATAGATGAGAGTGCAACACTGGTTAGGCTTCTGAGATGAAATGATCTGATCCAGCTCTGAATCTGTGATGTCCTTCCCCAGCTGCATGAATTCCTCCCACTGAAAATGGCACAAGTACAAAAACAAACTGTCACAAAAGGAGGTAGGTAGGACAAAGATATCAAGACATAACCCACAAAGTTCATCATCTTGACTGGTGTATTAATAAAAGATTACTACAGAATGCATACATGTGCATGATTATAGCCCAAAAGAAAGTTACTTGCACATGTATCCTGCGCTCGGACCTCGTTCACAAAATTTTACATGGGTACGAGGCCTAAGTATTAGAGAAAATCTTTATCTTCAAAAAAAGCTTTCCCTAATGCTGGATATCTAGTGGTTAATCTCAAATTCTCCACTCCCACCTTCCCAATAATGCTGGAAACATATTTGTTTGCAAAATGAATTGTCGAGTAGAGGGAACATAGGCAGGTAAAAGGCTGACATTTTTAGATATTAGATTCAACAATCGAACATCAAATCTATCTGAAAAGTCTATGGCCAGCATACAATCAGATCCTTTAGATATCGGCTCTAAAAAAGGAGACCGATCTCATCCCTTTTTATTTTATAGCTCACAATAGATAAGATGGATGAGACAATCAAACGTCAAATCTATTGAATATGTAACAAGTGTATGGCCAGCAGTGGATACAGATCTCTGGCCCCTATATTTTATAGCAAAGGCAGCAGTAGTTAGAAAAAAAAAAAAAAAGTCTTCACATTTCTGAGAGAGGCTAATAAATCTTCAGTATGGGGAAATGGCATTGACTATCTTCAAAGCCAAAAGAGCAATACACGAGTGCTTAAACATAATGTACAAACTCCCAAAAAGTACAAAGCAACAACAAGAGCTGCTTGAAATGGGTGAAATGGAAAGTCACAGTCCCATCATTAAAGGGACTGTTTTTACAAACTAAATACCCTAACAGAGGCCCTGATTTAAGATTAAATAAAACAGTTAAATAGTACAAACCGTGTAAAGATTTGGTCTCTTCTCCTTTAGCTCATCCTTGTACTGAATAATCGCCTTTAAATGAGGCAACTGATCCTGAATCTGAAACAAATAAGATGATTAATAAACAGTCACTGTTCGGGATCTTTCACACAATAGAGATGACCTAATTGAATTTTATTTCTAATTACACTTTGCCGTTCCTTTTTTTTTTGTACCACATTTTCCTGAAACAGAAATTATATCTTTTTTATGCAAATTTTTAGATATAAAGCAAATGATAATTCCAAAAGGCTGTACTACTGACTTTTCCACAGAAATGCCCCCCTCACCTTAAGGCCAGGCAGAAAATTTTCCATGGACCCCATCTCTCCACAGATTTCAAGGTTATTCCAAATGGATTTCCGATTGTTGCACTCGATTGAAAATACTATTGGAAGAACATCTTGCCTTGTACGGCTAGCGTTAGGCTGTGCTGAAATCTGTTTCCGAAGCTAAATTGTTTTACGACATTAATATACAATGCTTTCTTACCTGAAGTATTTTCTGAAGCTGCTTGTGGTTTTCCACCACAATGATGTTCGCTTCACAGTTCTGTGCCACATAATGGCATGCTTCAGGTGAATTTGTAGTATAGATGCCAACAGCAAAGCCCCTAAAAATATCAGCACCACATTAAGTGCACAAAGCAAACCACATAACTTAGCCAGCAACAAAAATTATTAGAAAACACAGCCTATGGATCAGGTTATTGAGGAAATTTACCATTATATTTATACATCAAATACATTTTCTTATAAATAATAACATTCTGCACAATTAGGCAACAGAGAGGAGAAAAACCTCCATGTAAGGAATTTTTACCTGCAATATTTATAGGTTTTAGCTCCTCTTTTTTATGATATCCCCAATTATAACAGTAGAAATATCCATACCACCTTCTCTTCATGGGAGGTAAAAAAAACTAGATCAGTGTTACACTAACTTATGTAGACCATTATAGGGGATGTCCACTCCCATCATTAAAATGTTTACTTAATCCCCAAACCTCAAGATCATCATACTTACATGCAGAGCAGACGAGGACCAGGAAAACCAGTGCTGGCAAAGATAGGTGTATATAAAACAACCTCTGTCTTTGGGGGGGGGGGGAAGCAATATGGATTTGGATATGGATTTTGGATTGCAACTAAATGGTCTCTGTTTAATAACACAAGTTACAACACTCAAAATATGTTGAAAGATAATTTCTACATATTTTGTTTGTTTACCTTCCTTCACAACCTTCACTAAAAGTAATTTAAGCTGGTTAAACAAATAAAATAATTGTTCGAAAGTAACATCACCAAACAGAAAAAAAACCTGCTGGCATTTTTGTAAACACCCTAAAAAGGGAACATTTGTACAATTCATTCCCATGCAATCTTGCATGCAATCAAATCCACATTTTCCAAGGTGAAGGTAAAAAAGTATCAGCCAATGGTATCTACTTAAAATGTCTTTACATCTTGTAACAATTACTTACTATCATGTGTTACTTCATTACAGTTTGCTATTCTACCTAGCTTAGCTACTATGTAAAGTGTAGCATACTATTAAAATAAAAACAACACATTACCAAAGCCCTCCAGTAACTATCCCTTATATTATATAAATAAATTAATATTTTTACGGAGATTGCATTGAGTTTTTAGGAGCAACTAACTAGGTGGGGGTATATAGCATTATTACACATAGGAAAGGTCCATATGTATGTGTGTAATTAGCACTATTTAATTAAAATCACCATAAGAAATAACACCATACAAAGTATAGTACTACTACCTACTACTGAATTACAAAACAATTTATATACAATTAATAAACTAAACTTACTTTACTGGACACCCCTAAGTTTGAATGGACAACTCAAAATGATAGGTTAAGACACACCTCCAGGATTTCTACAGGGTCTCCATGTAGACACTAAAAGGAAGTGGAATTTTACTAACATCCAATGAGAGGTTCTCATCTTCCACTGTTGGCAAATCAAAATATTCTCTTAGGCACTGTCCTTGACAAGACAGGAAGTGTAAGGGAGTTCCTGTATTACACCCAGTTATGTCCGGTTTGTAAAACATGTGACAGTCTTAGCCAATTAGAAAATTCTTCAGACTCTCACATTTACACAGCCTCCCGTCTCCATAGAAAGTAATGAGACAATACAGTTTCTGTTTGCTAGACAGGAAGTGTCTGTTTATGATTAAATGAATTTGCATGTCTCTGAAACTACCCAGCATTCTTAGAGAAATGGGCAGTTTTTACCCCAATATTAATATATTAAACATGAGGCTGTCAGGTACCTTCAGTTATAAGAAAGCTCTACTTCATTTTATACCCTGCGGGAGCTTTTAGCTCCTTTATCCAAATCGCTCCATAATTTGTCAAGCTAATCAGAATCCTGTGTTTCCTAACCCCATAGTGACTGTAAATCTGGAGCTTGCTGTGGTAATTAGTATGAACCTAGCATGTTATTCTGGATCCTGTATAGGGTCTCAGGATGTCCGATGAAGCTGTTCAAATTGAATTGCACATTGTGGCAGGATTGCCTGGATCTGTGTTCAGATCTGCAGGTTAATACCATTTTGTCTGGATACATATAATACATGTGTCCCATTTGAGCATCTGCTTTGTGTGAAAGCCCTGCCAGGACAGATGACTGTTGGTCACAGTAACAGTGGCTGCAGCCAGCAGCGCATGTCACAGACTGATCATGTGGTCCCATAGGGAACTGCATGATTGGCCGTGATTTACTAACTGACCCATTTGTCTGATACGGACGATCGAACTCGGTCGCGGCTGGCTGCCCCACACCATCACATATTTCCAGCTGACTAATCCATGGCACTATTGGTTCGTTACTGGTGTTTACCCAGCCTTAAGGTTCGTACACACATGTGATCGCAGGTGCCAACCCGTGACGCACGATATGTACGAACGGCCAATAATCATGCCATGTATGGGCACTTTATCGGACGAATTGGCAGTTCTGTCGATACACGGCACAAATATAATCCTAAACGGCCGTTCGCACACGTCATGCATTGGCACCGGCGATCGCATGTGTGCACGAACCTTTAGACTTTATAGATTGTAACTGCCAGGTAGGTGGTATTTGGAAGTGAGTGCAAATATGGTAAAGTTTATGACTAAACAGGGAGGGAAAGTAAAATTGGATATATCTATGGGCTGCTTTTGAATGCCCAAAGGTGCGGTTTAGATTGCCTGGGTTAGTTCTCAGACCTGCAGGTTTATTCCACATAGACCCTCTATATTCTAGATGGCAGGTAGTATAGGTAAGGGAGGATATAAGTGTGCGTTTGTTCATTTAATATGATGCAATTATTTGGTGTTTTTTTTAGGACCTTCAGACTAATTTTATTATTGCCCCCCTGGATGTTTCCTGATGGTTCCTGTGAGCACTGCAGCTACACATAGCAGAACATACACACATAATTTCCACTGTGCACCAACGGGCACACTTTTGCTAGTTTACTATATATACTTTTTGAGGTTGTAGCAGATAGCAGATATACACTTATTTCATGCCACTAATCAACATAGCATGACACTTAATACCCAGACACTACATATATGAAAATGCTTAGTTTGACTTACCCAGCAAATATGGCTCCTACATCAGCAATGAACCACTCAGCTGAGTTAAACCCTAGGATGCCAACACCGTGGTATCTTTCCAAGCCCAGCTGTGAAAGGATAATACATTAGATTTAATATTCATATATATAGAAAATTATACATTGACATAGGAGTTTTAACTGATTATAAACAAAAAGGCAAAACAGCAGAATTATTAAAGGGGAATTCTAAATGAAAGGCCAGTTTCCTATCTTTAAAACAAGACATCAACCACCTCTCTATGTGCTCCACAGCCCAAGATATAAAGACATTACAGACCAGAAAGTTAATGGGTGGGAGGATGACATGTGACATTCCTAAGGCTGCTCCTCTATCTCGCCACCAGCGAGCAAAGCCTCAGACTTCAGTGTATGAGGGAGACAGGAAGTCCCTCCCCCTCCCTGCTGTGTGAACATCCCCACAGTGAAGGTAAGGGAATCTACAGCCCTACCCTCCCACTGTGTGAAAACAGCCTTTTCAGGTGGAGTTCTCACACTGCTTGCCCATGCACCCGCCAGTGGACAGGGCCCATGCACCCGCGAGTGGGCGGGCTCACAGATGGGGCTGTAAGGGCAGGAGGAGACATAGGGCAGAGTGACTGTCACATAATTTCAGAGAAGAAAGCAGGAAGTACAGCGGACTTGGTGATGTTGCTGCCATATCATACACAAAAATGTAAATATCTTCAAAACTATGCAAAATAAACATGGAAAGTAAATTGCAAAAATTCTCAGGAGAGTAATTCATATCAATTTACCTAAAGTCATTTTTGCATCACAGATCCCCTTTAATATCCTGAATGTGTATTCCAAATTCAAGTGGAAACTGCCTATATGCCACACAAACTGCCACATTGACAAAATTCGTAAAAGGTCTCTATTACTACTTTTTCTGAAAGCCATTAACACTGAACTTCTGCTACACCCCAGTGAAGAGTCTTTATCTATATACTAGTAAATTAGATTTGAAAAGCTGCCAAATTTTAGTACAGCACCTGGTCCCACAAACCAACCATTTTGATTCATAGACCTTAAAATATGTTAGACAAATATTGTCTTTGTTCCAACAGTCCCACATAGGCAGCAATATTGACACCTCATTAAGCAGGAAATTGCAGACTGGAGAAACAAAGCCTTTTTTTAGTAAAGCATGTTGGAAATGTACATGTCATACACATAGGTGATAATACTTAAATATAAAATAAAAAGACTCAACTGGCAGCCAGAAACATTTTTTACAAATACCTGGAACACGGGAAGTCTCATCTACCCACCTTAAAACGAAGACTATACAGTTTGTTGGACACAGATTTAGGAGCAAATTAAGTTAAAATAGTTATGAATAATGAGGCTAGTGTAAAAAGTTGCTTTATGTTTTGTATGTGGCAGACAAAGTGCTTATATTTACAGAGACCAAAAAAATTGACACCAAGGTGTAAGAAATTTCTTAAATGCAATATAATTTAAGACATACCTTGATAAAACCCTTTGCTGCTACCCTGCACTGTTGATAATACTCCTTGTAAGTAATTTTGTTCCACTGATCACCACGCTTATGTGCAAGTGCTACGTATTCTCCATATTTACAAACAGACTCCTGAAACAGCTGGTGAATGGTAATAGGAGGCAGGCTGGCAATTCCAGAATCTTCCATTCGCAACCTTACCGCACTCTCCCTCTTTGTTGTCCATAAGTCTAAAGTTGATTGGTTGTCTTCTATAACTAGAAGACAATGTGAACCTTTCTCAAGCCAAATACATGTTAGCCAACCCAAAATGCTAGTCAATGAAATGATGACCTTACACTGTACTAATTATAGATTGATTTGACATTTGATTTTAGAATCATTCTATATCTAGCAGTCTGTTCGACCAACTTGCCATTTACCGTGGCCTGGACCATTCATATTGCAATGAACTGTATCGCAAAATGGTTGCCCCAGGCGGAATTTAGAATGTAACATAGGCAGGTAAATCAACAACTCCTTGCAGGGTTTTGGAAATTATTAATTTTAAGGGCAACTGTGGTCTTTGAACAAGTTATGGTTAAATAAAAGCCTGCAGTATATACAATGAAAATGAGCCCTGGATCAGCCTTCTAGCTGCAGTCTGTGAGAAATTGTGGATAATGTTCCAACCTACTGCTTCCAGTAACTTGTGTGACATTACCTGACCCGCTGTTCCTTCCCTGTCCCTGGGATCTGAGCATGCTCACTCCACCCTCATAAGAACATCTTTCAGAAAGAATGGCCTCTTTAAAATGTTGATATATCATAGTCGTCCTATGAATTCATTACTGTATGTCTGCTATGCTTTTGGATACCTCATGGAAACTGAGCAATTTAGAAACTTGTACTGAGCCTGGGCATGCTCAGAAGAGGCAGACAGGGGATTAGCATTCAGTCATTGGCTGTGACGTCAACTGTCAAATCCACAACGGGCAGTTACTAACTGGAAGAACCAGGAAGCAGAAACAGGACACTATGCAGGATTTCAGGTTAGACATATACTTAAGATTTCAAATTATTACCCTTTAGGGTTTTGGGGGATGATTTACCTGTATGTAAGTTTTCATTTTGGGGCTGGACTTGCCCTTTAAGTGTTTAACACTGGAAAAGGCAGGAAGTACCTGCACAGACTTAAAAAAACCCAAATAGACAGTCGAGAGGGTGGGCCTACCTTTCCAACAATATAATTTCTCAAAGTATTTCCAGGAGGAATTTTATTTAACCCCAATTTATTTGGAGACCATAATTGCCCTTACAGGTCATTACATTTCTGGGAGTTATTTTTTGGGGGTGATACATTTAATTGGTGGAGTTGGAATTATTTTATTTGCAGGTACAGATCTAACATGTTTAAAATGTGCTAATTCAGTTATATTTAGTTTCAACTTTTTTGTTCAAGTGTTGATGAATAATTTTAAAAATGTGTGAATCTGTAACAAGAGATTAAATAATAAGGTACATACCAGCTGTTTGGCGCACAGAAGATGTGATTTCTGTAACTGCGAGCATGTTGCTGTTGATCTCAGTAAACTGATGGTCAATATATTCTACTTTATCGGTACAGCTAAATGAAAAAAAAAACTGATCAAAATAAAAGTCAATGGCATCAATTGATCAATTGGTTATTTTATAGGTTGCAACACAGATAACTGTAAGATTAGCCCTCTATGTAATTGTGGTCTATCCAAATAAAACCAATATATTTTAGTGACACATCAAGTAGAGCTGGAATCCGGTTCTGAATCAGACAATTAAAACTCCAGGATTAGAAATGATGTCCAGATCCATTAGGAACAATTTATAATTTTGGATCACAGAACTTTCTGTCTTTTCGATAACCTTCGAAAGTACGGAGCTACATTTAAGGGTTACCGAATATGCAAGGCCACTTTCAGTAACCCTCAAAAGTAGCCTTGTATATGTGGTAACCCCACGAAAATAAACATGCGGTGCTACTTGAGGGTTACCGAAAATACAAGGGTTACATGCAAATTCGAAAATAGCTTGTGTGAAGGAAATTCTATTTTATTAAGTTTTGGTGATTTGTACGATTTTGTTACTTTACAGAATGACTATAATACTTAATTGAAGCACTCCCTTGGCTCCTCCTCCATATTGGATTTACCGACAGTCCACGTTGGGGCTAATAGGAAGTTACGCTTCTTGCAGTGCGCGACTTCTGATTGTCCACTTCACAGAATGCAATCAGAAGATGGAAGAGGAACTGGCTGGCGGAAGAAACTTAAGTATTATAGATATTCTAGCAAGTACCCAGAGGTGAGGACTTAGCGGTTTAGGTCCTCCCCCTGGGTACTATTTGGTTGTTGAAGGAGAGGAGTGAGGGCAAGTATGATTGTATGCTTTAATCTACGATTGCTTTTCATATGGATTTTTTTATATAGACTGTATTTTTACATAATATACTCTGTTAACAAATGTTAAATTCATAATTAAAGGGTCACTATACTCACCGAAACAACTTTACATTTTCTGAAACTACAATTTAAGACCAGTAAAATGATGGTACTCACGTATTTATCTGTGCTTGCTTTGTCATTAAACTATTAATGTTTAGTGAGTACTCTTAATTCCCCCCACCCTCCCTTACTCATTGCCTTCTTTTAGGGTCTGCGACACTTATGTGTTCAGCACAGACTCACCATGGACACTGCACTGCTTACACATCTCCCTCCCCCCTGCTATCTTTCCTCTGCTGATTCTCTTAAATTTTGCAGAAAGTGTGCTGGCAGGCAGGAGGCAAAGAGGTCAAGCATGGGTTACATATTATAATTTCTGCTTCTGGAGTGACAGGTCTTTCCCTGTAAATGCTGTGATAAAACGATGATTTCTCAGAATCTACTGCTCAGATTTCAAATCTGAAATGTTTTGGAGGAGTGGAATCTTGCTGTATCTAAAGGTACTCTACTATTTTTTTAGAGTATAGATACCGGTACTCTTTAAAAGCAATCCAACCAGTTTTTGTAAGATATATGCACTGCTTAATTTAAAAACAATTTTAAAAAAATGTCTTAAACAAGCAAGAACATCCCATATCAAAGTAGGTGACAAGTTACTTCTAACATTTTTTATTTTTATTTTAAATATTAACATTAGGAACCGGTCAGACAACTCTAGGGACCCAATTAAGTATCTACCTACCTAGTTTTTGGCATTTGTCTAGCCCTGCCAAAGGCATACTTGAAAACAGGGTAAACATTGTCTGAATGCTACAAAAGAATAAGTATCTGCTAAAACCAGAGAGATATAGAGCATAGATAAAAATGCACAGAAGGGCAACTTATGGTTGCTGCTGAGGTGCTTTCATTAACAAAACACTTGCTGAAAATACATTAATAGTTAACACTGTACATGGCCACAGTTCAATGAGGATAGTGCCACAACAACGTGTAGTTGTATACATTTAAGTCTCATATTGATAGGAGAACACACCTTAAAATCTAAGTTTTAGGGAAGATAAGGCAGTAGTCAAACTAAAGTTTTAAAGATCTTAAAGGTGTTCCATGTGGGCTGCCATCTTGGCCCCTCTTCCTGTACCCTCTGGGTATTGCACATGCCCAATAGCCATGGACTTATGGACTGAGGGACAAATAGCAAACTGATCTCTATTTTGCATGTATATTTATTTATCAGAAATAATATTACCGTATATACTCAAGTATAAGTCGAATTTTTCAGGTTTTAAAGTTAGCTTGAAAACCTAACCTCGACTTATACTAGGGTCAAGTCCTAATTTAGATCCAAACTCTGAAATTGCGGATAGTAACCACTAGGTGGCGCTGTGTTAACCTGCATAGAAAGTTACAGGAGCTGATCTGCCTCTACTCTTCCTGCTTCCTGTAGTCTGGCTGCTGGAATCACTGAGCACTGTCAATGTTCATCTGGATGCTGATGGGTCTCCTCAGTTTGGGGCAAAATGGCTGCTAGTTCAATGCAAGTGACAGCATGGAACTACAAATCTCAGGTGACAATTTTAACTATTGGGGTCAGACAGTCCTTTACTATATTGGGGTCAGAGGGCCCTTTGCTATATGGGGGTCAGGAGAATTGTAAATGATGGTAAGCTTAATTAAAAGATTACAGAACCATGCCACTCCACATGTTTAGAAACTGCAACTCCCAGCAACAAAGCATGCTGGGAGTTGTAGTTTCCAAACATCTGGAGTGCCAAGGAATTGGGGGTTAATGGTACTGGATTTGGCTATTACTGTATGGGATTCATGTATGGGAATTCTGCTGTCCATTTAAAGGGCAACTTAAGCCACAAAACAATACTAAATCAGAAGGCAGTAGTGGTGATAATTTCTACCCTCGGTTTATACTCGAGTCAATCAGTTTTTATACATTTTTCAGGTAAAAATAGGTACCTCAGCTTATACACGGATCGACTTATACTCGAGTATATACGGTACACCTACATAAGTTTAGAAATAGAAATGCACTTTTTATGTGCACTAAACATTGCATATGAATTTTAAAAGAACAAACTTGCTAAATCCTGTTTAAACTGGATATTTATAAAATAAAAGTATGGTTGCTTGTTTTTTTCTACTAGGTAAGCTGAACAAAACAAACCTTTTTGGACAACTAGAAGGTCAAAGGCACTTGTTTTCTGTGTCCCAGGTTTAAACATCTCCCAAAAATGATCTATAAAATGTGCTGAAATGTCTGTAGCCCTGAAATTAATTATTTCCTCTCTTTAAATGGTATTTAAGAATAATAAAGATTTTATGCAGACCTTACACATTTTAAAGTTTTTAGGGGGATATTAATGTGTATGTTAAAGGACAAATTATGTCAGTTTAATGTCACATATGCTGCATAATCGTGCAGAAATGTACACTCCAACATTCCCTGTTCAAAAGGCGCATTTGAATTTCCAGGGAAATTTCCGATTGCCACTTGGAGTCAGGAAGGAATTTTTTTCCCCCTTCATAAAATTTGGTGGGTTTTTTTTGCCTTCCTCTGGATCAACAGTTCGGCAGGAAATAAGGATATTGCTAGATGGGTTGGACTGGATGGACGTATTGCTTTATTCAACCACAAATACTATATTATACTATTTATAGACAACAGAGTACAGAGCTGCAGGAGGGAGGATAATGATGTGAACCAGAACTTAGCACAGCTCTGTGCAATGAATTTCTCCTCAGTAACCTTACTAAAAGGGAATATTAAGAGGATATTCAGAAATCTGCTTTTTTGTGTGACAACTTTTTCTATTCAGTTTATTATTTGCCTCACCCTTTTAAATGTAATGTTCTTTATTGTAATTTGGTCATTTAATTACTTGATTAATAAACATTTAGAGCAGGAATATATCCCTACAGCACTTTTTTGCTTTGTCCTGGTTGAGCTACATCTCCCAGCATCCCTTACTGGAAAGATGCTTGTGAAGGTTCTCATTCATCCAGGTCATGGTATATCTGTTGTATTCAATTAGATCAACTGGACTTGAAGTTTAGTTCTTGAAGACATTTCGCTAGTCATCCGACTGGCTTTCTCAATTCAGAATGACTTGTACAAGAATCTGTGGCAATTATGTACCCTGGAAAATCCCAATTAGCATATCACATATCTCCCTTAACATTTGGCTGTGATAAGCTAATTGGGATATTCCAGGGTACATAATTCCCAAAGATTCTTGTACAAGTCATTCTGAATTGAGAAAGCCAGTCGGATGACTAGTGAAACGTCTTCAGGAATGTCAATGACAGTGGTAGAGAGAACGGACAAAGTGGATCGCTGAAGGAGATTTGCAGTAAGTATTGCAGGAGTTAGGAAAAGTATCCAGAGTGAGGACATAGCGATTTAGGTCCTCACCCTGGGTACTATACAGCTATGGAACGGGGGGTGGGGGCGAGTCCTTTAAGTGTTACCAAAATCACATCTTTCAGGGCAGCAATAAATTGGTTATAAGAAAGCTATGCCTGTTGCACACCACCCAAACATCCAAAAACTTCCTGCTTCCAAGAAATAGAAGTTACCAGAACACATAGTCGCACTCCAAAGTTAATGGCGATTTATGGAAAAAAAAAATCAACAAACGTTTCAGAAACGTTTGTTGACGATTATTTTTTGAATAAATCACCATTCACTTTGAAGTGCAACTCCGTGTTCTTTTTGAAGTGTAGTTTACGCATCAACCAAGATCATTTTAACCACGTGTTGTCGTGATATATTAATTACTGCCCCAAATGATGCAGTTTTTAAACAACTTAAGGGCACGGCCACACTGCGGCGGAAACACAATCGTACATGGAATCTCTTGCGATTTCATGTGTGATTTCGTTGCGTTTTTTCATTATAGAAAAACGCATGCGATTGTGATAAAAAATGCGGAATGCAAATTACATGCGCAATGGCGCATTTTCAGTGTGTTGCCGCAATTTCAATGATCGGAAAAACGCATGCGCAAACACAAAAAAATAAGCGCAATAGTGTGGCCTAGCCCTAACAGTTAAGTAAGGCACAATCTTTACGTGCTTTCAAATGCATTTTCGTGACCCAAATCAAATTGAACTTCTATTTGTGAGTCCACTCTATGCGATGTCCTGCAATCCATTTTCGGAGCGAATGTGATCTAAATTTTTTATACAAATTGAATGCACTTCAATAACATATTATGGTGCATTTTTATTGCATTTTTTTCAGACGTGTTACCGCCCACTGATAGTATAAGGGATGCTGGGCGGTATAGTTTAACCATTAACCAGGGACATTTTAACTGTTATTTGTGGCATTCATTGCTGCCCTAAATAATGCAGTTTTTATATCAATTTTTTATAATGGATGATGGAAGATGTAGTTAAAGGACAAATTATGTCAGTTTAATGTAGTTCAATCACCAACAAGGACAAATTTGAAGTAGTTACTTATATGATATAAAAACTGTGTGTATATATATATATATATATATATATATATATATATATATATATACACACACATACATCTGTATATGGTTTACATCTTGAAAGACACAACATCGGAAAAAAACATTAACACTTTACTTACCACTGTGGGGCAGACAATATCACATGATTTAAACAAACATCGTGAACCGTTTCTTTTGGGCCATCCATGTATAGTTCTGTCCCAGGTGGATTTACAACAGCAGCTGCCATGTCTGATTCACACTGCAATGTTACTGGAAATAAATAAAAGGTTCTGTTACCAAATATCATCAACAGTATTCAGGAGAAAAAATAAAAATAAAATGTTAAGCATGGTTTTTCATTACAGATACCTAATGTTACCTCCATCTTTTAGCACAGCTCAAATTCCAACTAAGTTTGGGAGCCAACATTAACTTGTCTGACCATGAGCTGTCACCTCATTCTCATTAGGACTTAGTGCAGAATGGCCATTAGAAAGTCAGCATGCACCACACAGGAACTACACTTTGCTCATACAGCATTTTGTGTCTGACTTTTCCATGAAGCAGAGTACCAGGAATTAAATGAATATACAGAATTAAAAATATTGGTACATATGGTATTCCCTGGTGCTCTGCAGATTAGTCCAATCATAGGAATCACACCTTTAGTAACAATAGAGGAAGGACAGTATGCTATATTAAAGATCACTGTCAATATGCAGTTAAGCTGTATAAAATATTGACAATGATTTTATGGTTTAGTACTGGTTTAGCTTCACTGTCTGGTAGCACTCATCAGTACAAAAAAATACAGATTTTATTTTCATCCCTGTAACCAAGTCCTCATTCACCACAACAGAATAAGGAAATATTCTACCGTAATTCAGCTATGGCAAATCTACAACCTCATTCCACACATTGGAGTACTAGGAGTTATAGTTCTATTAAAGCTAAAGCACCAAATTTTGCCTATATATGCTCCACAAAACACTAAGATAAAAGGACAGGTATGCAATAATAATTACCCTAATATTGTATTTTTGCATTACTATCCCTGCACACAAGACAACAGCATTGGTTTAATTTTAAAATGCTAGTCGAAAAAGAAACAAATGTTATTTGTAGTCAATTATGAAACCAAATGCAGCCGATTTATATGGATATGCAGTAACATAGCATTTAAATTTTCTCCAAAATAGCTATGTAGAGATCTAGTTAGATAAATCAGATACATTTTCTAAAGACTGAAGAAGTCCTTTCCAAGTGGTTTATTACAACAGGCTATACCATTCGCATATTGATATAATAAAGCATACAAATTAAAAACTCACACAGCATTTTGCCTCTGATATTCCACTCTGTCTCTCATTCAGCAATTACAAATACAGCCTCCTGGCTGCAAAGCAGTATAATTGGCTGTTAAAGCCTGCCCCATCAGGAAGGCCAGTATTGTTGTGACATCAGTGCATAGCTGCTATGTAATTGGAAGAAGACCATCAGCCCACAGACCCATATTCCATATATGGCAGTATGTCATGATATGCTGATAGCATCCCCCCCCCCCCTCCCTCCATCTACAACTCTTAAAGTCAAAGCCCTTAACTTGCTTCCTATGGGATACAAATATCCCCATTTGACAGCTGTGATGTGGTTGCAAGGTTACTATCGGTCAATAAGAAAAACACACACAAACAATGATTTACAACAGCAAATCCTTGGCAAATAAGAAGCATTAAACAATATAAATTACATTTAAATTGGTAGATTTGAACTGCTGCATATAAAAGAGAACATAAGGTTATACATTTAAAAAATATAGCAATAAAGCAACCCAAATCTCTTTTTTTTTTTGGACCGGCAGGGGATTCAACATTCTCATCCTGGCCTCTGGCAGCAGGGCAAGCTGGTCTGAAAATGCGTGCCAGATCTATTACAGGAGGATCTGTCGATGGGGCTTCTGGATGTCAGCTCAAGCCTCAAGGGCTCATCTGAAACTTCAGAGGGGGTGGTGGTGTTTATATCTTAAGGCAGCAATCTAGCAGCTTTAGATTTATATGCAGCCTGAATGGCAAACGGATTTTTTTTTTATAGTCCAGCAGTGGGCAACATGGTAAAATGTGCACCTGTCTGCTATCTCTTTCACATCACTCAAATACATTTTGGTTTATAAAGCTGCTATGTTACCTGTACACAAGGACAGATTAATCATTCTCTTTAAAGACTAGACAATTAGCAAATAAATTCTTGGCTCCCTGCCCCAATATTGATCTCTGTTATCAGTAATTTTAAGGTCATAAATGCTTGTAGCCCTGGCTTTTAGCAGGTTCAGTCAGAGAAACGGATATATAATGTTTTTCTTCTATCTGGAGGACAGTTTTTTTTTTTTTGCTGTGTACTGTGTCTTACATAAAAAAAAAATATTAACATGAAAATTCCATGATGTCTCTACTGTAAAATGCTATGTGTGTATGTAGTAAAGATCAGAATCATATTCAAAATAATTAGGCAATAATTAATTAAAATAGCGTTTTTTGTGACAATATTGGCATAACTTTTCTAGGAAAATCTGTGAAATCCCACCTTAAATATACCAAATGTTCCTCCAAACTCTCCTAGCATGTAAGCCACAAATCCCAAAAAGTCTAGAGGGGTCCAAATTTAAATCAATACATTTTGCTTAGAAAATCTTATATAAATTAGATATATTGAAAACATTACTTTGCTTATTGAAACTTTCTCTATACCCTGCATTATTTGTTTGCAACTTTGTAAACAGTAAGGTATAAACAGTAATTAGTGAACATAATGGTGATCTTAGTTAGGAAAGTAAACTATAGACACACTTAAAGTTTCAGACACTAACTATTACTGCAGAGTAACAAGAAAAAAAAACAATTATATGTTCTAGGGATTTTCTACATTTTTTGTCATGACTTCAATGCAATAAAGATGCACAAACAAAAATAGTAGCCTACATAATTCTAGATTTTAAATTAATCCCATCCAGTCAGACTCTCATGTCATAAAATACTGTTTGCTGTTTCCTCCAATAGAAATCCAACAAGTAGTCAACAAGAGAGACGACTGAAGCAGAGGGCGGGAAGAAAGGAGGTTACTTTAGTTCATTCACCACTGATTCATGAAGGATGATTCACAACAGCCTATTTTGCAGCAAGATATACAATTCAAAATGAACGCTGTTAACTCACTTCCTGTGCTGCATACCACATGATTCTTTATAGTACAAACAGATTCTGCTGTGCAGACTGCTCACATTCTCGAAAGTAAATTGGTTCTGGGAGAAACATACTTTGGACAGGCATTTCTGAAAACAATTTTAAATGCAAAAATAATGGAAGGAAAAAAATTATTCCCATCTCCCAAATATTTATAGAACACATAAGATTTTACTTTTTACATTATAGTGGTCTTTTGACCATGGCAGCTGATAGACTGCAATAAGTTGATGGCACTGGCAAACATTTGCCTGCCTTACTATTATGGCATATCAAACTGTTTCACCTTACTGCATGCATAGTTTTAATTAAGCAAGGAATTTTTATATTCTACCTGTGCAAATGTGGGTTAACTGAAAAAGGTATTTTGCCTCATCTTAATCTATATATGAATACATATATGTAGCACATTCTCTGAGGTGTGTGTGAGGCTGCATGCGTTCATTTTCCCTCTCATTGCCCTTGAAGTTCCTTACCTGACATGGTCCCTCCCCCTATGCTTTGCGGCTGACAGCCGCTCCACTTCCTGGTTTGCAGCTCTCAGTAAAGGTCAAGCACAATCGCCTGACAGCCGCTACCAGGAAGAAGTCTGTCAGCGCAGAAGCCCCCAGATACTATGTTTGGAGCAGGGGGAGCAGTTTGGAGCCTTAAATAGGAGCAGGGGGTGGCAAGCATACTCTGTTATCACTACGAGTCATATTTACAAAGGTGCAGTATAAATTTTTAGCGATACCATGGTGATCGTTAATCTACTATTATTATCGTAAATCTACATTAACGATTGTAAATCTACCATAGCGATCGTAGATTAACGGTTGTCCATAGAATACCATTGCGGTATTTTACTACTACTACTAACGTTTGTTCGTAGAATAACAAACATTCGTCGTAAATGTACAATCACGGCTGTAAATTTATTGCCACTGTCGTACATTAACAATAACGGGTTTTTAAATATGGCACTATGAGCCAGCACCGGAAGAGGTAATTTCACCGAAAGCATTTCACACTTACCAACTGTGACCCAGAACTGCACACTGCAGAAGAGCTTATCATAAGTAGATCATTTTAAACAATGTGTACTTGAGTATAAAAATTCTTCCTTTCAAGCATGCAGTTTTGCAATGAAGCCATCATTTAGCTATACACACATTCTGAACTCAACTGGTGCCAATAAAGTGGAAGAAAGGCCCAAATGATTATAACACACCAATGTTAATGCATTGGAACTGTGAATTATATTTGAGCACAACCTTCTGTTGATAAAGACATCTCAGAGAGGATTCAACAATCTAATACATAATGTACCATCAAGCCGGGTTACCCGATTTGCTGGTCGTGTAAACTGCAGTAAGTTTCAATGGGTTGCATTTAGGATAGAAACTAAGCTGCGGGTGCAGGACAGGTTGGGTTGTGGCACTTCAGATATTTGGACATTACAACTCCCATTTTATACGCAAGTTCGACAGCATTGTATTAAACTCTTACTTAGGCTTTGTCCGTCTCTGGACAGAAATTCGTGTTGTGGCCTTTTTTAACAGATCGATTGACACGGCCAGTTAGAAAAAGTACTTTTGCATGCACTTCTCTCCGGAAACGGACGGGTTTTGATTAAAAATACAGGAGAAATGAAGTGCTAAAAACGGACCAAAAAAAAAAATTTTAAATTATGGACTGTCCGTTGTGGTCAGTTTTATTTTTAGTGTGAACGTAGCCTAAAGGTGGCCATACATTACCTAAGACATTAGACAGATGTCCAATCTCTCATACGATAAATGTCCAATCTATCTAAAGCTGGGTACACACAGTAACGATAAAGCCCCAATACCGTTGGAGCTTTATCGTTATGTGTGTACCTTTGTTTCCTGAGCGAGTGAGCGTGCGGCCGCCGGCCGGTCGAACGCTCGTTTGGGAAAGACCGAAAATTTCCATCGCCCGCGCTAGACTCCCTATAGGTGTCTAGCGCGGCTGATGGAAACACACAGTCCCGAGCGTTCTCCCTATTATTTGGTTGCTGCTGAGGTGCTTTCATTAACACAACCCTTGCTAAAAATACATTAATAATATTACACTGTACAAACATGGGCCCAGTTCAATGAGATCGTAGCCCACAACAAACTGTAGTTGTAATACATTTAGGAAGGTCTCATATTGATATGAGAACACACAGACCTTGAAAAAATCTAAGTTTTAGGAAGATCAGGCCGTAGTGTCAAACTAAAAGTTTTAAAAAAAGTCTTAAAGGTGTTGCCTGTGGTGGGCCTGCCTCGGTTTATGTGATTTTGTCTTGTATTTGGCCCCTCTTCATGTAACCCCCCCTCTGGGTAGTTTGCAACATGCCCACTATCCAATGGACTTATGGAATGTACTTTGCTGAGGGGACAAATAGCAAACTGTATCTCTAATTTTTTCATGTATATTTTATTGACAGCAATAATATAACCTAACCTTATATTCCTTCACTATCGTCGATTTTTTCATCAAAGTTTTAAAACAAAATTTTATACAATTAAAAACAAAAAGTTGCTTTAAAACCTAAGAGCCTAACAACCTCGCTTATAACTAGGGTCAAGTCCTAATTAATTTAGATCCCCACCTCACTCTGAAATATTGCGGATAGCTACCACCACAGGTGGAGCGCTGTTTTTACCCCCCTGCATAGAAATTACAACAAGGACTGATCTGGCTCGCCTCTACCTTTACCTTTTTCTTTTGCCTCTTCTTCCTTCTACTCTGCTTACTTCTTTTTCTTACGCTCTACTCTACTCTTCCTGTCTTTCCTGTAGTCTGGCTGCTGGAATCACTGGCACTGTCACATGTTCATCTGGATGCTGAGTGTCTTCCTCAGGGGTGTTGTGGGGGCAAAATGAAAATGGATGCTTAGTTCCAATGCAAAAGTGACAGCATGGAAACTACAAACAAATCTCAGGTGACAATAATTTTAATAACTATTTGGGGTCAAGCATCGCTTTACTATATTGGGGTCAGAGGCCCTTGCTATATGGGGGTCGGAAGAATTGTAAAGATGTAATCTTAATTAAAAGATTACAGAACATCCACTCCCATGTTTAAAACTGCAAACCTTCCCAAGCAACACCAACTGCATGATAAGCTGGGGAGTTGTAGTTTCCTCCCAACATCCTTGGGTGCCCAAGGAATTGGGTGTGGTTAATGGTACTGGATTTGGCATTACTGTATGGGATTCATGTATGAGTTGGGAATTCTGCGTCCATTAAAAATTAAAAAGTTACTTTAATAAAAATTAAATAAAAAAAAAAAAAAGGCAACGTAAGAAAGATAAAAGACTTAAGGAAAATAAACCCAAAACAATATTACTAAAATCAGAAGAAATCAGAAGCAGTATGGGGGGTGATAATTTTCTTTTTTCTACCATTCTTACCCTTCTATTCTAATTCTTCTATGGGGATATTTCTTCTTTCTATCTTATCTTCTATCAATCCTTTTCTATTTTCTTTGTCTAATTATTTCTAATTCGTCTAATTCTACCCTCGGTTAATAGTTGTATATTAATACTCGAGTCAATATCAGTTTTTAATAATTATTTAAAATTTATTTGTATTATGTTAATTATTTATTAAATTAATATATTTTATCTTTATATTTTTTAATAATTTTTATTATCTTTTATTTAGACATTATTATCTTTTTTCAGGTAAAATGAGGGTTACGCTCCAGCTTATATAACTATAATAAATACACACCAACATAATAAAAATAACACGGATCGACCTTTATACTCGAGTATATACGGTCGTAAAACGTTAAAACAAAACAACAGAACAACAAAAAACCAAAAACCCGTGACATAAGTTTAGAAATAGAATGCACTTTTTATGTGCACTAACATTGCATATGAATTTTAAAGAACAAACTTGTAAATCCTGTTAAACAAATGGATATTTATAAAATAAAAAAGTATGGTTGCTGTTTTTTTCTAACTAAGGTACTAACAAAACAAACCTTTTTGGACAACAAGAAGGTAAAAGCACTTGTTTTTCTGTGTCCCAGGTTTAAACACATCTCCAAAATGACTATAAATGTGCTGAAATGTCTGTAGTGCCTGAATTAATTATTTCCTTCTTCTTTTTATGAGTTAATTGATTGCTCACCCTTTGCCTTCCTTTGTTTTTGGGGGATATTATGTGTATGTATAAAGCCAAATTATGTCGTTTCTTTGTCCACATATGCCTCAGCTGCATAATCGTGCAGAAATTACACTCCAACATTCCCTGTTCAAAAAGGCGGCATTTGAATTTCCAGGGAAATTTCCGATTGCCACTTGGAGTCAGGAAGGAATTTTTTTCCCCCTTCATAAATTTTGGTGGGTTTTTTTTTGCCTTCCTCTCTGGATCAACAGTTCGGCAGGAAATAAGGATATTGCTAGATGGGTTGGACTGGATGGACGTATTGCTTTATTCAACCACAACAATACTATATTATTATCTATTATATACAACAACAGAGTACAGACTGCAGGAGGGAGATAATGATGTGAACCAGAACTTAGCACAGCTCTGTGCAATGAATTTCCTCCTCATTAACCTTACTAAAAGGAATATTAAGAGGATATTCAGAAATCTGCTTTTTTTGTGTGACACACTTTTTTCTATTCATTTTATTTATTTTGCCTCACCCTTTTAAATGTAATGTTCTTTATTGTAATTTGGTCATTTAATTACTTGATTAATAACATTTAGAGCAGGAATTATATCCCTACAGCACTTTTTTGCTTTGTCCTGGTTGAGCTACATCTCCCAGCATCCCTTACTGGAAAGATGCTTGTGAAGGTTCTCATTCATCCAGGTCATGGTATATCTGTTGTATTCATAGATCAACTGGACTTGAAGTTTTTTTAAGACATTTCGACTATTTCATCCGACTGCTTTCTCATTCAATTCAGAATGACTTGTACAAGAATCTGTGGCAATTATGTACCCTGGAAATCCCAATTAGCATATCACATATCTCCCTTAACATTTGGCTGTGATAAGCTAATTGGGATATTCCAGGGTACATAATTCCCAAAGATTCTTGTACAAGTCATTCTGAATTGAGAAAGCCAGTCGGATGACTATGAAACGTCTTCAGGAATGTCAACATGACAGTGGTAGAGAGAACGGACAAAGTGGATCGCTGAAGAGATTTGCAGTAAGTATTGTCAGGAGTTTAGGAAAAGTATCCAGAGTGAGGACATAGCGATTTAGGTCCTCCCTGGTACTATACAGCTAGGACTACGTGGATCTGGAACGGGGGTGGGGCGAGTCCTTTAAGTGTTACAAAATCATCACATCTTCAGGGCAGCAATAAATTGTTATAAGAAAGCTATGCCTGTTGCACACCACCCAAACATCCAAAAACTTCCTGCTTCCAAGAAATAGAAGTTACCAGAACATAGTTCGCACTCCAAAGTTAATGGCGATTTATGGAAAAAAAATCAACAAACGTTTCAGACAACGTTTGTTGACGATTTTTTTTGAATAATCACCATTCACTTGAAGTGGCAACTCCGTGTTCTTTTTGAAGTGTAGTTTCCTCCACCCAACGATCATTTTAACCACGTGTTTCGTGATATATTATTACTTCGCCCGCGATGCAGTCATTAGATACACTAAGGGCACGGCCACACTGCGTCGGCGGAAACACAATCGTACATGGAATCTCTTTGCGATTTCATGTTGATTTCGTTCGTTTTTTTCATTATAGAAAAACCATGCGATTGTGATAAAATGCGGAATGCAAATTACATGCGCAATGGCGCATTTTCAGTGTGTTGCCGCGAATTTCATATCGGAAAACGCATGCGCAAACACAAAAAAAAAATAAGCGCAATAGGGGCCTACCTACCCTAACAGTTAAGTAAGGCACAATTTACGTGCTTTCAATGCATTTTTCGTGACCCAAATCAATTGAACTTCTATTTGTGATTCCACACTCTATGCGATGTCCTGCAATCCATTTTCGGGAGCGAATGTGATCTAAATTTTTTATACAACATTGAATTGCACTTCAATAACATATTATGGTGCATTTTTATTGCATTTTTTTCAGACTGTTACCGCCCACTGATATATAAGGGAGCTGGGCGGTATAGTTTAAAAACCATTAACCAGGGACATTTAACTGTTATTTGTGGCATTCATTGCTGCCCAAATAATGCATTTTTATATCAATTTTTTATAATGGATGATGAAGATGTAGTTAAAGGACAAATTATTGTCAGTTTAATGTAGTTCAATCACCAACAAGGACAAATTTGAAGTAGTTACTTATATGATATAAAAACTGTGTGTATATATATATATATATATATATATATATATATTATATATATTACACACACAACTACATCTGTATATGGTTTACATCTCTTGAAAGACACAACATCGGAAAAAACATTAACACTTTACTTCCCACTGTGGGGCAGACAATATCACATGATTTAAACAAACATCGTGAACCGTTTCTTCTTGGGCCATCCATGTATAGTTCTGTCCCAGGTGGATTTACAACCAGCAGCTGCCATGTCTGATTCACACTGCAATGTTACTGGAATAAATAAAGGTGTCTGTTACCAAATATCATCAACAGTATTCAGGAGAAAAAATAAAAATAAAATGTTAAGCAATGTTTTTCATTACAGATACCTAATGTTTACCTCCATCTTTTAGCACAGCTCAAATTCCAACTAAGTTTGGGAGCCAACATTAACTTGTCTGACCATGACTGTCACCTCATTCTCATTAGGACTTAGTGCAGAATGGCCATTAAAGTCAGCATCACCACACACGAAACTACCGAACCACTTTCTCATACACTCTTAGACATATTTAAGCATTTTGTCTGACTTTTCCCATGAAGCAGAGTACAGGAATTAAATGAATATACAGAATTAAAAATATTGGTACATTAGGTATGCCCTGTGTGCTCTGCAGATTAGTCCAATCATAGGAATCACACTCATCACCTTTAGTACACAATAGAGGAAGGACAGTTGCCTTATCTAATTAAAGATCACTGTCAATATGCAGTTAAGCTGTATAAAATTTTGACTGATTTTATTTTTTCTTGGTTTGTGTGTCTGGTTTCGCTTCACTGTCTGGTCTCCTCATCAGTATCTACGATTTTATTTTTCTCCTCCTCTCCCTGTCACCCACCAGTCCTCCTCCTTCCCCCAGCTTCAGCCGCTCTTCCTTCTCCAACCCTTCTCCACTTGTACTGGAGTATCTCTAGTCCCTTTTGGCCTTTATTCCCCCCCTATGGCTGCTTCTCTCTTAATCCCGGATTTTGCCTATTCTGCTCCCCCTCCAAGTAAAAGGACAGTATGCAATATATTACCTATATATTGTATTTTTGCATTATATCCGCGCTGCACCAAAGACAACAAGCATTGGTTTTTATGTTTCTTATGCCCTGCGCCATGTTTTTGGTCGTCCATTCTGCCTGCTAGCCGATTTTTATGTTGCTCTTCTTCCACCATAGCTTGTGGATCTGTTCGTACCTCGATCTACTTTTCTCAGCCTACCTGAAATCCTTCTTCCCAGTGGTTTATACAACAGGCTTAACCATTCGCATATTGAATATAATACAGCATACAAATTAAAACACTCACACAGCATTTTGCCTCTGATATTCCACTCTGTCTCTCATTCCAATTACAAATACAAGACCTCCGTCCGTCATGGCTGCAAAGCAGTAATTGGCTGTTAAAAAAAGCCTGCCCCATCAGGAGGCCAGTATTGTTGTGACATCAGTGCAATGCTGCTATGTAATTGGAAGAAGACCATCACCCCACAGACCCATATTCCATATATGGCAGTATGTCATTGATATCTGCATAGCATAGCATCCCCCCTCCCCCATCCATCTACCACCCCCCCCCTCCCTCCATCTACAACTCTTAAGTCAAAGCCCTTAACTTGCTTCCTATGGGATAAAAATATCCCCATTTGACAGCTGTGATGTGGTTGCAGGTTACTATCGGTCATAAGAAAAACACACACACACAAAAAGTGATTACAACAAATCCTTGGCAATAAGAAGCATTAAACAATAAATTACATAATTAAATTGGTAGATTTGATTAACTGTGATATATAAAAAGAACATAAGGTTATACATTTAAAAAATATAGCAATAAACAACCACAATCTCTTTTTTTTTTGGACAGAGCAGGGGATTCAACATTCTCTCCTGGCCTCTGGCAGCAGGGCAAGCTGGTCTGAAAATGCGTGCCAGATCTATTACAGGAGGATCTGTCGATGGGGCTTCTGGATGTCAGCTCAAGCCTCAAGGGCTCATCTGAAACTTCAGAGGGGTGGTGGTGTTTATATCTTAAGGCAGCAATCTAGCAGCTTTAATTTATATGATCAGGCGCTGAATGGCAAACGGATTTTTTTTTTATAGTCCAGCAGTGGGCAACATGGTAAAATGTGCCCTGTTGCTATCTCTTTCACATCACTCAAATACATCTTTGTTTATAAAGCTGCTATGTTACCTGTACACAAGGACAGATTAATCATCTCTTTCTTTAAAGACTAGACAATTAGCAAATAAATTCTTGGCTCCCTGCCCCAATATTGATCTCTGTTATCAGTAATTTTAAGGTCATAAATGCTGTAGCCCTGGCTTTTAGCAGGTTCAGTCAGAGAAACGGATATATAATGTTTTTCTTTTCTAGGACAGTTTTTTTTTTTTGTCTGTGTACGTGTTCTTACATAAAAAAAAATATTAACATGAAAAATTCCTGATGTCTCACTGTAAAATGCTATGTGTGTATGTAGTAAAGATCAGAATCATATTCAAAATAATTAGGCAATAATTATTAATATAGCGTTTTTTGTGACAATATTGGCATAACTTTTCTAGGAAAATCTTGTGAAATCCCACCTTAAATATACCAAATGTTCCTCCAAAACTCTCCTAGCTATGAACCACAAATCCCAAAAAGTCTAGAGGGGTCCAAATTTAAATCAATACATTTTGCTTAAAATCTTATAATAAGATATATTAAAACATTACTTTGTATTGAAACTTTCTCTATACCCTGATCTTATTAGTTCTGCATTATTGTTTGCAACTTTGTAAAACGTAAGGTATAACAGTAATTAGTGAACAATGGTGATCTTAGTTAGGAAAGTAAACTATAGACACACTTAAAGTTTCAGACACTAACTATTACTGCAGAGTAACAAGAAAAAAAACAAACATTATATGTTACTGGGATTTTCTTTACATTTTTTGTCATGACTTCAATGCAATAAAGATCACAAACAAAAAAATGTAGCCTACATAATTCTAGATTTATTAATCCCATCCGTCAGACTCTCATGTCATAAAATACTGTTTGGCTGTTTCCTCCAAGAAATCCAACAAGTAGTCACAAGAGAGACGACTGAAGCAGAGGGGGGGAAGAAAGGAGGTTACTTTAGTTCATTCACCACTGATTCATGAAGGATGATTCACAACAGCCTATTTTGCAGCAAGATATACAATTCAAAATGAACGCTGTTAACTCACTTCCTGTGCTGCATACCACATGATTCTTTATAGTACAAACAGATTCTGCTGCTGTGCAGACTGCTCACATTCTCGAAAGTAAATTGGTTCTGGAGAAAACATACTTTGGACAGGCATTTCTGAAAACAATTTAAATGCAAAAATAATGGAAGGAAAAAAATTATTCCCATCTCCCAAATATTTATAAACACAAAGATTTTACTTTTACATTATAGTGGTCTTTTGACCATGGCAGCTGATAGACTGCAATAAGTTGATGGCACTGGCAAACATTTGCCTGCCTTACTATTATGGCATATCAAACTGTTTCACCTTTACTGCATGCATGCATGTTTTAATTAAGCAAAGGAATTTTTATATTCTACCTGCAAATGTGGGTTAACTGAAAAAGGTATTTTGCCTCATCTTAATCTATATATAGAATACATATATGTAGCACTTCTCTGAGGTGTGTGTGGCGGCTGCAGCGTTCATTTTCCCTCATTGCCCTTGAAGTTCCTTACCTGACATGGTCCCTCCCCTATGCTTGGCGGCTGACAGCCGCTCCACTTCGTTTGCAGCTCTCAGTAAGGTCAAGCACAATCGCCTGACAGCCGCTACCAGAAGAAGTCTGTCAGCGCAGAAGCCCCCAGATACTATGTTTGGAGGCAGGGGGAGCAGTTTGGAGCTTAAATAGGAGCAGGGGGTGGCAAGCTACTCTGTTATCACTACGAGTCATATTTACAAAGGTCAGTATAAATTTTTAGCGCATACCATGGTGATCGTTAATCTACTATTATATCGTAAATCTACATAACGATTGTAAATCTACCATAGCGATCGTAGATTAACGGTTGTCCATAGAATACCATTGCGGTATTTTACTACTACTACTAACGTTTGTTCGTAGAATAACAAAACATTCGTCGTAAATGTACAATCACGGCTGTAAATTTTTGCCACTGTCGTACATTAACAATAACGGGTTTTTAAATATGGCACTATGAGCCAGCACCGAAGAGGTAATTTCACCGAAAGCATTTCACACTTACCAACTGTGACCCAGAACGCACACTGCAGAAGAGCTTATCATAAGTAGATCATTTTAAACAATGTGGTACTTGAGTATAAAAATTCTTCCTTTCAAGCATGCAGTTTTGCAATGAAGCCATCATTTAGCTATACACACATTCTGAACTCAACTGGTGCCAATAAGTGGAAGAAAGGCCCAATGATTTATAACACACCAATGTTAATGCATGAACTGTGAATTATATTTGAGCACAACCTTCTGTTGATAAAGACATCTCAGAGAGGATTCAACAATCTAATACATAATGTACCATCAAGCCGGGTTACCGATTTGCTGGTCGTGTAAACTGCAGTAATTTCAATGGGTTGCATTTAGGATAGAAACTAAGCTGCGTGCAGGACAGGTTGGGTTGGTCCACTTCAGATATTTGGACATTACAACTCCCATTTTATACGCAAGTTCGACGCATTGTATTAAACTCTTACTTAGGCTTTGTCCTTCTCCGGACAGAAATTCGTGTTGTGGCCTTTTTTAACAGATCGATTGACACGGCCAGTTAGAAAAAGTACTTTTGCATGCACTTCTCTCCGGAAACGGACGGGTTTTGATTAAAAATACAGGAGAAATAAGTGCTAAAAACGGACCAAAAAAAAATTTTAAATTATGGACTGTCCGTTGTGGTCAGTTTTATTTTTAGTGTGAACGTAGCCTAAAGGTGGCATACATTACCTAAGACATTAGACAGATGTCCCATCTCTCATACGATAAATGTCCAATCTATCTAAACTAAAGCTGGGTACACACAGTAACGATAAAGCCCCAATACCGTTGGAGCTTTATCGTTATGTGTGTACCTTTGTTTCCTGAGCGAGTGAGCGTGCGGCCGCCGGCCGGTCGAACGCTCGTTTGGGAAAGACCGAAAATTTCCATCGCCCGCGCTAGACTCCCTATAGGTGTCTAGCGCGGCTGATGGAAACACACAGTCCCGAGCGTTCTCCCTATGATGTTCATAGGGAGAACGCTCGGGACTGTGTGTATGCAGATCTTTGAAAGATCCAATTTTCGGTCTTTCCCAAACGAGCGTTCGACCGACCCGATCGTTCGGCGGCCGCACGCTCGCTCGCTCAGGAAACAAAGGTACACACATAACGATAAAGCTCCGACGGTATTGGGGCTTTATCGTTACTGTGTGTACCCAGCTTTAGATAGATTGGACATTTATCGTATGAGAGATTGGACATCTGTCATCTTTCAGAAATCTGTACTGTGTGTACCAAGCTTAAGAATCGCCAAGGCCATTCTTTCATACAATCAATTTGAGATCACTAAATGAATGGTTCAGATAGGAACATCTCACGATAAAAGACGCTGCTTGTAAAATGGGGTCTTTAGATATTAGATCCATATCTGAAATCCATCTAATGTCTGCCTAGTGTATGGTCAGTTTTAATGTAGATAATTTAGACTCCCACACACAAACAGTACCAATTGTGCAATAATATCAGTATGTAGGATTGCCATTGGTCTAAACGGGAAATACATAAAGAATTAAGCTGGGTACACACAGTACAGATTTCTGAAAGACAGGATCTCTGTCAAAGATCTGCATACACACAGTCCCGAGCATAGGGAGAACATCATAGGAACTTTTCGGTCATTCCCAAACGAGCGTTCTGCGACACGATCGTTCGGCAGCCGCACACTCGTTCGAAAACGAAGGTAACACAGTAGCTATAAAGCCCCGATACAGACAGAATCAGGGCTTTATCGTTACTGTGTGTACCCAGCTTTAGGTAGCACAATATTGGAAAATTGCAATGTTGTAAGATCTAGATTGGTGTGTGTGGGGGCTGCAAATAAATTTTCACTGCACTCCCATTACTACACTTTATGCTTCTCAATATATTTATATAAAAATGAGGATTATGTGATGTGAAGTTTGCCAGCGCTATCTGCAGCACCTAATCAGATGTTACCAAACTGCAGTAGACCAGTCGATTTCTGTCATCTTACCGGTGGCTGCGGTAAGCAACGGCACCTCTCAATCCCCCCCTAAGTACTACTGTTCATCGTAGACACAGTCAACAACGCGCGAAATAAATTTTCCTAACACGCACATTAAATGTAGCAGGCGCCATCCACCCAAACCATGGCCGCCATTCAATTTCCCCAAATAAATGGGTAAGAATAATGATAAATGCGTTACGCACCTTCCGAACCAACTTCCAGCCGCTCTACCAAGCGTTCCCACACCAATAGGCAGCACACACACCTTTCAAACAAGCGCTGCGTACACACACTTCACTCCAGGAAGGAGGGGTCTAATCAGGTGAGAAGGGGGCCGTGCCTGACGTCATGGTAACGTTATGTGAGATGCGGGAAGTCCATGAAATGAGGATGTAGAACAATAATCCTGTCACTGTGTGTGGGGAATGTGGAATGTTTGGTTGCTGCACGAGTTAGAATATGTAGTAGACATTTAATTAAAGAAACCCCAAGCAATCAATGGAGCGTAACCACTGTTCCTTAATGTACTGTATCACCTTTCCTTTTCATAGAGGCAGTAATATTTACAGCTGCTTTTGTACAGTTATAATTATAATGC